>JAYXIM010024414.1:1200000-1593718 GCA_037575425.1 Anastrepha fraterculus | reverse complement strand
GCTGCGTCAATGACTGGTACAATTTAAAAAATCAGTCGTTGGCCAGCGGAGGGAGTAGACACACTGCGAAATAAACGCACGCACGGAAAGTTAAATTCGCAAGCGAACATTTTATTTCCCTCAATTTTTTCACAATATGAAAGATGGCTTTAGGCTTTTTCCGTCTCACTCGCTGCGCGGTAACTAACTGCCCAAAAAGACTATCGTGCTCAGTTGTTGCCGCCGCTGGTTACTGTCTTATTCTGGGTTCCCACCGGTGTGTGCTTACAACTGCATTACCTTATGTTTTATTGACCAGAAGTTGCACACTGCACTACCATCATTGATTCTGATTCAAATTGAAACTGCAACTTAGAACTGCATCACCTTCAATTTGGGGTGCTCCGCTGGCAGATAGGTGCTCCGTTATTGTACGAGCACTCCGCTGCGCTTTTATGTTATATATATAGATATACACTGGTTGCTTCACTGAACCTCCGTTATATTGATCTGTCGCCTTTCTTGAACAGCTTTATTTCACCAGTTCATTGAATTTTTTAGCAATCACTATGCGTAGGAATTTTATAACTTTCCTCACAATCACTTTTTGTCTGTTAATTGCTTATTCATACTACAACTCAAATGAGAATTGCCGATAGTTTATTAGTAAATAGTACATTAATTTTATATGAATATATGTATGTATGTATAATTGCGTAGAAACGCTTTGGTTGCATACGTGAACAAACTTGTCTGTCCTTTTGTACAACACATAAAATCTCTTGCAGTTTATTGATGCTACACTTTATTTAACAACAAAACAAATCGAATTTTTCGACTTTTATGTCTGTTTTTAGATGAAAACAGTCTGAATCCGGTTCGATTGCACCAAATTTTAATGTTCATAAATGTAAATTGTCACATTCACGAGCGGACTGTATAATTAAAAAACTGCACTGGTTGACTGTTGGTGTATAACAGAACTGAACTTCGCCTTTTATTTCATCAACATTTTTTACATATTCAAAAAATGGAGTTATATTTCTTAGCGTCTATTTGATGCAGTGTTGCATTTCAGTAATTTTGTTGAGTATTACACTATGTGTAAAGAAAAGAGGATTCTAATTTTTAATAGCATAATAAGGGCATTTTGGCGTTTCGGATAAATGAAGAAGGAATGGATATTCTCTAGAACTCCCAGACAATTTTTGATTCCTGTTATATTGCACGCAGAGCTTACCGCCAAATTGAAGCTATGAGCAGCACAATGAGAGTAGAGCGCGAGGGGAAAAGTTTTTCTGACAACAGCTTGGGGCCCCTTGGAACTTTCCGCTAACCGCTCTCGCACCGTCATATCATTGCCCGAAGAAATACTTGCAATCTAGTCCGGAAGATTTGAGGAAATCAAGGTAAGCACTTCCTATTCCCTTTCCAGTAAAATCGGTGATAGGAATAAAACACAAAAAATCTTCCTGAATGGTGAACTTTTTGCCGCATTTAGCCAAGTAGCGAATGCAAATTGAATTTTGTTCTACTCCCTTCGATTTGTTCACTCGATCGATGTTGTAACTCATGATGAGGTGGTGACAAATATTTATTATTTCATTCTGGACACGGTTGCTTATGTACATTGTATTCTTTGGTGAATTACTCCGGTTTTTTTTCAACCGCTCAACAGTTTTGGCTCGATATCTTAAGAGAGCTCTAAAGTTTCCATCATTCGTCAACGGTTCGTCTTCAGAAATTTTTCCCGTATCATTGGAACCTCTGAGAGCAAGTTCTTGTCGGCCACACAGGATAACTGTTTCATTGATTGGAATCATGCGTAGTTTGCTTTCATTCAAAAAGTCTAATTTTTGTTTCGACAGTTGCAAATCAATGGATAAAGCATTTTTTTCTTCGATTTCTAATCTCGAGGACCATTGCAACAGACATTTTTTATGGTATTGTAATGAAATGTGCCTTCCAAAAGTTTCCAGTGCTGTTTTCCAGTTTTTTAATGGGGCGGTAGCTAACTGGTCCAGAGTTTGATTACCGACTCCTCTCAATGTGGCACAAAATAAGACGCAGTATTTGCAATATGCACCGTCTTCTATTGCCGAATACGCTAGACATTGGTGTTTTTGGAGCCAAGAACGTTGAAACTTCAAACTTCTAGGGCCCGATGCAGGGAAACTGTAGCCATCAGGGGGACTCCAAATCTTCTTTTGCAATCCAGGAATTGAGTTTATTCCGTCAGCTGGTGATTTTGGAACAAACAATCGAATATCATAGGAACTGAGATCATTTATCAAAGAGCAAACTGGCAAAGACGAGCTTTCCGGAACCTCCAAATCACATGCCACTTCTGTAGAAGTCAGTGCTAATTCCGTTTGTTTCTTACCTGTGACATTTTCAGCAATATTTGTCTGAGTTTGAAGCTCAGTACGACTAAATTCGCCAACGCCCTAGTGAATATTATGCACTTAGTACAAATCTGAATTTATGCTGTATTTAATATTATGTTAAACTTACATCTTCGTTCTCGATTCGCCTTTTTTTTGCACAAAAAACTGCGAATATCCATGGTAAAAAATATTAGGATAGGACTTGTACAAACTATTTATTAATAATGCAAATTATTTAATAATAATGAAAATTCTTTAAAAATATTCAGCTTACCGTAGTGTATGCCTCACCAGTTTTCTTTGATCAATGAACAAAATGAATCAAAGAATTGTCAAACATTCTTATAACCTGATAGAATACGCGTAATACTGCATCTACATAGACACCAGCACTTCACGCCGTAGCGACGGTGAAATGTTGCGCGACAGCAAATGTCGCCGCAAATCCAGCTTCAAAAATATTTTGAAAGCGGCAACGACAACAGCTGATTTTAATGTTATTTATAATTTTTGCATTATTTTGAGCATAAATTATTATTTAATGCTTCTGTGATTAAGTACTATGAGATTTTAAAAGAAATTTATAAAATGTGAAATCTTCACTTGATTGGCCCCCATTTGGTAAAGGTTCCAAATTATTTTTCTTTGTTCAACTGAACAACACTTTACTCTAGCCATTTTAGCAAAGATTTAAATAATAGACGTTATTAATTAAATATTCACCACAAAAAATAGTTATTTGCCGAACCGATCGCATGTAAGCTTCCCATATGGGTACGCCGCATTACCAAGGAAAGCCCCAATGAAGCATGGGCGTGGTTACAAGAAAATGAAATGGCTCGTGAGGAAAAGTAGTTTCTATACAAACATTTTCTTTGCTATATGCTTTTTTTCTATAATTTAGATTTGCCTCATCGCAATAAAGCAGCCAATATGGCCCGGCCACTGCTACAGAAACTCATTTATGATTATGAGTTAGAAAATTCTACTAGCGAATTAAATATGTACCTTTAATGTATTAATAAAAATATATTTTTTATTCGTATCAAAAATGTACATTGAGTTATATTCTACACAGTGGTTGTTATCCGACTGTCGAGTTTTTAAAGAATAGATCTATTTATAATGACTTTTTAACAATGAATGTGACACGTTATCAAGGATTAACTTATCGCCTCATTGGTATTTCTGTTTACTACTTAATTTCTATGGAATGTGATAAATTATCGTCCGAAAAATTGGACGATGGAATAAATTTTTATTGGTCGAAAGACCTTTATTCTATAAATTCCAACTTACAACTCAAAGCTTAATTACTAAATCTCTCCTTAATATAACTTATTTCTACTTGTGTCAGCATTTTTGACAACTGGTTTACATCGGCGCATGCCGGATGTTTATTGCTAAAGCTAATTTTGCTGATCGAGGTGTCAGTATATTTGGCTGTTGGTTTAAATCGGCCGCATGCCGGATGTTATTCCCAACATTATTGGGTTTGCTTATTCAGCGTCTGGATCATGTCGCAATTACTTTATTGCTTATAGCTTAATTGGTGCTAACTTGTATATACATATATGTAACAAATAATTATTTATTGAAGATATTTGTGTTGGTATATTTTGTTTTAAATTTTATGAACTATAACTAAAATGGATTTTAATACAGTACAGATTTTAGTGCGAATTTTATTAAATAGAAGTTCGGTTCTTTTTATGGCACGACTGCTCGGCGGCGCGACGACTAACTAACTGGCAATTTGTTTACAGGCATACGATTTATGGAAAAATATGCTTTTACGCCGTTGCCTCTCTGCTGTTCTGCAACCACTGTTGCCACTGTTACATTCGGCCGTCCTGATCATCGTCATCCGCCTCGGATGACAGGAGCTCTTCGTTGCATTCGGCGTACTTTCAGAGCCTCATGTTGTCACAGCTGGTAGACGTGTTGTTGGGACCCTCTACATTGGCTGCTTTGCGTACGTCGTATCGACCATTGCGTTTAACTTTGACGATTTCATATGGACCCAGATATTCGCTGGCCAATTTTTTACCAGCCACAAACTGAATGCGTTTGATCGCCACTAGATCGCTAACCGTGTAGCCTATTTCCGCTTTTCTGCCCTTGTCAAAATTTCGCTTGTAAGTAGCTTGAGTCTTCAGAATTTGTGCCCTCGCGTCATCACGAATACGCTGTCTGTCGATATCCAAGTTGTCAACCAATTCATCTCGTAAAGCATCTAGAATCTGGCTCTCAAGATCGACTTTCATTTTGATGCCAAACATAATTTCGAATGGCGACGCCTTTGTCGAGCTGTGAAAAGAAGAGTTTATTGTTTTTTGAACTTCAGGTACAAACTTGAACCATTTGGCAGGATCGGCTGCCGAGAGCTTCAAAATAATAGATAAGATCGCCCTGTTGACCCGTTCTACTTGTCCATTGCCTCTTGGGATGCCCGTGGTGGTCAAAACGTGGTTTATGTTGTTCTTTGTAACAAACTCGCTAAAATTGTTAGATGTGAATGCAGCACCTCTATCACTTATGATGCGTGTCGGATTGCCGAAGATCATTGACCACTCGCTCAGCTTCCGGATAACCTCCTCCCAGCTTGTTGACTTTGTGGGGTATAGCCACACAAACTTAGTGAACCCGTCGACTACAGCAAAAATATATCGGTAACTTTTTGATGTCGCATCCATTGGACCGAGGTGATCGATGTGGATCGTATGCAACGGCAGGTCACCTTTATCAATGCAATTAAGGAAACCCAGCTTCGCGCCGCAACTACTGTTATGTTTATGTGTTATATATTTCGCTATTTTCGCGCCGCAACTACTGTTATATCTATATGTTATATATTTCGCTAGTTTCGCGCCGCAACTACTGTTATTTTTATATGTTATATATTTCGCTAGTTTCGCGCCGCAACTACTGTTATTTTTATGTGGACAACTTCAAGGCCACGATTCACACTTATCTCGTACCTAGGGTATTTTTATGACCTTCTACCTAAAATCACATACGCCACTCAGTTGCCACACACACACAACACTTTATTTATGCACTTTTGCTAATTCACCGCAGATTTGTTCAGATTATGCACTTTTATTAATTTATCGCAACGTATTTTGTTCAATCAAATTTTAAATCACCCGAATTTATAGAAATATAATGTTTGCGTTTATTTGCGTTGTTTGGGACGAGCCCCCATATGTAAGTACATACCCTTGTTTGTTGAAAACTCAAACCTTATTATTTTTAATTGACAAAAAATCAATTTCAGAATTTGTTTAAAATATAAAATTTTTTTTTTATATTATGCGCTAACTGGGCCCATAACCTATGGAAAAATTATAATTTTTAATTGTTATATATATACTCAACACCAACTTGAAATAATAAGACACTTTTTTATTAGTTTTCACAATCAATTTATTTTAAGGAACCACACGCACTCGCAGTCAGAACTTAACTAACTTCTCGAACGTATACTGACGCTCACACAAGCGACAAAGTAGAAAGAGCGCATTTTCGGGAAAGTCCCGTTTTCAATATCGAATTCAGATTTATACATATACATGTGACTTTTGCTTGTACATATGTATGTATATACATTTTCAACAGTAACTGATAACATTAGTGCTTCTAATTCTGAAATAATTATTCGGTTTCTTGAAAGTAATGCTTCGTACAATTTTTCTGTGTTAATTTGCTTTATCTCCATGTCTTTAACTAAAAGGTTTACTACGCTGGTTAGTTTATTAATTTTTTCCGGCAGTCTTGTATTAATGGTTATTTGTCTATCTTCTGATTCTACAAGTTCTTTCTGTGTAAATACAAGCTTTTCAAAGTCGTCAAAGTCCGGAGTACCAGCTACAACTTTTAAAGCGGTACCTAACAGGTTAATACTCCTAGGATGCCTGTGGTGAATGTTTACTGTAGCTATTAAAGTTTCTATGTATCGTATGTCTGAGTCTACTATCTGTCTGATGTGTGATTGCGGGAATTGGTTTCTTAATTTTTCTGTATCTTTTATTGCAGAGTGTAACGTTAAATTAGTAGAATGTTTTAAGTACTGGAAGTCCGTCCAAATGGTTACGTGCCCATCCATGATTAGTATGTGCTTTGCGTTAGTTTAGTCGGCAAGTTTTGCTGTCGTTATAGTGGTCGGAAGGAGTGTAACCCAAATCCTAAGTGTTGTCCCGGCAATTGGCGGCCCGCAATAAAAACAATATTTAAGTCCTTTCAAATGGTAGTGGTGGCTGGAATCTTTATTTAATACAATTATTTCAAGTTTAAATATCAAATGTACAAATAATATAAAAAACTTACATTTTGTTTGCCTGCGGCGCCTGTGCGCTCTTGAACAATCCAGAAATCAAAAGGAATAAATTTGACATTTGTACTTGCGAATGAGGGAATGACAAATAGAAGAGTGCGATGGGTTTGCCATTGCAACTTTTCGCAACAAGCGCGAATGTAAAAACTTATAAATGAAAATTGAATTTTATTATACTAAAATTTAATAAACTTTAAAACTTCATAGCAAAAATCTTCCAAGAAATTCTTATTCAAAACCGCAGAATTGTAATGAATCAATAATCGCAACACTAAGAATGAAATCCAGTTTCTTCCGGAGTTAAATGAGAACATGTTTTTACTGTTTTCTGCACTTAACATTTTGAGAGAAAGTTAGTGGTAAAGTGTATTTTAAATTGTCCTTGTGGACCACCCTCCCTTTAATTAAGACAGTTGTTCCCAAGTCGGCATCGATTTTATTTTCGATGTACAGAGGTGTTAATTTGTTTCCTAAACGTTTATTCTTTTTTACAAGGATTGTGTCATCTACTCGAAACTGTCTGTCATGTCTTGTTTCGTTCACTCCGTTTAGCTGAAGTTGTTGTGCTTTGTGAACTCTATTTTTTATTTCTCTAACTCGATTACTCAATACGCAATTAACTCTTGTGTCCATGAAAATCGCAGCTAACAATGCTTCATTTCCTAAAAGTTTTATCTCTCTTATCTTAATCTGGGACAATAGTTTCTTTTTGATGAAATTTTGACTTTTTTCGCATGCCAATTTAAGTTCCATCCAAATGATAAAAAAACTCGCTAAAAACTAGATTTTTATCTTGTAACTTCAGGGTAGCTTCATATGTTTCCTTAAAGGCGTCAATATAAGACTCCATTCAGTCCCAATCAGCATCAATATAAATATAAGACTCGGTACTCAGAAACTCCTTTAAATCAACCAATTTTGTCATTATCAAATAAGTTGAATTCCATCTTGTTATGCCGTCAAGCGATGGTATGTTTTTTTGTGTTCGATTAAAAATCGTCTGTACAGGTAACATATATAAGTTAAGTAAGTCATATTGCTTATAAAATAAAACAACACTTTGTTTGAATTAAATATGTGCTTTATTAACTTTATTATTTAAGTTGACGTTGCAACTCCTGCAACGTAACAAGAACTGTCCTCGACAGGCAATGATACCGCCTTTTATACCCTCGCGATCACAATCTAGCAACACAATTGTGTTGTTGCATGCGCATGAGGGGATATCATGGCATGGCAAGTGGTACCTAGCCTGCCTACCAAGCATGTCAACCATTTGTTATTTCATAATCCCTTAAAATTTCTAAAATTTTCTGCTTTATGTATACACTTCTGCGGGAATCAGAGAACTGCACCAGTTGAGTGTAAAACATTCATACGCTTCGCTTGAACAAAAAAACAGGCCTTTGCGTGCAAACGATCGAATTTGTTCAAATAAGTTATTGTCATTGTTTATTTCAGCTCAATCAAATCATGTGCTGCGTTTTAGCTCTCCGATGTTATCACCAATCGTCTTCATAGCAGCTGTTTCGGGTATTTGCTCATTCGGCTGTACATTCATTTTTTTAGCAAGAATAAAAGGGCTATAGAGCCAAATTAGCCAGTTTGAACACGTATGATCCCGCGTGAGTTTTTGCATGTAACGATAGCAAAGTAAAAGCAAAATTTTAAAGCAAAAACACTATATTTTCATACTTGTTTTTTTTTCTGAAAACTTATAAAAAAACACGAAAGAAAATAATGTAAATAAGGAAAACATTGCAATTCATTTTTTCTTATAATAAGTAATAAATATACCTATGTGAATTTTATGTAGGTATTTACATATTAAAATTTTTAAAATAAGAGTGTAGAAAGAGCAAACTATCTAAAGATTTTGGACCAAGACGGTTTCTTTTTTCGGTTATAATATTGCCAGCAAGTGAAAAACTTCGTTCAGCGGCTGCACTACTAGCAGGAATTGAATGAACTTGCAGTACAAGTTTAGATAATTGTGGATGGCTTTTTTCATTCATTTTCCACTATTTAAGTACGTCAAAGTTATGGGTTATTTCTACTTTTTCCTTGTAATATCTATTTACCTCTTCTGTAGGTGTTTTTGCAGTAGTAAATGTTGAGTTTTTAGTTAATTCAGGGGGAAAAAATTAACATCTTTGAATGCTGATTGATTTGCAGGTATTTCATCGACGTCTATTGAAACACTGCCATCAGGAAATGAGAATTGCGAAACGGAATCAGAATAAGGTGTACATGGACTAGGTGTTGTTGAATTGACTGATGAAGATGTCGAAGAAATTAAATGTAATTTGTCAATTTGGGAAATGCAAAAATTCTTAACATCACTTAGATCGGCTTGTTGTACCTATATTCAAAGCTGTGGATATAAGAAGAACGCAGTTTTTTGCCATAAGCTCAGAGATGCTATCCAAATTTTGTCGATGTTATTGATGATATTTTCTTTTAAAGTTATTATGGAAGATACATCTGTATCTTTAGGCACACAAAGGCACTTAATTTTTTTAATTGACGGTAGTACATAGCACAAAGAGGGATAGATAGAAAGTTGCATTTTCTTAAGGGGCTCAACCAGTGTGACTGACAAAAAAACAGGTGGTTTTTGAAAATTTATTTTTAAAAAAGTTTTACATTGATTGTTTTAAAACTTTGTAAGTATATTAATATATAATTAAACTTCAAGTACAAATTTTTTCAAAGGAAAATCTGGACGTTTCTTCTAATAATAGGGCATCTCTCGAAGGTCCAAAAAAAAAAGTTTCCCCACTGCTGCCTTTGTTACGGTCTTCAGAGTGCCTGAAATATAAAAAAACAAAAAAGTCATTAAAGATGATGGTATCACGCGTTGATTAACGCAGGATTGTGGTGAAAAAACGAAATCCAAAAAAATCCCGCAGTTTTGAAAAAAGTATAAAAATTTAGCTTAAAAATGTGATAGTATTTTACATCGCAAATTTACAATTTTTATTAGATTGAAATATCGGAGGGTCATTCAATGTATAAATGAATACTTAAAATGAGGAAACAAGATTCAAGTCGATCGTAAAATTAGTTTTTAAGTTACAGTGGCAGCAAATTAAGAAAACGCTATTTTGAGAAAAACGTTTTTAAAGAAAAAAATACTGATCTCACATTTATAAAACGATAAATATCATATCTAATCCTAATCTGCTATTCCAGGCCCATATAATTCACCTTCTTCTTCTTCAAAAAGTTGCTGCTTGCTTGCTGAAAAATATGAAAAAATTTTTTTTGAATTTTTCAAAGTTTCACACTGGTTGAGCCCCTTAAAAATAGTTTCAAAGTCACTACACAGGTCAACCAGCTGTTTAAGCGTAGAAATACTTATTAGTAATACTCGTAATCTTTGGCTTTCTTCCTTCTCTTTGAGTATCTCGTTTATGTGGAACCAATTGTCTACGATTGACTTAAACATTGTGAAATTGGAATTCCAGCGTGTGGGGCATTCGTTTTTTAACGAAGTTTGTAAATGGTGCTGCAAGTTTGCTTTTTTGAAATATTTCACTATTTTTTTGCACGCCTCTACAAGTTCTGTCAGCTCTGTGGTTTCCTTAAACGATACTTCCAAGACGTTTGCAAACAAATGGCTGCTGCAGTTTATACGAATATTATTTTCCAAGGCTTTTACAACGTTTGACCCTCTGTCTGTTACAAACTTAATTTTCTCTATATTGGTTATGCCAACTTCACAGAACAAAGTACTCAATTTATTTAAAATGTTAGCACCAGTTGAACGCTGAAAATCCATAGATTTCAATCCCAAAACGATCTCGTATAATTTCAACTCTTTTTCGTAGTGCAATGTAACTCCCAAAAAATGTCTGCGCACATAATTATCCGTCTATAAAAAAACAGTAGCCGCAGCTCCTCCGCTGTGCACAACCCTGGCAATCTCATCCTTGACTTCTTTTTTCTTCTCGTCTGCTAACTTCTGCGTTGTTCGTGAAAGTGTTGTTGTATCCGGAAGGAAGTCTTTCATGTCAATGTTTTCCCCCATACTTTGTTCCAATATTTACGAAAAACTTTGCGAGCTTCTGGAAACTAGGACCGTTAATGGCTGAAAACGGTTGGCAATCTTCAGTTATCCATGCCACATAGGAGTCAATTGCGGTCTTTTTGTCTTCTGCTGTAACGGTTTTCAGACACTTCGGCTCCTTAAGCGATTGACAGCACTTATGGCGGTTTAAATTTGAAGTGTTTTTTGGTGAAAATTTGACAAGGTTTTTGCAATTGCGACAGTACAAATATACATCTAAAATAACTCCATCGTCCTTTATTATATTGCATAATATGCTCCACACTACACTCCTACCCTTGCGTCGCGGTGACAAATTTAGCGTATGAACAACTCAAGAAAACAGTGAGCCATGCAGGTCTCTGGTAGGAATCCCCGAGTTGGATCATGCCCAAAGTTTTTACAACGATTTCGGTTGTATAAAGGCTTGCATCGATTAACTGCAAATTTACACCTAAAATGGATTTATCCATTCTAGTGGCAACATCGATGTTGAGCGACACCAGTTTATCTCTAACTAAAGCCTTTATGTTTTCTTTAATTGACTGCTCTTTGATTTGCTCTTTTACAAAATTTACCACATTGCGCGAGGTTTGGGGTTCATGCCTAGTGAACTATAAATTGGATCCATTATATCCTTAAAGCCTTCACTATCAAAAAAAAAAAAAATGGTTTTCCATCCGTATTCACTATTTTAATAATTGAAGAAACAATGGATTCTTCACACGTGAGGTATGATATTTTCCTTTTTTTTACGCTTTCTTGTAATTGGGAGTCCCCGCTCTTGCTCCACTCATTAAAAATGTCAGCATTTTTTAATGTCAAATGCCGTCGGCCGTCCTGATCATCGTCATCCGCCTCGGATGACAGGAGCTCTTCGTTGCATTCGGCGTACTTCCAGAGCCTCATGTTGTCACAGCTGCCGAGAGCTTTGAAATAATAGATAAGATCGCCCTGTTGACCCGTTCTACTTGTCCATTACCTCTTGGGATGCCAGTGGGGGCCAAAACGTGGTTTATGTTGTTCTTTGTAACAAACTCGCTAAAATTGTTAGATGTGAATGCAGCACCTCTATCACTTATGATGCGTGTCGGATTGCCGAAGATCATTGACCACTCGCTCAGCTTCCGGATAACCTCCTCGCAGCTTGTTGACTTTGTGGGGTATAGCCACACAAACGTAGTGAACCCGTCGACTACAGCAAAAATATATCGGTAACTTTTTGATGTCGCATCCATTGGACCGAGGTGATCGATGTGGATCGTATGCAACGGCAGGTCACCTTTATCAATAGATATATAGTGGAAATCACACGCGTTTATTTGCGTTGTTTGGGACGAGCCCCCATATGTAATAAATAAAAGAGTTAAGTTCGTTTATTTAACAAGGTAACACTTGGTATTTTATTTAACTGAATTTATTGGGTACAATTCAAAAGTTAAAAGGTGATTTATTTTATGTTTTTAATGCACAACCGCTTCACGCCGCGACGACTTACCGACTGCTGCCTAACTACGCGGCCATTTTACCATTGCCTCCAGTGTTGCCAGAAAAAATTTACTCTTGGAGCTAAATTTGTCAAAAAAAAGAGCTAAAAAGAGCCAAAAATTTTTTTTTGGAGCTAATAAAAGAGCTAAAATTTTTTCAGTGACTTTTATTATATTTCACATTTATATATTCACATATTTTATTTTTTTACAAAAATTAAAATTATTTTTAAACAATTCAGTAATAACAATATATGAAAAAGTTCATATATTAATTTATTTGCAAAAGCAGAAACAAAAAAAAAATAGTCTATTAAACATCACATTAAATAAATCTTGTACTTTAAAGAATTCATTAGGAACACATTTATGTATGGAAAACAATGAAAAAAATACATTTCTTACTTTTTTTTTAAATAAAGTGTAACGATATAACATATCAATTTAAATATATCAAAATATATCAAATTCTTCATCACCACAAAAATCTTCTACAATATCATCATTATTGTTGCAGTCGTATATATCATTTCTCATCAACTTTAAGAGATCATCTTTTATGACAAAATCATGGCAACACTTATTAAGTCTCTTAAGCCCACATCTTATTGTTAACAAAGTGTTTAACATAACCAAATTAATTTTATTGTGTTGTTTATTTTTAATGCAATTCATCATCGAAAAAGTTCTTTCAACTTCAGCGTTGCTAAGTGGTAGCACAAGAAGAGAAAATACAAAATTTGCCAGTTCATTAAACGGATTATCATTTACAGAATTTTTATATTCCTTAACCTCGATCCAAAAATCTAAAGTATTGTTCACATTTTTCCAATCATATAAATGTATGTTGCGCCACTGCATTTCCAAGCATGTAATTTCATCTATATTGAAATTATTTTTTTCGTTTTCAAAGTAATCAAAAATTTGAGGCTTTATTGTTTTTAGAGTATTTTCAGTGGAAAAAAATCAATTTTTTTTCAAGTATTTATGTTATATGGCAAACGTTGCCTCAACTGTTCAATTAATTTCATTATAAATTTTCGACAAATATTACGAATTTCGTTTTCTGTGCTCTCATTTATGGTGTTTTCTTCTTTTTTTTGTCGAATAAATTGTTCAAAATTATAATGAAAGTAAGGAATAGGAGTAAAAAAATTGTCTAATTCAGACGTTAAAGGGTTGAAATCTTCAGAAGGTGACACTATACTGATGCACAAGCTTGAAATTAAATATACAACTTCGAAAAACAATTTCATAGGGTCAGCTATGTTACTTTCAAAAAGTTTGTTCACTTTTTGCACTTCACTTTAAATTGGTTTTAAAAACTGGAAATATGCCAAATTTTCATCAGTGTACATTTTTGAAAGAAGTTGGGCTTTGTGACATGATTCATTCAAAGCGGCTATGCCAAAATGAGTTTTAAGTTCCAACCACTGATCTACAATTCTTTTGGCTGCTGGTTCGATTGACAGCCACCGTGTTTCACACGCTCGAGTAATTTTTAATGGACACATACCATCGTTAATGGTAGAGTATAGAGACTCGTATTGTGCTTGTCGCAGCGAAGATTTTGAAAACCAGTTGTAGGTTTCGGAAATTATAAATTCGATTTCATTTGGCATACATTTCGAAGCCGCACAAACAGCTAGTTGTATTGAGTGACAAATGCAAGGAACGAGTTTGATATTGGCATTGAATTCCTTCAGTCGAGTAATGACTCCGTTATTAACCCCAACCATAACGCTAGCATTATCTGTTCCTACACCCACCATGTTTTCAAAACTTAAATTAAATTCCTTTAATGTATTGGAAATGGCTAACACAATGCCATCCGCCGTGCACTTTTCCAACTCCGCGAGTTTTAAAAAAGTATTAACGAAAATATTTTTTTGTAGTTATGTCTGTTGCTTCGTCGATAATTAGACTAAATTTATTATCTTTGAGATCAGCCATTAGCAAACTTTTAAAATAGGGACTTAGCACATTTTTAAGTATAGCGCTACACTTTGATCTTCGTAGCTTCAAATTGGGTGCAGTTTTGCTATCCGAAAATATCCCGCTTTGCAAAATGGTTAGGTGGTCAACCACTCTAATTGAAGTGTGTACTCCGATGAATAACGCATTGGCCAATTCCGCTCTGTGTACTTCCATTTCTTGCTTTTTTATAAATGAAACTGTCGGCTGAGAGCCCGACATAAATGGCGAAGCTGCATTTATGTGCATGTGCTTGCTTGTGGCAGCGTGACGAATAAGGCCGTGTAATTTGGATTTCAAGCTGCAGTGGCAGTACTTACATTGCAAACCTTTTCCAGTCTCGATCAACCACTTCCTGAATCTTTTGTCTTGAAGCCATGTAGATCGCGGTTTTTGCTCGTACTTCCTATAAGCATTAAAGAGGTTATTTTTATATTAAACAAAATAACAAAAATTTTACCTTATTTGCTTTGCCAAACATTCATGGTCAGAACCCTCATTGGCGGCAGTCGGCAGTCTTTTGCTTATAAATCTGCATAAGTAAAAAGTGATCTTAAAGTATTATTAATTAGAAAAATAAAAAAAAGGCTTACCTCTCCATTGCGCGTTTTTAAGTGAAAATGCGCCAATAGTATTAGGTATGATACTTTTGAAACTAATCGATTATAGAACATAGAAATCGTTCATGGCTACAGGAGTTACCACACGGCAACAAAAAAAAACACGTCGAATTAATTTAAGTACAAAGAGTAGTAAATTATTTTGTTTAAATATTTAAAATATTTGTAGCTAAAAAGAACTATTTCATTTTAAAAAGAGCTAAAAAAAGAGCTAGGAGCTAAATCCAAATTTTTGGAGCAATTTAAAAAAAAGAGCTAAATCTATCTCCAAAATCACCAAAATGGCAACACTGATTGCCTCTATACTGTACTATGGTCAGCGAACCACTGTTGCCACTGTTACGTGTATAATGCAAACAAAAAGAACGCAACAATCGCGTGTGTTTACCCATACATACGCAAAAGACAATTTCCTTCATTTAACTCAAGCAAACGATCAGTGTTTGACTTGAGCGAAACGAAAACAAATATAGCTGTCTCGCTCAGAGCGCGAGAGTTACGTTTTCACTTTCTTATGAAACCCTTTGGTTGTGGTGAAATATTAAGTTATGTTTTCACTTGGTGAAATAATTGGTTGATGTTAAATAATAGAAATTTAAGTGATGTTTTCAAAAAAGTTTATTAAACTGAAAAAGTCCAACGACTACGACCAGTCGTCCTCGCTGCTCGGCCACAACTGCCTTTACTTAATTTTTAAGTCTTAAATATACCCTCAGAACATACATATTTAGATCGTAAATATGTGTGTTCGATATCCTACTCAGCACCGTCCAAATAATTTACTTTTGTTTTGATTTGCAACATAGTTGCAATTATTTCTATATGTTTTACTGTGTTCTCTGATTTCACTGAAGTATGTTTTGCATACTTGAATGTTTGTTTATCTGCATATATGTATGTATGACTTCACGTCATTCATATATGCAATGAACGGATTACAGTTAAAGCATATAAATATGTATATGCTGGTGTTTCCACACTGGTAAAACGCTGAACGAAAAGTTCCTTGAACTCAGCCCAATTTATTTCGGGATAACATACATTGCAAATTCCATCTCTTCTTGTCATTCCACTGTCAAGTTCTTTATGGATTCTATCTCAGCTCGCACGCTCGTGTTTCAGCGTCAACATCTCCCAGCTTGTCTATCAACATTATGACTGCTGACATTGGGACCGAGTGATCGAACCTTTCAGCGTGTAGCCACTGCCTTCCAACGCTGCACTCAAAGCCATCACCAACGCACTGCCTTGTATGGTATTTTCAGCTAAAATTATATTTTCTGTAGCGCACCACGCGGACGCGTCGGCGCCAACAAGATCTGCGTTAAATTTCAGCAACACTACTCTCTTATTATTTGTTGTTTCAGATGGCGCTGATTTTAATGCTTTAACAAGTTCGATTAAATTTTGTTTTGCATTTCCATTAACACTTGCCATGGATCATGTGGCATATTCGGTAGCGAGCCCGATCCCACTAGAGGTGGGAAACTATCGATAGTCGGCACCATCGATAGCGGCGATAGTTTTTTACCAAACCATCGATAGTGCCTCGATAGTGCCATCGATAGTGCCTCGATAGTGACCTACATAAAACAACTAAAATTAATTTTTCAAAAACATAGTTTAATGTTTTTAATTATTTATATGTACATATATATGTTTTACGTCGCTTATTCGGTGGTTTCCGAGGAAGTAAGCCAAAGATTTTGGTTTAAAAATAACAAAATGTTCACATTCTCCTCCTTTAGACGTGTTCTGCGGTCTGATACTATTTGCCCTGCCTTGCTGAATACCCGCTCTGACTGGACAGAAGTGGCCGGAATGCAAAAGTATTTTAACATCAACGTTTTTATTGCAGGAAAGTCCGTCTGGTTAACCTAAGAAAAATATTAATGAGAACAAATTAATTTTTGGATATTGATATTTAAAATTTTATAATTTACTTTCATCCATAATAAGGGATCAACATCTTGTTGGCTTAAGGGCCCTTCCAAATACTGCCTCTTCGCAATGATAGCATCCGATCGCGTGTTTCTAGCCATGGAACGGGCTTTGTTCCCAATGTAGTCGAAAAGCGGGTCCTTATTTGTTGAGATGGGTTTCACATTTGTGTCATTTGAACTATCTTTGTTCATTAAAGCCGTCAACTCGTTTTCGAAACAATGTGCAGCTTGTTCGGCATTTGACATATGTTGAAACCCAATCTTTTTAAATCGGGGATCTAAAATTGTCGCCATTCTCGTCGCAGTTTTTTTTTCATATGGCGATAAACGTTTTACGATTGAATCTAATAAAACAGTAACCATTTTTTGTCCAACTTCAGTGTGCACATCCGAAGAAATAGTATGCGTTTTACGAATAAGTACATCTGTCAAGGGAATTATAAGCGAAATCGTAGCATATTTCCCACCAGATATTCTTTTGCTAACTTCTTCAAATACTGTAAGAATTTTTTCCATGTCCTTCAAAACATCAATTTCCTCCGCTTGAAATGGGAGTGGTGCATTGGATGTAGACAATAGTACTACTGCAATTTCATCATGGGTCGCCAGTATTCGTTGAATCATATAAAAGAAACTATTCCTTCTAGTTGGAGTTTCTTGTAAAAGTGAATACCCAAACTTTTCTTGCGCCATCTTAAACTTTTCATTAGCAATAGTGCTTTTTTTGAAAAATTTTACAATTGCTTTACATTTTGAAATTATTGCCATTGTTTTTTCGTCATCGTCGAAATTTAGACCGTCTTGAACAACCAAATTTAACGTGTGAGCAAAGCAGGGAATGTTACGAATCTTTAACAGCTCGCAAGCTTTGATCATGGAGCTGGCATTGTCCGTGACAATACACTCAGTTTTGTCAAACAAACCCCAAGAATTTAAAACTTCTTGCAAAGTATTCGCAATATTTTGAGCTGAATGGTTCGTGGCATCCAATAGCTTTCTTGTTGCCAATGAAGCTGTTTTAAGAGTGAACTCATGAATAAAGTGGCTAGTCACTGTTAAAAAACTTATGTTGGCACGTGACGACCATATGTCACACGTAACAGCAACACTAGAAACTTCTTCTAGAATGGTTGAAAGCTTTGCCGAAGTTTTTTTAAATAAATCCATCATCAGCACACTTTGTAAATGACGGCGACTTGGCAGCTTGTACCTGACATCCATAATTTTGCTGTACTTGATGAATCCACGATCCTCTACTATGCTATACGGTTGTACGTCCAAGGCAACCATCTCCGCTAAAGTTTTATCAATAATTTTTTTTCGCGATGAGTTGGAATCGTACAGGACAGAGTTTTTAATGTATGAATCTAAAGATCTCATACTTGATCGGCAGCTGCTGCTGGTGGATAATATGCTGTCGCCCTGATCTCCATAATTAGCGGAGTTCCTTTCATCGTCCCTTAAACTAGGATGAAACCGTTTCAGGTGATCCCGCAAGTTGGACGTATTTCCGCTTGTCTTGTACTCCTTTTCACAATTTAAGCACTTCGCAAATTTTTTATCATCTGATCTTTTAAAGTAATTCCACACATCAGATATTTTTGTTTTCTTTTTCAATTTATGGCTAGATGTTGTAGCCGCAGAGCTCTTTTCCGATTCCGATGAGCTGCAATCGCATGTTTCTTTCGAATTGCGGCGTTTGCCTATTATAAAACACACATATTAATAGTTGCTTTGAAATTGCTTCAACTACTCTTATTTTTATTACCCATTTGGAGAAAGCGATCCATTTCTTTAAAATTATGTTTTTGTTTTGTAATTGAGAGCAAGAAAATTTTTCACCAGCCAAGCGACGCCACTTTTTCAAAACGCGGAATTTATTTCACAACTATTGGTGACACTATCGAGGCACTATCGATACACTATCGGTACTGCATGACCATCGATAGTGAGTCGACTCGATAGTGCTCAACCATCGATAGTGTCGATAGTGCCATCGATAGTTTCCCACCTCTAGATCCCACCTCTGATGTTGCAGCATCACTTATATTGTTGTTGGTTGTAGAAATCTAAAGTGTTTGTTCTAAAAGCTACACTTCGTAGTTCGTCAAAAAGTAATTCTGTAAAGTAAGAATTACTTTTTGATTTGCTAAAACTGATAATGCTGTCTGCCTGGCTCTGTGTTAAAGTTGGTTTCTGATATATTCTCTGCTGGTGTTGAAATTTTTATAATGCTGTCCTTGGCTCTGTGTTTTCACTGTTAAAGCTGATTTCTGATATTTTGTTGTTGATGTTGAAAATTTATAATGATGTCTGCTTGGCTCTGTGTTTCCACCGTTGTTGTGTTTTTTGTTTTTTTTTTTTGAAGTTCAATTAAACAATTTGTGTTTCCTTTAATCTTTTAAAGGATTTGAAAATGTCACTCTAACTAAAGTTATTTTTTTTCACAAAAAATGTGTGCATCCTTTTATCTTTTAAAGGATTCGGAAATGTCACTTTTAACTAAAGTTCCCGTTACGGATATTAAAATATCCAATATCCTCGAAACTGAATGATTTACATAAGGATACACGGGTATCCTACCGACTGCGCCACTTTTATTCCCGGAGCGGAGAACAACGAAAAAAATAAAACACACGGGTTTAAAGTTGAATCAATAATGAGCTATCTTTCTTTATTTTACACTTTCTTAAATACTATTATTTGCTTTCTGTTGCATTTTCGTTAGCGGAAATGCACTTGGACAAATAAATTTACATATTGATACATATTGTGGGAAAAGAATAAAATTAATAAAGTTATTTTCTTGAGTAGATATATAAGATAGGGTTAACATCAATATTAACTGTTCAAAATTTCAAGGTCCTAGGTGTCCTGGTTCAAGAGCTACAGAATGTTGCGTATAGGCAACTTTGGGCAATGGTGGTATATATTTAAAAACAAGTTTATTTCTTTTACAAATGCCGTTAATTTATATTTTATGTATGATAAGACACGAAACAGTTTTTTTGGGGATTGGAACACAAGTGCACATTACATTTGCTGCATTTACAGCTTGGAAACCCAGTGGTGCATACTCTACATCTGCCTCTTGTTCCCCATTCCAGCCAATGATTATAACCATCAAGTCGTAGTGATTTTGGTGGGTCTTCAATATAAGCTCTTTTATAGGGATTTGATTCAGATCCTGTAGAAGCAGCTGGTGATGATGGAGCTGCTGATGCTGGAGAAGATGGTGCAGTTCCTGAATTCATTGTCAAAAGGAGTGATGATGGACGACCTCTCTTTTTGGCGACAGCTGTAGTTTGACTTGTGTTCAAAAGTTCTGCAGCAACAGCCAATTGAAAATTTATAAGCGGCATATACTTTGATTCTCCGTCTGTATGTGCAATGTCTCTGCGGTACAACAACCAACTGTTTGTACCATTTATTTGAGCGATGGTTGATTTTGTACAATTCAAGCAGCATGTCTGCAAGATCAATGTGTTTGTTGTAACATTAAACTATACCTGGACAAGGTATAGTTATAAATTTCTTCTCTTTGTGTATACTGAAATAAATTATATTTTTCGAAAGTTACCACAATAGACTAATGGGTATATTCAGAAACGCATTATAAATGCGCAGTAATTGCAGCGCTGGCAACACTGCCAATGTGACAAGTGATGCAATTGATAGATTTGTTAACGGTTTGCAAAAAGATTTGTTGCATTTATGAACGCGTTTTACACTAAAATGGAAGTATTATTGAGTTTAGTTGTTGACGATATATTTGAAGTAAAACGTGATAGTTTTTTGCTAAATTTAAGATTCTTTTCTATTTTCAAATCTTTATTCACTTTTTTTATTTCTTCCGCCACCTTATTCCACAAAAAACTCTTTTTCCTCCTCCCTGAAGCAAATTCACTTTCCATGCTCAGTCGGACTCTGAGAAGCAACTTTACTTCCGATGTACTTAGATAATCGCTAAAATCAAGAAAAATGTAATAAAATATTGTTTTAATAACGTATATTTAATATATCTTTGCATTAAAAGCTAAAAAAAATAGTTTTATACTCACTTTTCATCAGACATCATATTAGCGTAGTCAGCGGCAGTATTAAAATTTTTCCTGCAAATAATGCGTGACGTTTGATACAAAAACAGTACTGCCATATTTGCATTTCTGAACGCATTGCCAACACTGCAAAAGTACGTTGCGCTTTATAATGCGTTTCTGAATATACGCAACACGAAAATAACAAAATTATTACAGACAAACTAAATAATATTTTGAAGTACGGTTTTTTTTTTCTATATTTATATAGTAATGTTGGTTTCAGGATGAAATAATTATTTTAATAATTTTTTTCCACTTTTTTAAAACACCGTTTTTTCGCAAAATCAATTTTTCAACTTCTCGTTCACAAATATAGCTACGCACTGAAAGCGTGTACAGTTGACTGCCAAACAACTTGCTGTTTGCTTTCTCAACACAGTAAGCTATAATTTAAAAGAAAGTTCAAAACAATAACTAGAAAATAACGGGAGTTAGAGGCTCGGAAACAGAATGTTGCGTATATGCAACATCGGACATGAGAGGGTTAATATAAATTAAACTGTGTTAAAATAAAACAATTTTTTTACTTTTTTACAAGTTATTTATTCCTCCTAATACTTAGGAGTAGCCGGTTTAATGAACAGTTACAGTCGCGAGTCTGCCAAAGAGCGAACTACAATTTTAATTAAACAATTAGGATCAACGAAAACCATGAACAGTATTATTTACTGATCTCTATTCTACCCTGCTCTAACTTACTGCTACCCTATCTACCGTTTCTGTCGTTGCTGCGCTATCGTCATCCAAGGTTGATGGGATCTGATAGTGCTCGAAGGGATTGACGTCGAACAGCGGCAAACTTATCACAGATAAATTGCTTACCCGTTTTAAGCAGAAATTCTAAGTCAACAGGTTGTAGGTTGACACAATTTAAATGAAAAAGATCATTGCACTTGTCGCACTGCACTTTCTCTTGTGTACGCTCAACTTTGTTGGCACATAGACACGGCATTGTTATTTCGGTATAATATGCAATAGCCAAAAAGAATACATGTAATAAACTAGAGTCACTGTCTCATAAAGAAAATTACGAACTTTCTAATTTTTGATGGTTTAGGTTCATATTGAAAACTTCCATAGCGAAGCAATCAAAAACACGACCGTTCACGTTTGCATGCAACTTAACTTTTGCACGAAGCGCGGAAGGTTTTTAAAAATTAAACTACCTTGCTTGGTGTTTCAATAATAATTTTTGATATTATTCCACAATTTTCTTCAGTTTGTTTCACTTTTCCCCTATTCAAAGGATACTTGTTTTTTTTATTTTTGTTTTGGCAACTAGAGATTTTTGTCTCTTTTTAAATGTTTCCGACACTTATAATTTCTCAGTTTTGTTTCACTTTTCCCCTATTCAAAGGATACTTGTTTTTTTTTATTTTTGTTTTGGCAACTAGAGATTTTTGTCTCTTTTTAAATGTTTCCGAAACTTATAATTTCTCAGTTTTGTTTCACTTTTCTCCTATTCAAAGGATACTTGTTTTTTATTTTTGTTTTGGCAACTAGAGATTTTTGTCTCCTTTTAAATGTTTCCGAAACTTATAATTTCTCAGTTTTGTTTCAATTTTCTCCTATTCAAAGGATACTTGTTTTTTATTTTTGTTTTGGCAACTAGAGATTTTTGTCTCCTTTTAAATGTTTCCGAAACTTATAATTTCTCAGTTTTGTTTCACTTTTCTCCTATTCAAAGGATACTTGTTTTTTATTTTTGTTTTGGCAACTAGAGATTTTTGTCTCTTTTTAAATGTTACCATAGGAGATTTTTAAAGTCTCCTAGCAGGATCGCCACTTAACTTTTGCAAGAAGCGCGGAAGGTTTTTAAAAATTAAACTACCTTGCTTGGTGTTTCAATAATAATCTTCCTCTCTTTATTCATCTTTTCTTATTTATAACTTATTTACTTACTACTACCTTCATAACCCTAGCTTAATTCTTAATATGTGTGAAGCTTAGGATTCTATGTATATCTTAATTCTATGGAAAGCGGACCATAAGTGTTAGGTGACGGCCGCTTCCTCCATTAGCAAAGTGTCAATGACATATTTGACACTTTCGCTAATGGTACATAAGTGCTTCTATTAATTCTTTATTTATTGGGAATTGGTGTGTGGTATTAACTTATGGTTAATTGTTTACATACTGGGTAAGTAGTGTGTGGTATGGGTGGCGTTAACTTGCACACATATTTACAAAGATAAAAAGATAAAATTCATTTAGTTATAACAGACTTAAAGCTAACTTCTTATTAATTAATATCTAAATTAACTGAAATATATATTGATATGAGTTATTAAATGAACATAATTTTAGAACTTCAATAAACTCATTAAATTGGTAAGTATATAGTTGATATAATGTAGGCTGATCTTTGATTGATATTTTAAATTCCAAAGTTTGTATGGATATCAGTGTTGTTTGGAAAGGAAGCATTAAAGGTTGTCTTCCATTTTGCACAACTAGCTCTTCGTACAGTTGCGAAGTTTGCTTTATCTTCTCGGAATCTATCCGAAACTATGTCACTCATATAGGAAGCTAAAGAGTAGACAAGAATCTCTGACAGAATTTGCTCCTTATTATTAATAAATTTATTCTTTGTTAATATCATTGTTTCCTCTACCTGATATGCCAAAATTGCCTTAATTATCGCTTCTTTAACGTCATCTGTCATCGTTTCTTGTTGAGTTGGTAGCATAGAGAACACAAAACCTCCTCTAAAGTAACCTTCAAAATCATCATAACCGAGAGAAACCATATGTTTAACAGTCACTGGTCTATTAATATTGGCGAACTTTTTTAGGACAGCGAATCCAACTTCCGGATAGCTATTCAAAACACGTGGCAAAGTTATTGTTTCACGATTGGATTGTGAAGCAACAACATTTTTAGATATACGATAAAGCTTTACCAATTCTGAAATGTATCTTTGCGTCTCTTGCTTTACTTTTCCTGTCTTTGATATTATCGAAGAGCCACGTGACAACATTAAGACGATCAAGAATGAAATCTGTTTTTTCCTTATTTCAGCGTCAGGTTGAAGTTTTGCCATTAATTTGCGTATAAAAATGGGATCAAAGCCCTGGTAAGATACTGCATTAATTATACTCTGCATATTGTCTTCTTCTGATAAATATGCTATCATCTGTATACTGAATGGATCAGAATCTGGCATTTCTATATCTAGAGTGCTCATATCGATTGTTGACACTCTTGCTGCCATTGCTGCTGTCAATTCTTCATTAATATTGAAAGTTTGAGGAGCTCTTGCCATTTTTGAAATAATCTTCTTGTCTTCCTCAGTACTTAAAATTGTATCTTCAGAGTCGTCTGATTCTATTAAGTCAGACTGAGAACTTAATAGACTAGAAGATGTAGATGGGCAAACGCAGATCTCCTGGTCACACTGACACTGGATATCTTTTAAAAGGTTCTTCTTAACAGATTTGAGTTTTGATCTAAGGTTTGTCCTCTGTTTCAAGACTCTAAATTCTGACAAGTGGAGTCGTAAATCGTTTAATGAAACTTTGTTGCTTGGGAAAACTTTGTCCAAATAGCTCTTTATTTTCTTGTCTTTATCAGGAAGACTCAGTAACTCTAACCTTTGAGTTTTTGTTGGATTAATACCAAAACTCTTAAGGAAATTAAAGAAAGATTGATCCGTTTTGAAAGATTATTGAAAAGATTTTTTATTATAAAGGCTGTCTATGTGTATATATTAACGAGGTACTCGAGGGTACCTAAATCACGCTTATTAGCGTAATGGAGAGTAAGGCATCTGGAAATAGCCTTCCACTCTAACGGCGTGTTGTAGGATTCGAGGGCAATTTCGGCGTTGCCCACAACTTTGTTCCTTATGACATTAAGGATACCGTAGTATTTCGGCGTTCCTCTGAGAGGCTCGTAGATCTGAAGAATGCGATCTACACTCTTTTTCCAAGAGTTATATTCTCCTGGATTTCCTGAAAAATCACGCAGATACCTAATCACGTCTGGTATCTTGTCAAGGTCAGTTATGTTGTTCAAGTGCCTTGCGTCTATAGTCACATCAGTTATGTTGCTAAAACTTGCATTTGGGTTTAATGCTGCCTGAACCATATTTCTTCCTTCCTGACTCATAATATTGTTAACCAGTCCTGTAACTATAGAAGTAAGTTGGTCCATGTTGAATGAATATGGAGAAGAGGCAGTTGGTTGAGGTGGTGAGGGTGCGTTTAGCGTAGGGGGTCGGATGAGATTGTTAGGGTTAGACATTATTGAATTTTTATTTCTTATTTATTTATTTCTTTATTTTTAAAATTTTTGTTTTTATTTAACAATTCTCTGGAGGGTCCCTTGGGTGGTGAATCGCAGAGAATGTTTGTTATTATAAGCTGGAGGGTCCCCCGTTAGGTGGTGAATCGCAGCTTTAAATTATATTATATTATTGGCTCTACAAACCAGATATTATTGTTATTATTATTTAAAAAAAAAAAATCTCGAATTTATCTTAAGCGGAAGTTGAAAATTGTTTGCTAGGCAGCTGTTAGTTTCCCAAATATTTTTATTTTACAGTGGGGCTTGAGGAGTTCAAGCCTTTGCTTTTATGAATTATTTAAGATTATTTAAAAGTATAATAACACTGTACAACATTTTTGAAGTCATCGAATGTGCACTCCGTTTTGACTTCAGTTTCTGAGAGTACTTGCCACAACTAACAAAATTGCACTTGGGTTTTTTTGTATTAGCTCGGATTCCAATTTTATAGTGTTTTGAATATATTTTATCTAAAACTTTATTTTGAGCACTTTCTTCAATGAAAATGTAATTTTTCTCACTTCTATATCGCTTAAACCGATTGCAATTTTATGTTCCTTTCTTCAACATAAATGTAGGTAGAGACTACAAAAAAATCTGTTAAAAAAACTACATCAAATGCCTTAAAAATGAAAAAGTAGAGAGAAGTTAATGTCTATATAATAGTCTAAGCAATCAAAATTTTCTTTTTTCTTTTAAATATTGTAAAAATGATTTGTATCAACAAAAATTAGTGTATTTAAACAGTGTTAATGTGTATCCAGACTACTATTTTAGTGTGAATACTTTTAAAGAATTTCGAATTAAAAACAATATTTAAGGAATTTAGTCAAATTAAACATTTTTGACGATAGATGTTATGAAATTTTTCATTCGGTTTTACTATTACTATTAATATACTACTCAACGCTCTTTAATCATCAACAAATATTTACTCTTTAATTTTAAAGTTTATTATTTCATCTTATAATAAAAAGTTTCCATTTATTTTACTACTATTTTATATTTAAAATTTAAGATGTTACTTTGTGAAAAACACAATGTTAGTCAGCGTCCATTGAAAGCGAAGTGGACCTTCTCGATTTTTTCACTGGTCGTTCACATTGATGGTCTGAATCTGCTTCTTCATCTAAAGTTGATAAAACATTTAAGGGCATATTTCTTTCATCATGTCCTTCAAATCTAGTGTCTTCGGTACCTTTATCTTCATATTGAGATACCTTATGACTCCACCAACACACTTCAGCAAGTAATGCATCCAGTCTTTTTCCTTTGTAGCGTTTTTCCATTGGCATGGTAACTTGATGAAAACGTTCTCCTTGTTCGTCTGATTCAGTAGGCAACTGTTTTAAGAACTCATTGAGGTGATGATGCAGAAAATGTAATTTCAATGTCATGGATGCTTTGATTTCATGAAAATAATGGAGCATTGTTTTCACCAATTCCTGTGCCTTGTCTTGCTGTACACGATTTTTTCCTAAAACTTCCTCGATTACAGCTTTCAGTGCGTTCCAAGCTTTTCGGAAATTGTCTGTCAGCACGTTACTAAATTCTTCGCTTTTCATTAGTTTTCTGATATCTGGACCATTGAGTACACCTGATAAAAATATAAAAATTCATTTATAAAGAAATTATTGAAATGTGAATAGATCACAGAAAAGAATATATTTTAGAGGCAGTGAAAAAATTTCATTGAAGTAGCTAAAGTTTTAACCATTACATGCCTAAAGGACCTTGAAATTTAACAGGTGATGCATTGAAAAATAAAACTTTGTTTTTTTTTGTGGGAAAAGTTTTTTAAACGTGAGTAAATAAGGAAATATATGAAAAATATTCAAAAGAGCAATCATACCGTTTTTAATTTTTTCCTTGCTTAGTTTCGGAAAGATGTTTTTTAGGCATTCAAAGACTTCATCACTATGTTTGACGGCCACTTCGATGAATTTCTTAGCAATTCCCAATTTTATATGGAGTGGTGGCAATAGTATATCATCAATATTTGTTATTAAAGGTTTATTGAATAAATTTAGCCGTTTTTCGTTTTCAGAAGTTCTTTTTATCCAGTGTTTACATTGATATTGATCGATTTTGCTTCGCGAATCCCAATTACAAAGGAAGCAAAAATATTTTGGAAAACCACCCTTAGAAATAACACCTTGTAAAATGTTTACTACTTTTAAGTCACAGCATATTTTCCATTTGTGTTCATTATATTTAATTTTCTCTAATATATCTTTTAGCGTTTCATACGTTTCGTGCATATTTGTACCCAATGCTAATGGAATGGACGGTTTTTTGTTAGTTTTGTGCAACAACACAACCTTTAAACTTGAAACTGAGCCGTCTATGAATAATCGCCAGTCGCCAGCGACATACTGCATTCCCAGTTTATTCACTAGACCTACAATATCATTGCAGTAAGTAAATGTATTTTTGTCATCAATGGTATACAAATCCTGAAATTCAACTTGACGTTTCCGATAAGCCGTGGCACTAACATCCTGCTTTGTGAGTTTCCTACTTTTCAAAAATGAGGTCAACATTTCAGAATTCCGTTGTGATAAATCAAGCTTTGCCACAATATAATCCATTTCGTCTTGCGATAAAGGTTTTGGTTGATCATCTTCTAAATTTGGTAACCAATCGGGGTCTTGAAAATTTGATGCATTTGTTAGACTGTTTGTTGTCATCCAAGCAGACAAAGTATCCAGGCTTGGAGCTTTAGGGGGTTCGAAATCAGCAGACAGTGACACTGGAAGGGAAGCAGTGAGAGCAGCAATATATTTTTTGTTTCTTAACTTTTTTTTATTATTCCCAGCAGAGAAATTGATACACGCATAGCATCTGGATTCTTCATGCCCGTTTGAGTCTTTTACCCAGATTACGGGCTTGGAAAACTGCAACTTTGCTCTTCGTCCATGTAACCAATGTAAAAGATTGCTATAGCAAACATTACATACTGTATTTGGCGTAAAATCTTCACCACTTGTATCAAATTCATCGAAATATTTCGTATAGGCCAACTTAAATTCTTCATAACCCTAGCTTAATTCTTAATATGTGTGAAGCTTAGGATTCTATGTATATCTTAATTCTATGGAAAGCGGACCATAAGTGTTAGGTGACGGCCGCTTCCTCTATTAGCAAAGTGTCAATGACATATTTGACACTTTCGCTAATGGTACATAAGTGCTTCTATTAATTCTTTATTTATTGGGAATTGGTGTGTGGTATTAACTTATGGTTAATTGTTTACATACTGGGTAAGTAGTGTGTGGTATGGGTGGCGTTAACTTGCACACATATTTACAAAGATAAAAAGATAAAATTCATTTAGTTATAACAGACTTAAAGCTAACTTCTTATTAATTAATATCTAAATTAACTGAAATATATATTGATATGAGTTATTAAATGAACATAATTTTAGAACTTCAATAAACTCATTAAATTTGTAAGTATATAGTTGATATAATGTAGGCTGATCTTTGATTGATATTTTAAATTCCAAAGTTTGTATGGATATCAGTGTTGTTTGGAAAGGAAGCATTAAAGGTTGTCTTCCATTTTGCACAACTAGCTCTTCGTACAGTTGCGAAGTTTGCTTTATCTTCTCGGAATCTATCCGAAACTATGTCACTCATATAGGAAGCTAAAGAGTAGACAAGAATCTCTGACAGAATTTGCTCCTTATTATTAATAGATTTATTCTTTGTTAATATCATTGTTTCCTCTACCTGATATGCCAAAATTGCCTTAATTATCGCTTCTTTAACGTCATCTGTCATCGTTTCTTGTTGAGTTGGTAGCATAGAGAACACAAAACCTCCTCTAAAGTAACCTTCAAAATCATCATAACCGAGAGAAACCATATGTTTAACAGTCACTGGTCTATTAATATTGGCGAACTTTTTTAGGACAGCGAATCCAACTTCCGGATAGCTATTCAAAACACGTGGCAAAGTTATTGTTTCACGATTGGATTGTGAAGCAACAACATTTTTAGATATACGATAAAGCTTTACCAATTCTGAAATGTATCTTTGCGTCTCTTGCTTTACTTTTCCTGTCTTTGATATTATCGAAGAGCCACGTGACAACATTAAGACGATCAAGAATGAAATCTGTTTTTTCCTTATTTCAGCGTCAGGTTGAAGTTTTGCCATTAATTTGCGTATAAAAATGGGATCAAAGCCCTGGTAAGATACTGCATTAATTATACTCTGCATATTGTCTTCTTCTGATAAATATGCTATCATCTGTATAATGAATGGATCAGAATCTGGCATTTCTATATCTAGAGTGCTCATATCAATTGTTGACACTCTTGCTGCCATTGCTGCTGTCAATTCTTCATTAATATTGAAAGTTTGAGGAGCTCTTGCCATTTTTGAAATAATCTTCTTGTCTTCCTCAGTACTTAAAATTGTATCTTCAGAGTCGTCTGATTCTATTAAGTCAGACTGAGAACTTAATAGACTAGAAGATGTAGATGGGCAAACGCAGATCTCCTGGTCACACTGACACTGGATATCTTTTAAAAGGTTCTTCTTAACAGATTTGAGTTTTGATCTAAGGTTTGTCCTCTGTTTTAAGACTCTAAATTCTGACAAGTGGAGTCGTAAATCGTTTAATGAAACTTTGTTGCTTGGGAAAACTTTGTCCAAATAGCTCTTTATTTTCTTGTCTTTATCAGGAAGACTCAGTAACTCTAACCTTTGAGTTTTTGTTGGATTAATACCAAAACTCTTAAGGAAATTAAAGAAAGATTGATCCGTTTTGAAAGATTATTGAAAAGATTTTTTATTATAAAGGCTGTCTATGTGTATATATTAACGAGGTACTCGAGGGTACCTAAATCACGCTTATTAGCGTAATGGAGAGTAAGGCATCTGGAAATAGCCTTCCACTCTAATGGCGTGTTGTAGGATTCGAGGGCAATTTCGGCGTTGCCCACAACTTTGTTCCTTATGACATTAAGGATACCGTAGTATTTCGGCGTTCCTCTGAGAGGCTCGTAGATCTGAAGAATGCGATCTACACTCTTTTTCCAAGAGTTATATTCTCCTGGATTTCCTGAAAAATCACGCAGATACCTAATCACGTCTGGTATCTTGTCAAGGTCAGTTATGTTGTTCAAGTGCCTTGCGTCTATAGTCACATCAGTTATGTTGCTAAAACTTGCATTTGGGTTTAATGCTGCCTGAACCATATTTCTTCCTTCCTGACTCATAATATTGTTAACCAGTCCTGTAACTATAGAAGTAAGTTGGTCCATGTTGAATGAATATGGAGAAGAGGCAGTTGGTTGAGGTGGTGAGGGTGCGTTTAGCGTAGGGGGTCAGATGAGATTGTTAGGGTTAGACATTATTGAATTTTTATTTCTTATTTATTTATTTCTTTATTTTTAAAATTTTTGTTTTTATTTAACAATTCTCTGGAGGGTCCCTTGGGTGGTGAATCGCAGAGAATGTTTGTTATTATAAGCTGGAGGGTCCCCCGTTAGGTGGTGAATCGCAGCTTTAAATTATATTATATTATTGGCTCTACAAACCAGATATTATTGTTATTATTATTTAAAAAAAAAAAATCTCGAATTTATCTTAAGCGGAAGTTGAAAATTGTTTGCTAGGCAGCTGTTAGTTTCCCAAATATTTTTATTTTACAGTGGGGCTTGAGGAGTTCAAGCCTTTGCTTTTATGAATTATTTAAGATTATTTAAAAGTATAATAACACTGTACAACATTTTTGAAGTCATCGAATGTGCACTCCGTTTTGCCTTCAGTTTCTGAGAGTACTTGCCACAACTAACAAAATTGCACTTGGGTTTTTTTGTATTAGCTCGGATTCCAATTTTATAGTGTTTTGAATATATTTTATCTAAAACTTTATTTTGAGCACTTTCTTCAATGAAAATGTAATTTTTCTCACTTCTATATCGCTTAAACCGATTGCAATTTTATGTTCCTTTCTTCAACATAAATGTAGGTAGAGACTACAAAAAAATCTGTTAAAAAAACTACATCAAATGCCTTAAAAATGAAAAAGTAGAGAGAAGTTAATGTCTATATAATAGTCTGAGCAATCAAAATTTTCTTTTTTCTTTTAAATATTGTAAAAATGATTTGTATCAACAAAAATTAGTGTATTTAAACAGTGTTAATGTGTATCCAGACTACTATTTTAGTGTGAATACTTTTAAAGAATTTCGAATTAAAAACAATATTTAAGGAATTTAGTCAAATTAAACATTTTTGACGATAGATGTTATGAAATTTTTCATTCGGTTTTACTATTACTATTAATATACTACTCAACGCTCTTTAATCATCAACAAATATTTACTCTTTAATTTTAAAGTTTATTATTTCATCTTATAATAAAAAGTTTCCATTTATTTTACTACTATTTTATATTTAAAATTTAAGATGTTACTTTGTGAAAAACACAATGTTAGTCAGCGTCCATTGAAAGCGAAGTGGACCTTCTCGATTTTTTCACTGGTCGTTCACATTGATGGTCTGAATCTGCTTCTTCATCTAAAGTTGATAAAACATTTAAGGGCATATTTCTTTCATCATGTCCTTCAAATCTAGTGTCTTCGGTACCTTTATCTTCATATTGAGATACCTTATGACTCCACCAACACACTTCAGCAAGTAATGCATCCAGTCTTTTTCCTTTGTAGCGTTTTTCCAATGGCATGGTAACTTGATGAAAACGTTCTCCTTGTTCGTCTGATTCAGTAGGCAACTGTTTTAAGAACTCATTGAGGTGATGATGCAGAAAATGTAATTTCAATGTCATGGATGCTTTGATTTCATGAAAATAATGGAGCATTGTTTTCACCAATTCCTGTGCCTTGTCTTGCTGTACACGATTTTTTCCTAAAACTTCCTCGATTACAGCTTTCAGTGCGTTCCAAGCTTTTCGGAAATTGTCTGTCAGCACGTTACTAAATTCTTCGCTTTTCATTAGTTTTCTGATATCTGGACCATTGAGTACACCTGATAAAAATATAAAAATTCATTTATAAAGAAATTATTGAAATGTGAATAGATCACAGAAAAGAATATATTTTAGAGGCAGTGAAAAAATTTCATTGAAGTAGCTAAAGTTTTAACCATTACATGCCTAAAGGACCTTGAAATTTAACAGGTGATGCATTGAAAAATAAAACTTTGTTTTTTTTGTGGGAAAAGTTTTTTAAACGTGAGTAAATAAGGAAATATATGAAAAATATTCAAAAGAGCAATCATACCGTTTTTAATTTTTTCCTTGCTTAGTTTCGGAAAGATGTTTTTTAGGCATTCAAAGACTTCATCACTATGTTTGACGGCCACTTCGATGAATTTCTTAGCAATTCCCAATTTTATATGGAGTGGTGGCAATAGTATATCATCAATATTTGTTATTAAAGGTTTATTGAATAAATTTAGCCGTTTTTCGTTTTCAGAAGTTCTTTTTATCCAGTGTTTACATTGATATTGATCGATTTTGCTTCGCGAATCCCAATTACAAAGGAAGCAAAAATATTTTGGAAAACCACCCTTAGAAATAACACCTTGTAAAATGTTTACTACTTTTAAGTCACAGCATATTTTCCATTTGTGTTCATTATATTTAATTTTCTCTAATATATCTTTTAGCGTTTCATACGTTTCGTGCATATTTGTACCCAATGCTAATGGAATGGACGGTTTTTTGTTAGTTTTGTGCAACAACACAACCTTTAAACTTGAAACTGAGCCGTCTATGAATAATCGCCAGTCGCCAGCGACATACTGCATTCCCAGTTTATTCACTAGACCTACAATATCATTGCAGTAAGTAAATGTATTTTTGTCATCAATGGTATACAAATCCTGAAATTCAACTTGACGTTTCCGATAAGCCGTGGCACTAACATCCTGCTTTGTGAGTTTCCTACTTTTCAAAAATGAGGTCAACATTTCAGAATTCCGTTGTGATAAATCAAGCTTTGCCACAATATAATCCATTTCGTCTTGCGATAAAGGTTTTGGTTGATCATCTTCTAAATTTGGTAACCAATCGGGGTCTTGAAAATTTGATGCATTTGTTAGACTGTTTGTTGTCATCCAAGCAGACAAAGTATCCAGGCTTGGAGCTTTAGGGGGTTCGAAATCAGCAGACAGTGACACTGGAAGGGAAGCAGTGAGAGCAGCAATATATTTTTTGTTTCTTAACTTTTTTTTATTATTCCCAGCAGAGAAATTGATACACGCATAGCATCTGGATTCTTCATGCCCGTTTGAGTCTTTTACCCAGATTACGGGCTTGGAAAACTGCAACTTTGCTCTTCGTCCATGTAACCAATGTAAAAGATTGCTATAGCAAACATTACATACTGTATTTGGCGTAAAATCTTCACCACTTGTATCAAATTCATCGAAATATTTCGTATAGGCCAACTTAAATTCTTCATAACCCTAGCTTAATTCTTAATATGTGTGAAGCTTAGGATTCTATGTATATCTTAATTCTATGGAAAGCGGACCATAAGTGTTAGGTGACGGCCGCTTCCTCTATTAGCAAAGTGTCAATGACATATTTGACACTTTCGCTAATGGTACATAAGTGCTTCTATTAATTCTTTATTTATTGGGAATTGGTGTGTGGTATTAACTTATGGTTAATTGTTTACATACTGGGTAAGTAGTGTGTGGTATGGGTGGCGTTAACTTGCACACATATTTACAAAGATAAAAAGATAAAATTCATTTAGTTATAACAGACTTAAAGCTAACTTCTTATTAATTAATATCTAAATTAACTGAAATATATATTGATATGAGTTATTAAATGAACATAATTTTAGAACTTCAATAAACTCATTAAATTTGTAAGTATATAGTTGATATAATGTAGGCTGATCTTTGATTGATATTTTAAATTCCAAAGTTTGTATGGATATCAGTGTTGTTTGGAAAGGAAGCATTAAAGGTTGTCTTCCATTTTGCACAACTAGCTCTTCGTACAGTTGCGAAGTTTGCTTTATCTTCTCGGAATCTATCCGAAACTATGTCACTCATATAGGAAGCTAAAGAGTAGACAAGAATCTCTGACAGAATTTGCTCCTTATTATTAATAGATTTATTCTTTGTTAATATCATTGTTTCCTCTACCTGATATGCCAAAATTGCCTTAATTATCGCTTCTTTAACGTCATCTGTCATCGTTTCTTGTTGAGTTGGTAGCATAGAGAACACAAAACCTCCTCTAAAGTAACCTTCAAAATCATCATAACCGAGAGAAACCATATGTTTAACAGTCACTGGTCTATTAATATTGGCGAACTTTTTTAGGACAGCGAATCCAACTTCCGGATAGCTATTCAAAACACGTGGCAAAGTTATTGTTTCACGATTGGATTGTGAAGCAACAACATTTTTAGATATACGATAAAGCTTTACCAATTCTGAAATGTATCTTTGCGTCTCTTGCTTTACTTTTCCTGTCTTTGATATTATCGAAGAGCCACGTGACAACATTAAGACGATCAAGAATGAAATCTGTTTTTTCCTTATTTCAGCGTCAGGTTGAAGTTTTGCCATTAATTTGCGTATAAAAATGGGATCAAAGCCCTGGTAAGATACTGCATTAATTATACTCTGCATATTGTCTTCTTCTGATAAATATGCTATCATCTGTATAATGAATGGATCAGAATCTGGCATTTCTATATCTAGAGTGCTCATATCAATTGTTGACACTCTTGCTGCCATTGCTGCTGTCAATTCTTCATTAATATTGAAAGTTTGAGGAGCTCTTGCCATTTTTGAAATAATCTTCTTGTCTTCCTCAGTACTTAAAATTGTATCTTCAGAGTCGTCTGATTCTATTAAGTCAGACTGAGAACTTAATAGACTAGAAGATGTAGATGGGCAAACGCAGATCTCCTGGTCACACTGACACTGGATATCTTTTAAAAGGTTCTTCTTAACAGATTTGAGTTTTGATCTAAGGTTTGTCCTCTGTTTTAAGACTCTAAATTCTGACAAGTGGAGTCGTAAATCGTTTAATGAAACTTTGTTGCTTGGGAAAACTTTGTCCAAATAGCTCTTTATTTTCTTGTCTTTATCAGGAAGACTCAGTAACTCTAACCTTTGAGTTTTTGTTGGATTAATACCAAAACTCTTAAGGAAATTAAAGAAAGATTGATCCGTTTTGAAAGATTATTGAAAAGATTTTTTATTATAAAGGCTGTCTATGTGTATATATTAACGAGGTACTCGAGGGTACCTAAATCACGCTTATTAGCGTAATGGAGAGTAAGGCATCTGGAAATAGCCTTCCACTCTAATGGCGTGTTGTAGGATTCGAGGGCAATTTCGGCGTTGCCCACAACTTTGTTCCTTATGACATTAAGGATACCGTAGTATTTCGGCGTTCCTCTGAGAGGCTCGTAGATCTGAAGAATGCGATCTACACTCTTTTTCCAAGAGTTATATTCTCCTGGATTTCCTGAAAAATCACGCAGATACCTAATCACGTCTGGTATCTTGTCAAGGTCAGTTATGTTGTTCAAGTGCCTTGCGTCTATAGTCACATCAGTTATGTTGCTAAAACTTGCATTTGGGTTTAATGCTGCCTGAACCATATTTCTTCCTTCCTGACTCATAATATTGTTAACCAGTCCTGTAACTATAGAAGTAAGTTGGTCCATGTTGAATGAATATGGAGAAGAGGCAGTTGGTTGAGGTGGTGAGGGTGCGTTTAGCGTAGGGGGTCAGATGAGATTGTTAGGGTTAGACATTATTGAATTTTTATTTCTTATTTATTTATTTCTTTATTTTTAAAATTTTTGTTTTTATTTAACAATTCTCTGGAGGGTCCCTTGGGTGGTGAATCGCAGAGAATGTTTGTTATTATAAGCTGGAGGGTCCCCCGTTAGGTGGTGAATCGCAGCTTTAAATTATATTATATTATTGGCTCTACAAACCAGATATTATTGTTATTATTATTTAAAAAAAAAAAAATCTCGAATTTATCTTAAGCGGAAGTTGAAAATTGTTTGCTAGGCAGCTGTTAGTTTCCCAAATATTTTTATTTTACAGTGGGGCTTGAGGAGTTCAAGCCTTTGCTTTTATGAATTATTTAAGATTATTTAAAAGTATAATAACACTGTACAACATTTTTGAAGTCATCGAATGTGCACTCCGTTTTGACTTCAGTTTCTGAGAGTACTTGCCACAACTAACAAAATTGCACTTGGGTTTTTTTGTATTAGCTCGGATTCCAATTTTATAGTGTTTTGAATATATTTTATCTAAAACTTTATTTTGAGCACTTTCTTCAATGAAAATGTAATTTTTCTCACTTCTATATCGCTTAAACCGATTGCAATTTTATGTTCCTTTCTTCAACATAAATGTAGGTAGAGACTACAAAAAAATCTGTTAAAAAAACTACATCAAATGCCTTAAAAATGAAAAAGTAGAGAGAAGTTAATGTCTATATAATAGTCTAAGCAATCAAAATTTTCTTTTTTCTTTTAAATATTGTAAAAATGATTTGTATCAACAAAAATTAGTGTATTTAAACAGTGTTAATGTGTATCCAGACTACTATTTTAGTGTGAATACTTTTAAAGAATTTCGAATTAAAAACAATATTTAAGGAATTTAGTCAAATTAAACATTTTTGACGATAGATGTTATGAAATTTTTCATTCGGTTTTACTATTACTATTAATATACTACTCAACGCTCTTTAATCATCAACAAATATTTACTCTTTAATTTTAAAGTTTATTATTTCATCTTATAATAAAAAGTTTCCATTTATTTTACTACTATTTTATATTTAAAATTTAAGATGTTACTTTGTGAAAAACACAATGTTAGTCAGCGTCCATTGAAAGCGAAGTGGACCTTCTCGATTTTTTCACTGGTCGTTCACATTGATGGTCTGAATCTGCTTCTTCATCTAAAGTTGATAAAACATTTAAGGGCATATTTCTTTCATCATGTCCTTCAAATCTAGTGTCTTCGGTACCTTTATCTTCATATTGAGATACCTTATGACTCCACCAACACACTTCAGCAAGTAATGCATCCAGTCTTTTTCCTTTGTAGCGTTTTTCCAATGGCATGGTAACTTGATGAAAACGTTCTCCTTGTTCGTCTGATTCAGTAGGCAACTGTTTTAAGAACTCATTGAGGTGATGATGCAGAAAATGTAATTTCAATGTCATGGATGCTTTGATTTCATGAAAATAATGGAGCATTGTTTTCACCAATTCCTGTGCCTTGTCTTGCTGTACACGATTTTTTCCTAAAACTTCCTCGATTACAGCTTTCAGTGCGTTCCAAGCTTTTCGGAAATTGTCTGTCAGCACGTTACTAAATTCTTCGCTTTTCATTAGTTTTCTGATATCTGGACCATTGAGTACACCTGATAAAAATATAAAAATTCATTTATAAAGAAATTATTGAAATGTGAATAGATCACAGAAAAGAATATATTTTAGAGGCAGTGAAAAAATTTCATTGAAGTAGCTAAAGTTTTAACCATTACATGCCTAAAGGACCTTGAAATTTAACAGGTGATGCATTGAAAAATAAAACTTTGTTTTTTTTGTGGGAAAAGTTTTTTAAACGTGAGTAAATAAGGAAATATATGAAAAATATTCAAAAGAGCAATCATACCGTTTTTAATTTTTTCCTTGCTTAGTTTCGGAAAGATGTTTTTTAGGCATTCAAAGACTTCATCACTATGTTTGACGGCCACTTCGATGAATTTCTTAGCAATTCCCAATTTTATATGGAGTGGTGGCAATAGTATATCATCAATATTTGTTATTAAAGGTTTATTGAATAAATTTAGCCGTTTTTCGTTTTCAGAAGTTCTTTTTATCCAGTGTTTACATTGATATTGATCGATTTTGCTTCGCGAATCCCAATTACAAAGGAAGCAAAAATATTTTGGAAAACCACCCTTAGAAATAACACCTTGTAAAATGTTTACTACTTTTAAGTCACAGCATATTTTCCATTTGTGTTCATTATATTTAATTTTCTCTAATATATCTTTTAGCGTTTCATACGTTTCGTGCATATTTGTACCCAATGCTAATGGAATGGACGGTTTTTTGTTAGTTTTGTGCAACAACACAACCTTTAAACTTGAAACTGAGCCGTCTATGAATAATCGCCAGTCGCCAGCGACATACTGCATTCCCAGTTTATTCACTAGACCTACAATATCATTGCAGTAAGTAAATGTATTTTTGTCATCAATGGTATACAAATCCTGAAATTCAACTTGACGTTTCCGATAAGCCGTGGCACTAACATCCTGCTTTGTGAGTTTCCTACTTTTCAAAAATGAGGTCAACATTTCAGAATTCCGTTGTGATAAATCAAGCTTTGCCACAATATAATCCATTTCGTCTTGCGATAAAGGTTTTGGTTGATCATCTTCTAAATTTGGTAACCAATCGGGGTCTTGAAAATTTGATGCATTTGTTAGACTGTTTGTTGTCATCCAAGCAGACAAAGTATCCAGGCTTGGAGCTTTAGGGGGTTCGAAATCAGCAGACAGTGACACTGGAAGGGAAGCAGTGAGAGCAGCAATATATTTTTTGTTTCTTAACTTTTTTTTATTATTCCCAGCAGAGAAATTGATACACGCATAGCATCTGGATTCTTCATGCCCGTTTGAGTCTTTTACCCAGATTACGGGCTTGGAAAACTGCAACTTTGCTCTTCGTCCATGTAACCAATGTAAAAGATTGCTATAGCAAACATTACATACTGTATTTGGCGTAAAATCTTCACCACTTGTATCAAATTCATCGAAATATTTCGTATAGGCCAACTTAAATTCTTCATAACCCTAGCTTAATTCTTAATATGTGTGAAGCTTAGGATTCTATGTATATCTTAATTCTATGGAAAGCGGACCATAAGTGTTAGGTGACGGCCGCTTCCTCTATTAGCAAAGTGTCAATGACATATTTGACACTTTCGCTAATGGTACATAAGTGCTTCTATTAATTCTTTATTTATTGGGAATTGGTGTGTGGTATTAACTTATGGTTAATTGTTTACATACTGGGTAAGTAGTGTGTGGTATGGGTGGCGTTAACTTGCACACATATTTACAAAGATAAAAAGATAAAATTCATTTAGTTATAACAGACTTAAAGCTAACTTCTTATTAATTAATATCTAAATTAACTGAAATATATATTGATATGAGTTATTAAATGAACATAATTTTAGAACTTCAATAAACTCATTAAATTTGTAAGTATATAGTTGATATAATGTAGGCTGATCTTTGATTGATATTTTAAATTCCAAAGTTTGTATGGATATCAGTGTTGTTTGGAAAGGAAGCATTAAAGGTTGTCTTCCATTTTGCACAACTAGCTCTTCGTACAGTTGCGAAGTTTGCTTTATCTTCTCGGAATCTATCCGAAACTATGTCACTCATATAGGAAGCTAAAGAGTAGACAAGAATCTCTGACAGAATTTGCTCCTTATTATTAATAGATTTATTCTTTGTTAATATCATTGTTTCCTCTACCTGATATGCCAAAATTGCCTTAATTATCGCTTCTTTAACGTCATCTGTCATCGTTTCTTGTTGAGTTGGTAGCATAGAGAACACAAAACCTCCTCTAAAGTAACCTTCAAAATCATCATAACCGAGAGAAACCATATGTTTAACAGTCACTGGTCTATTAATATTGGCGAACTTTTTTAGGACAGCGAATCCAACTTCCGGATAGCTATTCAAAACACGTGGCAAAGTTATTGTTTCACGATTGGATTGTGAAGCAACAACATTTTTAGATATACGATAAAGCTTTACCAATTCTGAAATGTATCTTTGCGTCTCTTGCTTTACTTTTCCTGTCTTTGATATTATCGAAGAGCCACGTGACAACATTAAGACGATCAAGAATGAAATCTGTTTTTTCCTTATTTCAGCGTCAGGTTGAAGTTTTGCCATTAATTTGCGTATAAAAATGGGATCAAAGCCCTGGTAAGATACTGCATTAATTATACTCTGCATATTGTCTTCTTCTGATAAATATGCTATCATCTGTATAATGAATGGATCAGAATCTGGCATTTCTATATCTAGAGTGCTCATATCAATTGTTGACACTCTTGCTGCCATTGCTGCTGTCAATTCTTCATTAATATTGAAAGTTTGAGGAGCTCTTGCCATTTTTGAAATAATCTTCTTGTCTTCCTCAGTACTTAAAATTGTATCTTCAGAGTCGTCTGATTCTATTAAGTCAGACTGAGAACTTAATAGACTAGAAGATGTAGATGGGCAAACGCAGATCTCCTGGTCACACTGACACTGGATATCTTTTAAAAGGTTCTTCTTAACAGATTTGAGTTTTGATCTAAGGTTTGTCCTCTGTTTTAAGACTCTAAATTCTGACAAGTGGAGTCGTAAATCGTTTAATGAAACTTTGTTGCTTGGGAAAACTTTGTCCAAATAGCTCTTTATTTTCTTGTCTTTATCAGGAAGACTCAGTAACTCTAACCTTTGAGTTTTTGTTGGATTAATACCAAAACTCTTAAGGAAATTAAAGAAAGATTGATCCGTTTTGAAAGATTATTGAAAAGATTTTTTATTATAAAGGCTGTCTATGTGTATATATTAACGAGGTACTCGAGGGTACCTAAATCACGCTTATTAGCGTAATGGAGAGTAAGGCATCTGGAAATAGCCTTCCACTCTAATGGCGTGTTGTAGGATTCGAGGGCAATTTCGGCGTTGCCCACAACTTTGTTCCTTATGACATTAAGGATACCGTAGTATTTCGGCGTTCCTCTGAGAGGCTCGTAGATCTGAAGAATGCGATCTACACTCTTTTTCCAAGAGTTATATTCTCCTGGATTTCCTGAAAAATCACGCAGATACCTAATCACGTCTGGTATCTTGTCAAGGTCAGTTATGTTGTTCAAGTGCCTTGCGTCTATAGTCACATCAGTTATGTTGCTAAAACTTGCATTTGGGTTTAATGCTGCCTGAACCATATTTCTTCCTTCCTGACTCATAATATTGTTAACCAGTCCTGTAACTATAGAAGTAAGTTGGTCCATGTTGAATGAATATGGAGAAGAGGCAGTTGGTTGAGGTGGTGAGGGTGCGTTTAGCGTAGGGGGTCAGATGAGATTGTTAGGGTTAGACATTATTGAATTTTTATTTCTTATTTATTTATTTCTTTATTTTTAAAATTTTTGTTTTTATTTAACAATTTTCTGGAGGGTCCCTTGGGTGGTGAATCGCAGAGAATGTTTGTTATTATAAGCTGGAGGGTCCCCCGTTAGGTGGTGAATCGCAGCTTTAAATTATATTATATTATTGGCTCTACAAACCAGATATTATTGTTATTATTATTTAAAAAAAAAAAATCTCGAATTTATCTTAAGCGGAAGTTGAAAATTGTTTGCTAGGCAGCTGTTAGTTTCCCAAATATTTTTATTTTACAGTGGGGCTTGAGGAGTTCAAGCCTTTGCTTTTATGAATTATTTAAGATTATTTAAAAGTATAATAACACTGTACAACATTTTTGAAGTCATCGAATGTGCACTCCGTTTTGACTTCAGTTTCTGAGAGTACTTGCCACAACTAACAAAATTGCACTTGGGTTTTTTTGTATTAGCTCGGATTCCAATTTTATAGTGTTTTGAATATATTTTATCTAAAACTTTATTTTGAGCACTTTCTTCAATGAAAATGTAATTTTTCTCACTTCTATATCGCTTAAACCGATTGCAATTTTATGTTCCTTTCTTCAACATAAATGTAGGTAGAGACTACAAAAAAATCTGTTAAAAAAACTACTACAAATGCCTTAAAAATGAAAAAGTAGAGAGAAGTTAATGTCTATATAATAGTCTAAGCAATCAAAATTTTCTTTTTTCTTTTAAATATTGTAAAAATGATTTGTATCAACAAAAATTAGTGTATTTAAACAGTGTTAATGTGTATCCAGACTACTATTTTAGTGTGAATACTTTTAAAGAATTTCGAATTAAAAACAATATTTAAGGAATTTAGTCAAATTAAACATTTTTGACGATAGATGTTATGAAATTTTTCATTCGGTTTTACTATTACTATTAATATACTACTCAACGCTCTTTAATCATCAACAAATATTTACTCTTTAATTTTAAAGTTTATTATTTCATCTTATAATAAAAAGTTTCCATTTATTTTACTACTATTTTATATTTAAAATTTAAGATGTTACTTTGTGAAAAACACAATGTTAGTCAGCGTCCATTGAAAGCGAAGTGGACCTTCTCGATTTTTTCACTGGTCGTTCACATTGATGGTCTGAATCTGCTTCTTCATCTAAAGTTGATAAAACATTTAAGGGCATATTTCTTTCATCATGTCCTTCAAATCTAGTGTCTTCGGTACCTTTATCTTCATATTGAGATACCTTATGACTCCACCAACACACTTCAGCAAGTAATGCATCCAGTCTTTTTCCTTTGTAGCGTTTTTCCATTGGCATGGTAACTTGATGAAAACGTTCTCCTTGTTCGTCTGATTCAGTAGGCAACTGTTTTAAGAACTCATTGAGGTGATGATGCAGAAAATGTAATTTCAATGTCATGGATGCTTTGATTTCATGAAAATAATGGAGCATTGTTTTCACCAATTCCTGTGCCTTGTCTTGCTGTACACGATTTTTTCCTAAAACTTCCTCGATTACAGCTTTCAGTGCGTTCCAAGCTTTTCGGAAATTGTCTGTCAGCACGTTACTAAATTCTTCGCTTTTCATTAGTTTTCTGATATCTGGACCATTGAGTACACCTGATAAAAATATAAAAATTCATTTATAAAGAAATTATTGAAATGTGAATAGATCACAGAAAAGAATATATTTTAGAGGCAGTGAAAAAATTTCATTGAAGTAGCTAAAGTTTTAACCATTACATGCCTAAAGGACCTTGAAATTTAACAGGTGATGCATTGAAAAATAAAACTTTGTTTTTTTTGTGGGAAAAGTTTTTTAAACGTGAGTAAATAAGGAAATATATGAAAAATATTCAAAAGAGCAATCATACCGTTTTTAATTTTTTCCTTGCTTAGTTTCGGAAAGATGTTTTTTAGGCATTCAAAGACTTCATCACTATGTTTGACGGCCACTTCGATGAATTTCTTAGCAATTCCCAATTTTATATGGAGTGGTGGCAATAGTATATCATCAATATTTGTTATTAAAGGTTTATTGAATAAATTTAGCCGTTTTTCGTTTTCAGAAGTTCTTTTTATCCAGTGTTTACATTGATATTGATCGATTTTGCTTCGCGAATCCCAATTACAAAGGAAGCAAAAATATTTTGGAAAACCACCCTTAGAAATAACACCTTGTAAAATGTTTACTACTTTTAAGTCACAGCATATTTTCCATTTGTGTTCATTATATTTAATTTTCTCTAATATATCTTTTAGCGTTTCATACGTTTCGTGCATATTTGTACCCAATGCTAATGGAATGGACGGTTTTTTGTTAGTTTTGTGCAACAACACAACCTTTAAACTTGAAACTGAGCCGTCTATGAATAATCGCCAGTCGCCAGCGACATACTGCATTCCCAGTTTATTCACTAGACCTACAATATCATTGCAGTAAGTAAATGTATTTTTGTCATCAATGGTATACAAATCCTGAAATTCAACTTGACGTTTCCGATAAGCCGTGGCACTAACATCCTGCTTTGTGAGTTTCCTACTTTTCAAAAATGAGGTCAACATTTCAGAATTCCGTTGTGATAAATCAAGCTTTGCCACAATATAATCCATTTCGTCTTGCGATAAAGGTTTTGGTTGATCATCTTCTAAATTTGGTAACCAATCGGGGTCTTGAAAATTTGATGCATTTGTTAGACTGTTTGTTGTCATCCAAGCAGACAAAGTATCCAGGCTTGGAGCTTTAGGGGGTTCGAAATCAGCAGACAGTGACACTGGAAGGGAAGCAGTGAGAGCAGCAATATATTTTTTGTTTCTTAACTTTTTTTTATTATTCCCAGCAGAGAAATTGATACACGCATAGCATCTGGATTCTTCATGCCCGTTTGAGTCTTTTACCCAGATTACGGGCTTGGAAAACTGCAACTTTGCTCTTCGTCCATGTAACCAATGTAAAAGATTGCTATAGCAAACATTACATACTGTATTTGGCGTAAAATCTTCACCACTTGTATCAAATTCATCGAAATATTTCGTATAGGCCAACTTAAATTCTTCATAACCCTAGCTTAATTCTTAATATGTGTGAAGCTTAGGATTCTATGTATATCTTAATTCTATGGAAAGCGGACCATAAGTGTTAGGTGACGGCCGCTTCCTCTATTAGCAAAGTGTCAATGACATATTTGACACTTTCGCTAATGGTACATAAGTGCTTCTATTAATTCTTTATTTATTGGGAATTGGTGTGTGGTATTAACTTATGGTTAATTGTTTACATACTGGGTAAGTAGTGTGTGGTATGGGTGGCGTTAACTTGCACACATATTTACAAAGATAAAAAGATAAAATTCATTTAGTTATAACAGACTTAAAGCTAACTTCTTATTAATTAATATCTAAATTAACTGAAATATATATTGATATGAGTTATTAAATGAACATAATTTTAGAACTTCAATAAACTCATTAAATTTGTAAGTATATAGTTGATATAATGTAGGCTGATCTTTGATTGATATTTTAAATTCCAAAGTTTGTATGGATATCAGTGTTGTTTGGAAAGGAAGCATTAAAGGTTGTCTTCCATTTTGCACAACTAGCTCTTCGTACAGTTGCGAAGTTTGCTTTATCTTCTCGGAATCTATCCGAAACTATGTCACTCATATAGGAAGCTAAAGAGTAGACAAGAATCTCTGACAGAATTTGCTCCTTATTATTAATAGATTTATTCTTTGTTAATATCATTGTTTCCTCTACCTGATATGCCAAAATTGCCTTAATTATCGCTTCTTTAACGTCATCTGTCATCGTTTCTTGTTGAGTTGGTAGCATAGAGAACACAAAACCTCCTCTAAAGTAACCTTCAAAATCATCATAACCGAGAGAAACCATATGTTTAACAGTCACTGGTCTATTAATATTGGCGAACTTTTTTAGGACAGCGAATCCAACTTCCGGATAGCTATTCAAAACACGTGGCAAAGTTATTGTTTCACGATTGGATTGTGAAGCAACAACATTTTTAGATATACGATAAAGCTTTACCAATTCTGAAATGTATCTTTGCGTCTCTTGCTTTACTTTTCCTGTCTTTGATATTATCGAAGAGCCACGTGACAACATTAAGACGATCAAGAATGAAATCTGTTTTTTCCTTATTTCAGCGTCAGGTTGAAGTTTTGCCATTAATTTGCGTATAAAAATGGGATCAAAGCCCTGCTAAGATACTGCATTAATTATACTCTGCATATTGTCTTCTTCTGATAAATATGCTATCATCTGTATAATGAATGGATCAGAATCTGGCATTTCTATATCTAGAGTGCTCATATCAATTGTTGACACTCTTGCTGCCATTGCTGCTGTCAATTCTTCATTAATATTGAAAGTTTGAGGAGCTCTTGCCATTTTTGAAATAATCTTCTTGTCTTCCTCAGTACTTAAAATTGTATCTTCAGAGTCGTCTGATTCTATTAAGTCAGACTGAGAACTTAATAGACTAGAAGATGTAGATGGGCAAACGCAGATCTCCTGGTCACACTGACACTGGATATCTTTTAAAAGGTTCTTCTTAACAGATTTGAGTTTTGATCTAAGGTTTGTCCTCTGTTTTAAGACTCTAAATTCTGACAAGTGGAGTCGTAAATCGTTTAATGAAACTTTGTTGCTTGGGAAAACTTTGTCCAAATAGCTCTTTATTTTCTTGTCTTTATCAGGAAGACTCAGTAACTCTAACCTTTGAGTTTTTGTTGGATTAATACCAAAACTCTTAAGGAAATTAAAGAAAGATTGATCCGTTTTGAAAGATTATTGAAAAGATTTTTTATTATAAAGGCTGTCTATGTGTATATATTAACGAGGTACTCGAGGGTACCTAAATCACGCTTATTAGCGTAATGGAGAGTAAGGCATCTGGAAATAGCCTTCCACTCTAATGGCGTGTTGTAGGATTCGATGGCAATTTCGGCGTTGCCCACAACTTTGTTCCTTATGACATTAAGGATACCGTAGTATTTCGGCGTTCCTCTGAGAGGCTCGTAGATCTGAAGAATGCGATCTACACTCTTTTTCCAAGAGTTATATTCTCCTGGATTTCCTGAAAAATCACGCAGATACCTAACCACGTCTGGTATCTTGTCAAGGTCAGTTATGTTGTTCAAGTGCCTTGCGTCTATAGTCACATCAGTTATGTTGCTAAAACTTGCATTTGGGTTTAATGCTGCCTGAACCATATTTCTTCCTTCCTGACTCATAATATTGTTAACCAGTCCTGTAACTATAGAAGTAAGTTGGTCCATGTTGAATGAATATGGAGAAGAGGCAGTTGGTTGAGGTGGTGAGGGTGCGTTTAGCGTAGGGGGTCGGATGAGATTGTTAGGGTTAGACATTATTGAATTTTTATTTCTTATTTATTTATTTCTTTATTTTTAAAATTTTTGTTTTTATTTAACAATTCTCTGGAGGGTCCCTTGGGTGGTGAATCGCAGAGAATGTTTGTTATTATAAGCTGGAGGGTCCCCCGTTAGGTGGTGAATCGCAGCTTTAAATTATATTATATTATTGGCTCTACAAACCAGATATTATTGTTGTTATTATTTAAAAAAAAAAAAATCTCAAATTTATCTTAAGCGGAAGTTGAAAATTGTTTGCTAGGCAGCTGTTAGTTTCCCAAATATTTTTATTTTACAGTGGGGCTTGAGGAGTTCAAGCCTTTGCTTTTATGAATTATTTAAGATTATTTAAAAGTATAATAACACTGTACAACATTTTTGAAGTCATCGAATGTGCACTCCGTTTTGACTTCAGTTTCTGAGAGTACTTGCCACAACTAACAAAATTGCACTTGGGTTTTTTTGTATTAGCTCGGATTCCAATTTTATAGTGTTTTGAATATATTTTATCTAAAACTTTATTTTGAGCACTTTCTTCAATGAAAATGTAATTTTTCTCACTTCTATATCGCTTAAACCGATTGCAATTTTATGTTCCTTTCTTCAACATAAATGTAGGTAGAGACTACAAAAAAATCTGTTAAAAAAACTACATCAAATGCCTTAAAAATGAAAAAGTAGAGAGAAGTTAATGTCTATATAATAGTCTAAGCAATCAAAATTTTCTTTTTTCTTTTAAATATTGTAAAAATGATTTGTATCAACAAAAATTAGTGTATTTAAACAGTGTTAATGTGTATCCAGACTACTATTTTAGTGTGAATACTTTTAAAGAATTTCGAATTAAAAACAATATTTAAGGAATTTAGTCAAATTAAACATTTTTGACGATAGATGTTATGAAATTTTTCATTCGGTTTTACTATTACTATTAATATACTACTCAACGCTCTTTAATCATCAACAAATATTTACTCTTTAATTTTAAAGTTTATTATTTCATCTTATAATAAAAAGTTTCCATTTATTTTACTACTATTTTATATTTAAAATTTAAGATGTTACTTTGTGAAAAACACAATGTTAGTCAGCGTCCATTGAAAGCGAAGTGGACCTTCTCGATTTTTTCACTGGTCGTTCACATTGATGGTCTGAATCTGCTTCTTCATCTAAAGTTGATAAAACATTTAAGGGCATATTTCTTTCATCATGTCCTTCAAATCTAGTGTCTTCGGTACCTTTATCTTCATATTGAGATACCTTATGACTCCACCAACACACTTCAGCAAGTAATGCATCCAGTCTTTTTCCGTTGTAGCGTTTTTCCATTGGCATGGTAACTTGATGAAAACGTTCTCCTTGTTCGTCTGATTCAGTAGGCAACTGTTTTAAGAACTCATTGAGGTGATGATGCAGAAAATGTAATTTCAATGTCATGGATGCTTTGATTTCATGAAAATAATGGAGCATTGTTTTCACCAATTCCTGTGCCTTGTCTTGCTGTACACGATTTTTTCCTAAAACTTCCTCGATTACAGCTTTCAGTGCGTTCCAAGCTTTTCGGAAATTGTCTGTCAGCACGTTACTAAATTCTTCGCTTTTCATTAGTTTTCTGATATCTGGACCATTGAGTACACCTGATAAAAATATAAAAATTCATTTATAAAGAAATTATTGAAATGTGAATAGATCACAGAAAAGAATATTTTTTAGAGGCAGTGAAAAAATTTCATTGAAATAGCTAAAGTTTTAACCATTACATGCCTAAAGGACCTTGAAATTTAACAGGTGATGCATTGAAAAATAAAACTTTGTTTTTTTTGTGGGAAAAGTTTTTTAAACGTGAGTAAATAAGGAAATATATGAAAAATATTCAAAAGAGCAATCATACCGTTTTTAATTTTTTCCTTGCTTAGTTTCGGAAAGATGTTTTTTAGGCATTCAAAGACTTCATCACTATGTTTGACGGCCACTTCGATGAATTTCTTAGCAATTCCCAATTTTATATGGAGTGGTGGCAATAGTATATCATCAATATTTGTTATTAAAGGTTTATTGAATAAATTTAGCCGTTTTTCGTTTTCAGAAGTTCTTTTTATCCAGTGTTTACATTGATATTGATCGATTTTGCTTCGCGAATCCCAATTACAAAGGAAGCAAAAATATTTTGGAAAACCACCCTTAGAAATAACACCTTGTAAAATGTTTACTACTTTTAAGTCACAGCATATTTTCCATTTGTGTTCATTATATTTAATTTTCTCTAATATATCTTTTAGCGTTTCATACGTTTCGTGCATATTTGTACCCAATGCTAATGGAATGGACGGTTTTTTGTTAGTTTTGTGCAACAACACAACCTTTAAACTTGAAACTGAGCCGTCTATGAATAATCGCCAGTCGCCAGCGACATACTGCATTCCCAGTTTATTCACTAGACCTACAATATCATTGCAGTAAGTAAATGTATTTTTGTCATCAATGGTATACAAATCCTGAAATTCAACTTGACGTTTCCGATAAGCCGTGGCACTAACATCCTGCTTTGTGAGTTTCCTACTTTTCAAAAATGAGGTCAACATTTCAGAATTCCGTTGTGATAAATCAAGCTTTGCCACAATATAATCCATTTCGTCTTGCGATAAAGGTTTTGGTTGATCATCTTCTAAATTTGGTAACCAATCGGGGTCTTGAAAATTTGATGCATTTGTTAAACTGTTTGTTGTCATCCAAGCAGACAAAGTATCCAGGCTTGGAGCTTTAGGGGGTTCGAAATCAGCAGACAGTGACACTGGAAGGGAAGCAGTGAGAGCAGCAATATATTTTTTGTTTCTTAACTTTTTTTATTATTCCCAGCAGAGAAATTGATACACGCATAGCATCTGGATTCTTCATGCCCGTTTGAGTCTTTTACCCAGATTACGGGCTTGGAAAACTGCAACTTTGCTCTTCGTCCATGTAACCAATGTAAAAGATTGCTATAGCAAACATTACATACTGTATTTGGCGTAAAATCTTCACCACTTGTATCAAATTCATCGAAATATTTCGTATAGGCCAACTTAAATTCTTGAGAAAACAAATTTTTTCGTTCTTTTCCTTCAATTTTAGGCACTATATGACCACACACATAACAGAATTCATTTATTTTCGGGCACTTGTTTTTTCCATTTTCACAATAGAATTTCTTAATAATACTAAGTACTAATACAAGTGCACTAAGTACAGAAAAAAGATGTTAAAAAAAAAAGACGAAAAAAATATCTTAGTCGATGAGTTGCAAATTTGTTCTCTCCTTTCACTAGAGCAGTAAACAAACCGTTCCGAAAAGCTCTTTTCGTACGTGATGAACACTGTACGTACTGTACTTTATGTAGCAACTACTTATAATAACGAACTCAACTGCTTGGTAACAAAAGCACGGGAAACGTTATTGACAAAAGGTTCGAAAATTGTTAATTTCTCGATATTTGTTCAATTTTAAAGCATTAGATACAGCTTCAGCAAACAACTTGTTTGACACTTTGCCTCCTCAAAGAGAAATATTCATGACGCAATAAAATTAGAATCCGAGCTAATCTAGAAAAACCCAAATGAGATTTTGCTAGTTTCGATAAGTACTTTCAGAAACTGAAGTCAAAATGGAGTGCACATTTTATGTCCATTTTTACATCCTATGTTACTTAAATTTCTTTCAGATTTCAAGGTTACTATTTTAATGTAATTAATAGTAAAACTATTTCATATTTTTATTAAAAAATTTTTTCTTGTTATGATTTCAATTCAGTAATAGTTCACTATGATTTTAATTTCTTAATACTATTCTTACTCTATCGACTTCCGGCGGTGGGGTATGAATCCTTTTTGGCGCGGCTACTAATGGTACCACCAATCGCACTTATTAAAGGCGTGCTTTCTTTTCCAATCGGAATCCAACGCTGGACCGGATCTTATTTCACGTCCTTATACAAGCTTTATTCCACTTCGCTGTGCACGCTGTGGATGCCGTTGATACTTCAGCTTATTCCACTTTTTGCGCGCTTGTGGTAGCGTTTACACTCGACTGTTGTTCTACAGGCGACTTTTTGTGTAACACTTTCACTACTACGGCCGCGTTAACACTCGTCCGTTGTTCTACGGGCGACTTTTTGTTACTTCGCTTTTTCGGACGCGCACTTTGAACCGGTCCCTGCTCGAGCGCCAGTTATTAATTCATATAATGAATTTTTAACAATTTTGTATTGCATAATTTTACAACAAAATTAAAGATGTTTGCTAATATTCTTTGGGTGCATTTATTAACGAAGAAATTAATGTATTACTTTCAATAATCGGACAAGAAGAATCGCTCGTCTCGCGTTTGAGCGACCAACAGTAATCCGCCAACATATGTATTTTGTTTTTTCCGAGGAAACGTTTTTCAATTGACGTAATTTCTTGATGAAACCTTTCCCCTTGTTCATCGCTGAATTTTCCAAGGTTCTCCGGAAAGAAGTCTAAATGTGAATGCAAAAAGTGAATTTTGATGGACATTCTACATCCCATGTCTCCGTAGGCCCGTAAAAATTCATCCACGACGGCAACGTAGCTGTCACTTCTTTTTTTCCAAAAAGTTTTCACAAAGAGAAATGAAACTCATCCATTCTCAGTGAAATTTCCATCCTTCATGATTTTGCGAATTTGCGGTCCAACGAATATCCCTGCACAATAACGGAAAATTTTTTATATAATAATACAATAGGTTATATTTCCATGGAATATGCACATCAATTTTCTAATAATTAAAAAATTGTTTTTATTTCAGACGATTACTTGCTACTTTCATTTTATTTGAAATGTAATACCTTCTTTAATTTTGGCATCACTCAGCTTAGTTCTGAGTAATTAATAAAACTTACGCCACCACCTTTTTGGTTTACAAAGTTCTTCTTGTTTTATTTAATAGCGTTACAAAGTTCTTCGGTAAAAAAGAAGGCAAAGCTTCGAGTTTCTCTGTTCGCTTCAAGTGTAACTATATATATGTATATAAAAATGCAAATCGTCGCAAGAGGCAGGGTTACCCGCGGTCTTGAATTGCTTGAATCGACATCGACGCGCCATCTATGCGATTATCTCTGAATCAACTTGAATTCTAACAATATTGCAACTTATTACTTTAACAATTATCAGATCTAATTATTACTTACATATGTAATTACGAAAACTGATTCAATAAATTTAGAGTTAAGATAAAGGTTTCTTATATGGAATTCCACAGTATCCCAACTGTCTAAGTAGGTGTAGGCGAAAAATTTATGATTTATTGCTTCAAATATCCTTAGATTATGATCCTTGTTCTTTTGTGACCTGTCGCTTTGTTTGGCCTTCCTTATAGGAATTATTCTTGCATAATTGGTCAGTGCGGTTGACCATTCGAAACAAGTTGCGAAATATTTATTTGACAGGCCCCACGTTGGGCGCCACTTAATAACTTGATAAAAACTCTAGTTAAACCTTCGGTTTCAATGTCAATCTGTATTCTTCTCCCCTTTAACTTAAATGCTTCGCTCAATCAAACCCCAGCTCGATGGAATTTCACCAACGTTTTCTGCTAGGCCATGGAACTCATAATTCATTGGTTTTGCGTAAAGTGTGAGAGCAATGGTTGTTACTGCGCATGCCCCATTATAAAGTCGCCCGATCTTGGTCACGTAGGCAAAAGTAGTGTTGTGAAGCGTAAGCTAGCGAATTTGTGCGGGTGGCCTTAACTTACATCCGCGTAGACCAGAAATCATAATTTATTTTGTCCAGCTTGTCAATATGGTATACGGTGCTCATACTGAGATCGTTCTTATCTTTAAGTTTACACAATTCACAAAACGTTTATTAAGAGGAATTAAGTTTTTTCTTAATCCTATGAATTATTTTTTCGAGTAAAAAATATGTTGATTTATTCACGCACCAAGTACCTAGAAGTGATACAATGAATTTTCTCTACGTTTACTTATAGCATCGAATCTGCAAAGCAGGCACCGTTAGCTTAACGAAAAATACAGTATGAAGAATGCAGATAGAAAAATAAATATGATTACAGTACTTTATAAAGAATTCCTATAGGAATAACAAAAGGTATTTTCTATAAAGATAAACTATCAAAATCAATTCTTTATGTTTGACTTAAAACTAAATGTGGTTTATGCAGATTCCTGCTGCATACAACGTTCAAAATTTAAATTCCTTACCTTATCCTTAATGTTGCGGCTATAAAACTGTTGCGGGAAGATTCCTGTTCCTTGCTTTTGTTGTTTACCTCCTCCGATTCGCTGTTGGTTATTTATGTGTTATCCTGTTCCCCTCTTTTTGTATGCTGCTGCTTCTGCCTTTATATTTAACCTTGGTTAAGGGCCGCTCTTCACCCCCGCCATTAGAGATCATCGTAGAAGAGGTCTCTGATGATTTGTCTTAGTTTTTAGGTTAATTCTTAATTTTGAAGCTAATACGTACTTTGACGAAGGTAGTCTTTACTTTCGACATAGAAAAGATGTCAAACGTCTTCTTGTGACAAAGAACTTTATTGAACTCCAAGTTTTACAAAGACTCTTCTTAACTTAAAGCTTAACTAATATTTAACATTTAATGAGAATGGGAGAAAGTAAAACTAGCAATGAATGTAGGAATGCATGTTGAGTGCGTGAGTAAGCGTGTGGGTGCAGTTGTTGGTTTAAATAAGAGTTAGCATAAGTAATTAAAAATAAGAGTAAGATTAAGTTAGAATTAAGAGTAAGTATAATATAGGAATAGGTATATACGTATATAGGGTGATCATGTAACTATATCAACAAATTTACATCATGGAACTCTTAACGAATAAATTCTACCAATCGATGCAATCCATGGGCAAAGCATGTAACGTGTAGCATTTTTGGGAATAAAACTTGAAGAGACTTCATTGCCGAAATTATATAAGTTGATTTAGTTTATTGTTTGATTTATCTTTTGATACACTGGGGCCTTCTAACCGATGCTTGCTGCTGGAGTAATTTCACAACTTCAATTGTTGGCTGCTTGAATCTTACTAAATTTTATTTTGACGCTAGCGTTTTCAGGTTTGCTTAAAACTAGGAGTACAATAAATGCTTGCTTAATTCTAGGAACTTAGTTGCAGCTGCACTTGCGCCATAGCTGCTGCTGTCATTGCTTAAGGGGGTAGTATGGTTAATTCGGTGTAAAACAAGCATATTTTTCGAAATTTTTTTTGTCGACACAGTTGATTTATTCAAAATTTTAAAATTACTTCATTATAAAGTCATATTTAAAGAATATTGTGTGAAATTTTCATTGATGTTTATGAAGAAATGAGTTGGTGGCAGCGAATCTTCGCGGACGTCTCATAAAAAAGTTTTAAAAGTTAAAATCAAAAAACCAAATTGATTTCATCAGCTAATAAAGTTTCGCAGGTAACAACGTCCAAGGTTTTTTTTTTTTTTTTTTTTTTTAAAGCGCTTTGAAGTCAAAACACCGATTTTTCATAAAAAAAACTTGAAAACTTTGTTGTTTTAAAATATGACAAAATTTAAAAAAAAAAAACTCGACGTCATTACCTCGTGAATAAAGTAAAGAAACAAAAAAACCAAATTTGAAAAGAATCGGTGCAGTAGATATGAATCTACAGTGGACACCGACCGTAAAAAAGGCAAGTGTGAGAAAAACGCGTTTAAAGATTTTCGGCAGCGTGAAATCCGGTTGGAGAGGTAGATACTTAATCCTTTGTGTCTTTGTCAATTTTACTCTAATGCACTTCAAACTTTCACACAATAATCTTAAGATGTTATAGAATAATTTAAAAAAAAAAAAAAAAAAATGAAAAAAAAATACCATACTACCCCCTTAACTCTAATGTAAACCAATATAGCGTGGGAGTCAAGTGCTTACTTATATGCAACAGCATCGGTAGTAACGAGCATAACATTTTCATGTTGAATTCCTTCAATACACAAGAAACGCAAAAAAAAAGGTGTTTAGGTAAAGACTTACTGTTGGAGAACTAACTTTGACAATTAAACAAATAACACCGGTATTTTGTTTAAATTTTCTTTTTAGATTGTCTTTTATTTTCTAGATTAATTTTAAGCAACACCAATACCACGTCTATGAATATAGAGAATTCAACAGGAAGTGAGAGATCAATTTTCAGTGTTACTGAATATAATTTCAGTGTTGCCACTATACTCTCAGTGTTACCAAATATACTTTTAGTGTTACTAAATATACTTACATATATAAGAGATACTTAAGGGGGGACCCTCATTTATCGGGTCAAAAAAATCGATTTTTTGGAAATAATTTTAATCTATTCTACAACTATTTAAGAATATACTTTCAAAATTTCAAGTCGATATCTGTATTTTTGAAGGAGTGACAAAATTTTTAACAGGACGCGACGGGTGGCCTGATCGCCTGTATCCAAAACTTTAAACGCGTTTTTCTCGAAACATCATTTTTCGATTTTGTGTACACAATTGAGAACGCTGTATTGAACCAATCAGGCTTTACAATAGCTCATTTTAAAGATAATTAAATTGTTTTCAATGTGACATTAAGTGTTTTTTTAAAAAAAAAGATTTTCATATTTTTTTGTAATTTTAAAGTCAATTTTTATGCATGAAAAATCACTTTTAACATAAAACTGGGTAAAAAATATCAATTTCGACATTTTTTTTTTAAATCAAAATGTCACATCGAAGGTATTATCCTAAAGTTTTAAAAAAAATTTGGTTTTTTTATTTCAGAAAAAAATTCAGAGCGCTAGAATGTACACAGATAGAATGAGGTGCCATGGACGAGGTGTATATTTCCATACTTAAAATGTTTTTTTTCTTCTCCGAAAATTTTTGTAGACAGTCAAGACATTTATTAAAGTACTTTATGAATTACAAAACGTTTGAAGTTATTTTACCTGAGAAAAAAATTCCCAAAAATGATGCATTTTTCGACCGTCTAAATGAGGGTCCCCCCTTAAATAGTGTTGCATAATGTTATTATTTGAATTAGGGTATTCCAACACTTACATACCTTTAGGCCACAAAAGTAACAATGATTCAGTAAAAAATGTTGCGATCGTGTTGGCGTTGCATTTGTCTAATTCTTTAACGTTCAACAAATAAGATTTTCCGCGCTCATTTTCATCATCCAATATGCCAATAAACAAATTTTGCAACTGATCTTTTTTCAATATCCGTTGTTTCATCCAGAGTAACCCAAATATGTTTTTCATCAGCTTTTAAACTCAATTTTCCAATCGATTTTTCATACAAATATGACACATAATTAAGACGAAGTGTACTTTGATCTGGAACTGATTGTGAAGTGTATTTTTCTATGAATTGTACTACACTCGCATGATTCACTTTATTTAATGGAATGTTGGATTCGATTAAAGTTTTACATAAATCCATATTGAATTCCGAAAGGTTTGGCCCATGTTTCTGTTGATGATTTGATATTAACAATTGGCTCATTTCACGTTCAGAATTCTGTTTTTCTTTCTTGAGCATCCTTGTGTTTCACTGAATCAATGTGCTGTTTGAATTGAAATATTTTTTTCGCAAAAACCAAACAATTGCAATGTGAACAAAATAAAACTGATTTGTCCGACCGAAAAACATTGGGGAATTGGTTTTTCATACGCACAATAAATTCACCCGGCGTTTCTTTCCTGTCTTTTGGCATCTTCACCCAATTTTCAATCAACCGATTACTTCAAATACTTACTGTCACAGCCTACCTACCAGAAAAAAAAAAAACAAAAAAAAAAAAACGTACTATTGGATGCTGGCATACTTCCCGATCCAGACAAAATAAAAACCATTCTGAATTTTAGGGCGCCACAAACAAAAGAAGAAACCAGGAGTTTTCTGGGGTTAATTCCCTTGCACCGAAATTCTCACTCGATTTTCCGATAAAATTTTGTTCACGATTAACCTTCATCTCACCCTTAAATAAACTTACATTGTATACCCTCGTGTGTGGTTTTTCACACATATGGTATGTTTACGTATTTTACAGTAGGAACATAATTTAATTGTAGTCAAAATCAAGATTTATCATCAATAACACATTTATTTTTATATTTTGTTATCTGTTACATCAAATAAGTCTATCTTCAATACATTTTACACAAACATTTCGGTTATGAGTACGCTTACATACACCTTTTTGGCAAAAACAGCACATCGTTTGATATACATAGTTCTTAGTTTTCGACTTCTCGCTATAACAAATGTGACATCTAGCTTTTCCTTCGATATTCGGAGGAACACTTTTGGATCTTTTTGGAGGAATGTTGAATGATCGTGATGAGCTCTCCCGAGATTCTGAAGGTTCACGGAACAGTGAAGATGTGGAATAGGCTTTTGAGCTACTGTGCTCCCCGACTGATTCATTTAGTGAATTGTTGCTAATAACAGAAAGCAAAGACGCCGCTGATACGTTTCGTGGCACGCCTTTTCTCATTGTCATGTATGATTTTGCAAGAGATATTCCAAGCTCACGCAAGAAAACTCGTCGCATTGTTGGTTTGTTTGTTTGCCAATTTGGTTTCACATCTTTGAATATAATCAAAGCGTTTAAAGCTGAGATGTCGATCATATTTGCGTAAACCGCCAATGGCCATCGATTCGTCTTTCTTTTAGAACTGTAACAAGACAACATTTTGTCAACTGTATCCACGCCACCTATAACATAAAATGTTTAATGAAATCAAAATAAAAAGCATCGAAACGAGCCTTTTGTTTTATTATATTGTAGAATAAAAAGTATTAGAACAAACCTTTGGTTTTATTATAATGTTGAATGATTATTGGCAACTTTTTTCCATCAGATTCTACATCATTTGAAGCATGCATTGTGCTTTGCAGTACCACGCAATTGTCTTTTCTGCTGATGTATGATACGAGTGTTGTGTTTTCGGTGAATGCAAATGTTGATTGGAACAACGGAACTTTTTTGCATTCTAAAAGTTTTGGTGGGATGCTTCTTTTGTTTTTTCTCATTGTACCGACCATTGTTAGCTGTTGTGACAACAATTTCTGACCAAGTTCATAAGAGGAAAAAAAGTTGTCCGTTGTTATGTTATGCCCCTTCAATCCACGAACCAAATCCAAAACTACACGTTGACCTTGATTTTTTTCAGCTAAACCACCAACTGGCTTACCCAAATACGGTTGGATTTTCCAAACGTAACAAGTTTTAGAGCAAACTAATAGCCAAAATTTAATTCCATATCGTTCAGGCTTAGAAGGCATATATTGCCGAAACTTGCATCTACCACGAAAACCAAGCAATTGTTCGTCAATAGTAACACATTCAGATGGATTGAAATAATCAGCCAATAGTTCAGACCATTTGTCGAATATTTCACGAATTGGAGCAAATTTGTCCGTAGAGCTTTTTTGACGTCTGCTCATAACGTCATCAAATCGTATAATACGATTCATGTATTGAAATGTTTTCTTTGACATTATCGCTCTAAATATGGGACGTCCATATTCACCATCGAATAAATCCAACATTGTTTCATTCTTTGACCTAAATTATTACAATTATTACTAAAAATTAGATTCATTTTAAACATAGGCATATAAAAAACAACATACCTGTAAACTTCAGCCAAAATGAGTACACCGATATATGCATGTAACAAGTTTGAGTTGATTTCGATATAGTTGTCGTCATATTGCTCCTTTGCATATGCGTTTGACCACTTTAGAACAATATTCTCAATTGTCGGTGGGAAAAACAACATAAAAGCATCTTTGATGTCATCGATACGTGCTCTTGCATATCTTGTTGTGCCTGGACGCAGATTGATGACATTTTTATTCCGTAATCTTCCAGCACGATCGTGAACTGGTTGGGGATTTCATACTATACCGTCTTTTGAGACAAATAATGGATTCACCGTTCTCTCTTCAGATGAGACTCCCATTGGATCGACATCTTCAATTTGTTCCATTGCATTAAATTCAGAATCAGCTTCACTTAAATCTGATTCATCATTTTCTTCTGGCGAGTAATTTTCATCACTATCAGTAAAATCTTCAACATCCGAAACCTTTAAAATAGCTTCAAGCTCTTCGTTAGTAAGATATTTCGGTCTAGCCATGTTGTCCTAATAAACGACAAATAAATTACTTTATAAATGTCAAACGAAATTCTATCTTTAAGAACGAGTACAATTACATGAACCTCTCGCACCCAAAGCAAACAGCACACTGACTTGCTTCTTCATTTCTTTGAAGCAATGAGTCATAGTCAGGGTTGCCACTAAAAAAAAAATTTCCGACCAAATTACAAACCAAATCGGACCAAATCCGAGGAAAAATGCCCAAAATTTTTTTTTGTCAAGAATCAACTTGAAATGAATTCATTTGCTTATTATTGATATGTTGTTATATGTTTTTAACATATACATGAAGGTACATAAGTATTTATACATAGATACATACATATACATATGAGATCAATGCATTATAGTCTTGTAAAAAATCACATTACTTTAAAACTAACACTTAAATGTACGTTTATACATGTAAGAAATTGCAGCTGTTCAAAACAACCGCTAAAATAAATAAATATTACAAAAAAAAATCTCTTTTTACTGACCACACATAGTGGGGACTTTTCACATTGACGAGCTCTTTACATAGCATGATGCTATTAATACTACTTATTTCTAGTCGGTTACGTAGTTTCGTTTTAATTAGAGAAAGCGTTGAAAATTTTCTTTCAGCCGCGGCAGAGCTGTGTGGAAGTGAAAGTAAATTAAAAATGAAATCGGATAATTCGGCAAAGCTTCTTTGATTGATACCATTTTTCAATAAGCTCACCTTCGACCAAAATGTGTCTATATCCATATCAGCAGAAAGATTTACATCACTCAACCTTAACAAATTCCACTGACTTGTAATTTGGTCAGGGTCGCAATCCACTAACTCACTGAATGTAAGTATCAACGGGAGTATCTGCAAATCTTCCTGCGATAAGACTTTAGCCGGTGTAATTATTTGTAACATTTTAATATCTTCACGATTGAAATCAAACCGATTGTTAATTTGGTTTAAGAGCTCGACATAGAAAGAAAGTATATTTCTCTTTACTTCAATTATATCATCTTCACTTAAGTGTTTTGTCATAAATATCTCCGCTTTAGTTCCTACGAAAATATCACGCAATGGCTTTTGATTGCTTTCACTTCTAAAGTCAATATTTGTTTCCTTAATGCAAACATCGTGTTTAACAAAATTATTTATAATTAAAAGATAAATAGATTTCATATTGGAATATAAGTATGGCAGTCGGGAACTCTCCGATTGAAAATCTTTGTTGAGGTTATTAATTATAGGTAATATGTATGTTAAAAACAAAAAATAACACTTGGTGTTTGCGCACATTTCTTCTGCTAATTGCGCAGGGCGAATGCCATTCACTTCGTAAAAGCAAGAAATAAAATATAACTTTAAGCTGTCCCACTGTTCAATAAGCCGTGCAACTACACCCTCCAACGACAGCCATCGAGTCTGTGAGACTCCCAATATTTTGTGAGGCTCAACTGAACAATATTCTTGAAATTCCTTCAAATCATTGATCCTTTTGGAGCTATGCGAAAAATAATTATAAATGTTACGGCACAGAAAATCAATGCTTTTCGGCAGATGTCTGCTGGCATAACTTGTGCATAAATGAAGTGAATGGCAAGTGCATGTCATAAAAAAAATTTGTTTCTTTGTTAAGCAATGCTTTAACACCTCCTGCATCACCTGCCATAACATTTGCACCGTCTGTTGCCAAGCCGATAATATTCTTAAGTGGTATATTATTGGTATTGAAAAATTGTTTTATGAGCTGAAAAATAGAAACTGCGTCTGACTTGGTAACTTCTAACAAAGCAAGAAACCTATCCTGTACCACTCGTGCACTGTCAACAAACCTTGCTACCAAAACTAAGCTTTTCGTGGTACTAATATCTGTTGTTTCATCAGCGATAAGAGAAAACTTCGTATTTCGTAGCGTTTCAAATACTCGATCATTGGCCTTCTTTCCAATAATCTCGGCGATCTGCGTTGACTTTGTCCTACCACATTTAATCAGCTTGGCGATACTAGAATCTGGACAGCACTCCACCAACAACGCTGGCAAATATTCCATTATCAAAAATGGCAGATTATGGGTTATGCAAAACATCACAAGTGCGAATTCGGCATTTCTTACTGTTATATGTTGTTTTTCTTGTTCAGGATCATAAAACATTTCAAGCGTATGTTGCTTTTTGCGCGATTCGCAGTTTCGGATATGTGTCGCAGTTTTCTCATGAACTTTCAGGTGAGCGTTGTGGTTATCTATAGCTTTCTCACAAGCAACACAAAAAGCAGATCCATCCTTGTTTTGTAGCCAATCGAATGATTGTAGCCATTCGGCTCTAAACTTGCGTTTGTAATTTTCATTTTGATTCACGTCAACGCTGTGAAAAATAATATGAAAAACACAATTAAAATATGTCAATGTCCTGTGCCATGTATGTTTTAATAAAACTACCTGCCCGATGGCTGCTCTACCGTGGTTGACTTCGGTTTTTTGATTAAGAACCTGAAACGAAATTAAATAGTTTTTTTGGTATTTGTATCATATCATTTAATTATAAAATTACTTACTTTTCCATTTTGATAAATTCACCTGCGCCTGCTGTTTGTCAATTTGTAGGGATGTGTATAGTTAAAAGTTAAAGGTAACGTACGATTATTGTATGTCGATTTATCGAACAATCTGAATTATAGCGAAGTTATATAAGGTGAGTGCAAGACACCACTTCTTCACGTCTTTTGTCAGTGTTTATGTGAACATTAAGTTCGAGCTGTGTTTCATTAACATTAAAAAAACTTTACACTGAACAGATGTAGCAATTTGTAGCTACTAAACAAATTGTGCCCGCTTACAAAACGGACCAAAATTTTAATTAGATGCCCATCGGCCCAAAATAAATTTTTTGGACCAGATTTGGTCCGAAATGCCCAATTTCGGCAACCCTGGTCATAGTTTCAACAAGCATTCGCTATCGATCGTCGTGTAAATTTTTTGAATCGGCGAGGCACAACAGCAGTGCTGCCGCAGCTGCGGTGCGGCCGTTTAAATACAGACATGCACGCTTATCAGTGTGTAGACGTGCAACAACATGTTTTTATTTTATAATACGTACATAGTTTCTCAGAAAATCAAAAGACATGGACGTTTTACGACAAAAAATGCTGTTCCTAGTGCAAACTACATAGAAATAAAATATGTGTGGAAAACCACACACCAGGGTAAGCAATGTCACTTTTTAACCCTGGATGGTTACTCTTCATTTTAGTACATTAAGGATACTCTTCGTCGGATCGGCGACCTATTTTTTATGAAGATTCTAGAAAAATACTTTTTAAAAATAAAAATAAGAAAACTCTTTTTTTAGTTGCATTTTTTATTTAAAACAATGAAAAAAAATTAAATACAAAAATAAATAGTCTTTTTCTCTCTTAAATTCAATATGAGTTTGTACTCTTTTTTTTGGTCTTTTAAAAATAATTAACTTTTTATAAAAACAAAAACTAACAAATAAAAATAAAAGTTGCTTTTTTCATATACAACATTTAAAGAAAATAAATCAAATAATATAATATAAAAAAGTTTTTTTAGTAAATAGCCTTTTCTCTACATGAGACACAAAGTTCAACTTTGTGTTCACCACAAATACTTTTTTTGCATATATTGCACGTGGCTTTTGTCATTCTTCGTTTGCTACTCGGACAGAAGTGACAAATTCTACGTTTTTTTGGTCCTTTATCAGCGTTGTCAATGCCTTCCTGCGGATTAGGTGTTATATTTTCAATACTCTCCTTAATTGAGGTCTGCAAGGTAGGTTTCTCATGTCTGTCTCTTAAAAAGGGAACCACTAGAGATTCATGAAGATCTTTCAGGTACTGTCGTCGGTTTTTGGGTTTTTGATTTCTATGCAGCATATTGTGTGTATATATGACGTAGCTGTTCACAAAAGTGATATTTAAAATTCCAAAAAATAGGCACATTGGCCACCTGTTGGTTTTTCGAGAACACGAGACAACACTGCACATTTGGTCTAGAGTATCGACACCGCCTTTAGTCTGATTATAAAATTCTACCATGTGTGGCTTTCCGGTTTTCATATTTATTGTTCCTTCTTCATTGCAGCTGGATAAAAGATATACAAATTTATTTGGTTTTGGCTTGTACGATAATAAAGTCAGTTCATTGTCGTAACAAAACATGGATGTTCCGGCTTTCCGTCCTTTAACGTTGCCCATTTCCTTCGGTATTTCTCTTTTATTCGACCGTAAAGTGCCAATAATTGTCAATTTATAGGGTTCGGAAAGCAGAGATTTGGCAAGGGGAACTGATGTGAACCAGGTATCCATTGTTATGTTGCGATTCGTTCCATGGACAGTTTTCGTCAGTTCTTTTACATAGTACTCTCCAAGAGAAATTGCTGTTGGATTAGAGCCTTTCCCCAGATATGGGCTAGCATCTACCATATATTTTGTACCACTATCGCATAACATTACTAATTTTAACCCAAACTTAGCTGGCTTATTAGGGATATACATGCGAAAGGGGCAATGTCCTCTGAAAGCCAGTAGCTGTTCATCAATTGTCAAGTACAAACCGGAGACGTAGTTTTGGCGGCATTTTTGGATGAAAAGATCCCAAACCTTTCTTATAGGAGCAAATTTGTCATTTATCAGTCTCAATCTGACACTTTTGTCATCAAAGCGAAGACACGACATCAAAAATTTAAAGCGAAATTTACCCATAGTAGCCAAGTAGCGCGAACCACAATAAGTAGGATCAAAAAGTTCGTCTGTTGTAAGGTGATTATCCTTCTTAATAGCCGTAAGAACTAGGAGTCCTAGTAGCGCATATATCTCAGATAAATCAGTAGGACCCATTTGCGAATTAGATTTCTGACGATTCTGTATTTCGACATTTGTCCACTGCACAATCTCATCAACAATTTCAGAAGTGATGAATAATTTAAAACATTCAAGAGGATCTACTACTCCTTTGCATTCACGAGACGAGCCTCTAGCTTTGTGCACGTAGTTCATAGCCCGATGATGTGATTTTCCTTTTTTAGTGGACCATTTATGAAAATTTTTCCCGCGCAGAATTGTTTTTGAAAAGTCAATTACATTCGTTCTTGAGCGAAGCATATTTAGCGGAATATCATCTTCATCGGAAAGTTCTTCTTCAGAAAACTCAGACGATAGTGAAACGTCATCTCCAGCAACTGGTGCCTGCTCTTCTTCATTGTTTTCGCCACCTTGATTGCTATCGTCATCTTCCTCTGAACTACCCAAGAAATTGAAATCGTCGTCACAATTTTGCAAAAACCTCTCGATATCAGCTTCAGTTAGTACTTTCTTAGAACTCATTTTTTGCTCTAATTAAATAAAAAGTTTAAAATATTTAACATAAAAAATAATAAACTGCTTGAAAATAAATAATTTTTAATAATACTAATACAAAACTATTAAACAAAACATCAAAATATAACAACAAATTTATTACACTGTGAGAGCAAAAAGTCACAGTAAAGTTACTCTTCGTCATTGTGACGAGTACACACCTGTAAATTTCAGCTTGAACAAAATAAATATACAGCATGCGTCCGCTCACTGCAAGCTTTAGTTACCAACTGACGTTGTTGACAAAAAGAGCGTAATTAGAACACACATAATAAAGTTATGCAGTGAAGAGTAAACGAGTCTCGTCGATTCGACGAAGAGTAACCATCCAGGGTTAAATATCTATTTATCAAAAAATATTTTTTAATCAATAAATGCGTTTTTTGTGCTAAATTTATGCGGCAGGAAATGTCAAGAAATTTCATGAACATCGCTCAAAAAATTTTTTTTAAATGTATAAAAAAGATTCATTTTGTGTGGTTTTCCACACAAGGGTGAGATGAAGGTTAAGCTAATTGAATGGATTGCACACTCGCTACTTATGGCACCAATTGAATGGATTCACACCTGCTACTTCTAGGACCAATTTAATGGACGCATTGAATTATAATTATCTACAACAAAATGTAAAGTTTTAAAATAAGTCTTTGCATAATATTATTTCCAATTCAATGGAATGACATTTACCAATTGAATACTGGATTTTCTAATTAGATTTCTTTTATTTCTTTCGCTTGCTTCACTTTTTGATTTTTCGCTCGGTGTGACTGTTTTTTCCTCCTCAACTTTTCATTTCTATTGCGCCACTCTCGTATATTTGTTTTTACTGCGCAATTGGTCGAACACTTGTGTTTGTTTTTACTCGCCCTCGTTGCTTTGCGTTTGCACTCCAAAAACAAAGCAAGATGCAATAGCATTCGCTTTATCGAAAAAAAAATTTGCCACGTGGATTCTTTTTGCTTTCTCGCCTCGTTAACTACAGAAAAGAAAGAAGAGTTAGTGGTTTTAATGTTTTACATATTTATTGTAGAAGATCCCATCCTCATCGCCAATGTAACAGCCTGCCTACCCAATAATTAATAAACATTAAGTAATTCTGGGTTTTGACTGATTGCCTTTATTGAACTGTTCGCTGCGCAACTGTCTGACATCGACTACCCTCTCACTATACTCTGTAATCGACATTGACCGCTCTGCACATACAAGTGCATACATACAAAATGACAGATGTCTTATTTCTCATATAATGTTACGTTTATGCTAGGTAGTCTAAACGTCGTTTCCATTTACGGATCTCCACACTTGCTATACAATAACTGAGAAGAATATGATGTATCTTACTGCGTTTACTATGCATTTCATAGTAACACAAGTGACGCATAGCACTTGTCGTTGTGCTCTCTTCACAAATCATAGTAACCAATAATTGCGCCAAACTCATTTCGTGGAAATTTTCGAGTCTCATTTTTATAAACAAATTTGTCGCCTCATTGGAGAAAGCAAATAAAAAAATTTTGAAACTGGTGGGCGCATAAAATGTTTTAGATCTGTTCTTGAAACGAAAGTTTAGCTGCGAATTGTTTTGATTTACATTTCTTAAAATGACTCAAAAAATACGCAAATATGCAAGTTAAAAATTAAAGTTGGGGGCCAACCACTTGGCCCCTTTTTCATACTTACTCCTATTTTCCAATCCAGAGCAAGTAAAAATCTGTTGTGGTTACCTTCAGTCCAGAACTTGAAGTGTCTTGACAATTTATTATTCTACTTAAGCTAAGCCTAATTCTTAATCTAACATAATGCTGACATAGCGGTTCACACGGTGCAGCGGCGGTTATATACTAACGCTGCTGCGCATATGTCATCTGATACGCATTGCTAGCGTATTGCAGTCAGGTAGCTGCCTTGCATTTTAAATCGAAATATGCTTTAATGGACGAAACATGCAAAATATGCATGCAACATGCATTTGCATGACGATCACAGCTCTAGCGATTATACTGCGCTGAATCAATCCCCTTCCCGCCGGAATATATTTACAGTGACTCACAAAAGTATTTTGCATGAGAAGACAAATAAGTTCACGCTTCAATTCCTGTATATTTTTTAAATTCATTTGTTAATTATTTCATAAATTCTTAAACATAAACCTTATATCTACATAAACAATGTATTAAAACTTTAAAAGAAAAATATGTTCCAATGTAAACGTAAAAAAAGTAAAATAAAATAGAATTCATTGCTCACAAAAGTATTTTGCTTTTGACTAGGTGGTGTACAAATATACTAATTTCTATTAATTTAATATTTCGTATGATAACCATTATTTTTGGAAACTGCTTCCAAGCGCCTTGGCATAGATTCTATTAACTTGCGACAAAAGTCAAGAGGTATTTTTTCCCATTCTTGAAGTAAAACATCTTTAAGGTCACTTTTTGACGAAATTTTGTGTTCTCGCACTCTTTCTTCGCGATAGGCCCACAGATTTTCTATGGGGTTGATATCGGGACTTTGGGGAGGTGTTGGCAAATGTTTTGTATTAAAAAGTATCCACATTTTAACATCATGAGCTGTATGCTTGGGGTCGTTGTCGTGTTGAAACAAAAAGTGGTTAGACGACATTCCCATTTTTTCTGCACTGGAATGTAAGTTGTCTTTGAGAATAGACAAATAAAGATGTTTATCCATCGTTCCATCTATAAACACCAGCTTTCCGACTCCTTGGGCCGACATACAACCCCACACCATGACGGAACCTCCACCGTGCTTAACAGTGGATTTAACATTTTTTAATCGCAGCTCTTCATTTGGCTTCCGCCATACCATACGACGTCCGTCCGGACCAAAAATGTTGAATTTGCTTTCATAACTAAATATGACGGTTTTCCAAAACTCAAAACTTTTGGTTTTATAGGTGTTGGCGAATAAAAGCCGCTTTGCTTTATTGACTTGTGAAATCAGTGGTTTTTTCCTTGCTGCACGACCGTGAATATTGTTGCTTCTGAGGGCTCTGCGCACTGTCTCATCGGATACTTCAATCTGAAAGGTTGCTTTTATTTTGTCATTGATTTTTGGGGCTGATAAATGTGGGTTTTTGCGATTTTCTTTCAATATTTGGTGTTCTTCTCTCTCAGTTAGCAGCTTTGGTCGACCAAAACGGGTTAAATTTTCTAAATTACCGCGTTCTTTACACCGTTTTATTACATTTTCTATCGTTTGGCGGCATCGACTAAACATATTGCAAATATATTTCGTAGATTTTCCTTCATTATGGAGATGTAAAATAATTTTTTTTTCAGCTGTAGTTAGTTCTTTACCCTTTGGCATTTCCGATATGCACAGTACCACAATTACAAACGAAATGAACTCAATTACAAATAAAATTGATTATAATACGCACTTGTAGCCACAACTTCAGCGAAAACAGAAAAAGTAACTGAACTGCGTCCAGTAACGGTATCTATAAACAATAAGCAAAATACTTTTGTGAGCACACATTTTCATTGCTACGCACGTTTTTTGTTATATGCACCTAACGGTACAATTTTTGTGCATGATGTGTAGCCCAATTGCTAAGACAGTGCTCAATAATGCGTGTAAGTATTAACATTTTTATTTTCGGATACTTAGTACATACAAAATCTTAAATTTGTACATACGCGCTATTATGCAAAATACTTCTGTGAGCCACTGTATGTAAGTGACTACGCAATCGTGCTTCACTTCTATTTCATTTGGGGAAAATTTTTGTTTCCATTGCACAAGAACTTTACTCTTTTCGCGAATATTTACTTCGCCCACTTAATACAAAATTTTTTACTACAAAAGCTATGCAAGTTTATATTAATTTGGTTTCGGTCTATGTTGAAATGAAAACGCAATTCATACTGACGCTACTTTTATGCTTTTCGAACCAAAAAAAAAATGTTTGAATAATAATTTCTAATAATAATTTTAATATAATTAGTAATAATTACTGTCGCCGTTCTAGTGGCGCGAATTTAACAAGATCCTATATGTTGCGGAAATTGCAACTTTTGATAATAAAGTGGACTGTATAAAAAAAACAGCCGGTTAGAATCTCTGCCAGACAATTTATTGAATATGCATATGTTCTGCGCACTTATGCTGTACTATTCCGATTGACTCCCGCTATCCTCAAAGCATATAAAGCATACGTCGTCGTTCATGCGTTGAAAAATGGCCGGCGCGTTTTTAAGGCCGAAAGGCAATCTCAAAAACTCATACTTTCCGTTTATCGTTGAGAAAGCAGTTTTGGGTACGTCGGATTCTTTCATAGGGATTTGGTAGAACCCAGAAGTCAAGTCAATGGTTGTGAAGTATCGAGAGTTACCAAGGCTACACAAGGTAGCGTTTATATCTGGAATAGGGTAGGTGTCGGGGATAGTTACGGCGTTAAGCCTTTTGTAATCTATCACCATACGGTACTGTTTCTGCCCATTTGGCTTAGGTTTTTTAGGCACCACCCAAATAGGAGAGTTATATGGGCTTCTGGATGGTCGAATAACTCCTTCTTCCAACAACTCGTTCACTTGTCGGTCGACCTCTTCTCTCATACAAGATGGATACGGGTAGCTTTTGCTATAAATAGGTTCATGAGTTGTTGTCTTGATTTCAGCGCGTACACAAGTGTCCACTAATTCCTTTCCATTTAGGGGTAAGAAAAGATCGCTAAATCTACCAATAAGGTTACGCACTTTTCCTTCTGTTTGAAGTGGGAGATCCTTAGACAACGTATAATTCACCTGCGTGGACATTCGGGCTTTCAATGGAATTTTGTATTTGTTTACGGCTAGGATGTTCGATTTCCTATCAACTATAGCGCTTATATCCCTAAGTGTGTCGTCTCCTATGATTCCGTCAAATGGCGTCAATCCTGGGACTAGAAAGAAGGTTGTCTCGGAGTCATTACTTACGTCCTTAAATAGGTTTAAATTAATTTTCTCTTTTATGGGAATATTTCCGTCAGCTAATCTAACGGAAAAGGGATTGTCGACTGGATTACCTTGTTTTACGACCGTTCGGCTAATAAAATTTTTGTTGGCACCAGTGTCGATCAGAAAATCTAGGGAGCGGCCGTCGGGTAGTACGTACTCTATGTAAGGTATGCTAGATGTCCGTCGGATAAAAAATTCTCCTCCTGTGTATCCGCTAAATAGTTATTCACTTCGTCTTTGGTGTTTTCTGTTTCTATTGTCAGGCGACACCACGTTATTCATTTATTGAAATTAATTTTGTAAATGCTTCATTTTAGACAAAACAGTTTTAACATACAAAAATTCACATAGTATAGCTCACTTAAGAATAATATGTATGTAGATAAGTTTGTTTATAGTTCCATTTATGCATATGCACACACACATACACGCATATGCATGTAGATTTCTTTGCTTGCGTCAGGCTACACAGAATTGTTGATTGAAGAATTGTTGATTCAAGAAGGCGAGAGGCACGACTGACTTTTTGACTTGCTGCGTTGATTTCTTTCGTTTCTTTTTCTGTCTGTAGAGTGCTGCCAGATTTATGCACTTACTTGGCGGCGTGTGCATCGCTAGCAAGACAGCAAACGAAGCAATGAGGTGAAGCAACTGTCGTGTTTAGTTAGTTATCGTGTGACACTATGTTGAACAGCTTTTGCTGTTTCCGCGGAAGGTTTTCTGACTTTGCACCCCGCTTAAAGGGTTTGACCTATTCATGTAATTTACTCTACGTTTCTACCTACCGTTTCTACCTATTCATGAAATTTACTCTACTTCATGTAATTTACTCTACGTGACTGGACAGATTGGACACGAGATCCTCCACGTTTGGGTACAGTGTATCCACCTCGTTTTTCTGAGGGATATCGTCGCTCTTGGGGACGATAGGTTATCCTTGGTGGTAGCAGAGGTGCTTTATTGCCCTCTAGGCCATGCATGTGTTCTGGCATCGTATTGATAGGTGCGACGATGCGATTATTGAATCGCGGAGTATGCACTGTGTAATTTCTAAGGTTTGTATTTTGTATTTCGAGGCACCTTGAATATGCCTCGGGTAGAGTTTTTGGGCGCTGAACCAGGAGCATCTTCGAAAGATCCCCATTCAACCCGCGGATGAAAACATCTAATGCGCAGTTTCTGTACGTGTCTACAAGTACACGCACTGTTTCCTGAGAATAATTCTCAGTTTTAAGTTTGTTGATAATCAACGCGAAAGATACTCCTTCATGGCGGCTCAGTCAGTGTCAAAAATGATATACGATATGAGGGCAGTATCGGCGGGCCCTCGTATTTTTTGCCGAATGTGCTGTAAGATTGCACGATAGATTGGCTTACTCTGTACCGGCTCGAAATAAGTAAGGATGCTTTCAACAGCGTGCACCCATGAGACAAACATTGTTTGGTTACCGTTGAAAATTTGTGACTCCTTTACGGAGTCAGGAAGCCTCGAGATATCTCTTAGTTCCTCCTCAGTTGTTGGAGCTCGGGGTTGAACGTGATCTTCCACCGTACTTTGAGCAGGAGTAGCAGCTTCTATCGAAGCGATCCGGCTTTGGAGTGTGTCCAAGCACGATACACGCCTCTCCAAACCATTTAGTTGATCCATGAGTGCATTCACTGCACCCGTCAAATTCGTCACCGTAACTTGGAGTGAATCCATCCTGGAAAAGGAAGACGAGAAGAGGAAAAAATATACAGCGGTTACTTACAGAATCTCTGTTAGCATTTAAACTTCGATTTTCTAGCCCTTGGCTGTTTCACTTTTTTCCCACTTTCAATTTTTGTAGCTCTTGGCTATTTAAAGGAGAATTTATTTTTATTTGCCCTTAGAACTTTTTCACTTTTACTTTTGTAGCCCTTGGCTGTTTAAAAATTGTATTATACTTTTTATTAAATTTTTCCTTCTCTATTTTAAGAACCTTTTCATTTAAATTTGTAGCTTTTTCTTTGTTCACTTTATTTTGTGGCTACTTAGGCTTTTCACTTTTAATTTTTGTGACTATTTTCACTATATTTTCTAGCTCTTAGCTAGTTCGAACTTATTTTTTCACTTCACTACTGGTCCCTGCTCGGGCGCCAGAAACGGACTTTCGGTCCGTTACACTTAAAAAAATTAAAGGGCCAACTTGCCCTGCAAATCAAACACTGAAGAATTACAGTTACAATTAATTACACAGTTTATTAACTTCCTAAATACTCAGATAATTAAAGGTTACAGGTAAGATTAGTGTCCACTACGCAACTGCCCCTAGATGTGCGCTGCAGGCCTTTATAGGTTTTGGTCGTTCTGCTGTCTTCAGGTGAGCCGTGTCTTGGTACGCTGGCTTAGCCCTAGCTTCCCACGGTTGGCATGCACTGGTGGCGAGTGCAAGTATTTCACAATCGTGTGAAACATAATTTGCTAACGCTCCTGTCTGGCTCTGTTCTTATTGCGTAGGCATTAGTACGTGGTACTTAATATGCAATTAGCCTTGACTTAGGGTGTTGGGTTGTGCTATGGAATATCAGCGATCACGCTGATGCAGCGGCACGTGTATCGGTAGGGTGTGGGAATGCAATATGTTGGGTGCCGCAGCGTGTTAACTTGCATATGTTCTGCGCACTTATGCTGTACAATTCCGACTGACTCCCGCTATCCTCAAAGCATACATACATATAACCTCATATTCAAATAAAATGTGGCGTGATGTTTGCAATGCACATAAGTACATAGGTACACACAAATATATCAAGAGAAGAACCGTAGGCCTAAGTAGCTAGTGTGCTCTATTAGTTAGTGTTATATTTCATATTGCTCTAATAAATAATAATAATGTCAAGTAAAGAGAGAAGTAATGGTTGTGTCGCATGGTTACTGTTCACTATCTATAGACAATTCCGCTTGATACCGTTTATTTCTAAAATTTAAATTAATAAGTACATACACATTAAAAATAATTAATAAAACTCACCGCGATGCGTTCTTCCACTTTCCTGGCTAACCGGCGACTGCTTAAAGTATGTGTGCTCTCGTCCTGTTTATATATACGAGTAGTATTTACAACTTTAGGTGAACGGTTTCATCAATTGCATTTACCGTACATTAATATAAGCAGCCAGAAAAGTGGAGAAACGCATCCCGGTTCACAAAATGGTGGTTATATACATAAACTGGAGAGATAAGAAACAGCAAATTTACAATAACAAGAGACGAATAACATAGGGTGGAGAAATGATAAACGGCAAATTTACAAGAATAAAACATAACGAGAAATAACTTAAATAAGTAAACAGCGTAATTAAATAAGCGGGACTTCGCAACAATTACATTTAACATATGTGTATGTATGTAATCTAACCTAAGAATATATTGGTTATGGATTATTTTTACGAACTGTTTGAAAGTTACTAAGCCTACGTACACTTTGTATGAGTTTTTAAATAAAATGGAATTTTTAATTAAAGAAATATATATATATATTTATATTTATAAGTATGTATATATCGATGACTTTCTAATGATATCATTTTTGAAATTTTTTCGTTGCTACAAGAAAAATTAAAAACCAGTATAAGAAAATGTATGCCATATTTTATTGTAAAAGAAATGTCTGGTGTATCAATTTATTTCAAAAGAAGCAAGTTAGTGGAAAATCGTAAACATTAATTAAGTGAGGTAGCTCCTCCAGACAAAGAGTTTTTCAATCATTTTCGCGGAAAAATGAGAGTATTTATTATCATTAATATATATTCATGCTTAAATGAATATACAAAAATTTTTTTTAAAAAAAAAAAAAAAAAAGAATGGCGCCGCTACAGCTGCTCAATCGTAGCTCGTTTAATTTGCGTTGTGGAATGAATTTGCCTCTGGTAATCAACTGAAATCAATCAGAAAAAAATGTTTCATTAAAATAAGTTATTCCGCTGTATACCTATGTTTAACGAAAGAAAACATGAAGATTTGAAGTGAAAAAGAAAAAAAATTGCATTTTTTTATAAACAAATTGATCATAACAATATTTTTAGTGATAATTATTAGAAAATTTGAGATACATACAAAAGTCAATATGTTAAAGAATATCTTTATAAAATTTTAAGTTGATATCTTGATTACTTTTTGAGTTATATTCGAGCAAACGGCGATTAAAGTTTTCGTTCGACGCTCATCTTTCGTTCGTCGGTTATCATAGAGACTTTTTTAGACTTTCTATTAAGCTTAAAACATTAAAAAGATATTCTTCAGATTGTAAATTAATTTTAAAGCACAAAAAAAAATCGAATTTGAAAGTGCTGCAAAGTATTGAAAAAATTCAAAATTCGTGAAAATTGTATTTTAATTTAAATAACAATAAGATTATAAAAATCAAATCAGAAACATTTATAAAATGTAAATTAAATTGTAATAACAGTAGGAAGAAATTCAGCTAGAATCGCCTATTCCGTCAGCAGAGTCACATTCGTTACACAGGAAAATCTTGAAACGACAATCACGGCAATTATTGTGAGCTGCCTACTTATATAATATATTTATTGTGGTATTGCATAATTAAAAAAGTTGTATGCCAACTCGCTGTAAAAGAAAAAAATGTCCAACTGGCAGTTTTAAAAATTTTTTGTATGCGGCAAAAAAAAAATGTTTGTTGTCATTATACTCAACTAGTAATTGTTTTTGTATCTCGAAGTGCATGCTAAATGTTATAAAAGCACGTACATATGTATAGATTTTATTATCATTTATTTCAGTTATTTTACTAGGACTTTAAAAATGTAAATTTAGTTTTTAAGAAAAGTGTAAATTAAAAAAAAACCTTTTTTACACAATGTTTATACGTTTTAATATTATTGTTATAATAAAGAAAAGTATTGTATTTTTTTCAAAGTAATATGTTTTTATTAATATAAAAGTTTAGCTGCGACAATTCTGAACGGTAAGTAACAATTAGTTTATCTGACAGATGCTAAGAAGAAGCATTTAATAGTAACTGCGGCCGCCACGCCTTCGGAGATGCCGCAGCAGAATCGTGTTCGCTCGTTTCACACGCGTTTTTACTCACTCGTACAATCAGTCGTTGTTCAGACGGCAACGAAGTAGAATGACCAATGGTTGAGTAGATTTTTTGTTCTTACAGCACCAACACAATATCAGTTTTTTCATAGACAAACCGCTGTCATATCTTCGGTTACGCCAGCAAATCAGCTAAATACTTCAAATCGCTGAGAGTCGGTTAACGGTCTGATGTCGGCCACACCTTCTGAATTCTGTTCCCCATGGTTGGTTGCATTTTGGCTCCTCTAACAACCGCTTTGCGACGATGTCATATCCATAGAATCATGCTTCGTCATCGATAATGAAGATTCCGATAACATTTTGGCGCACTAAAAGCATTTATTTGGTGATAACAAGGCAAATTCAGTCAAGTTGGTGACATAGGAGCAACTCATTTCGCACCTAAGGTTATACGTACGAATACGTATTAGTATCGTCCAGAACGCTCCGAACGGACAGTATTAGCTGTTCGTCCATGACAAGCTATTAGTACAATTATCTAAGGTTATTCGACAATCACAGAGGAGGAGAATGACGGCCGCGTTGAGGCAGTTCATGAAGTGCAGTAAGCCCCACTTCAGCGATTATGTATGCGATCTACATAAAGAGCGATGGTCGGTCCGGTCTAGAACACTGCAGAACTGCAAAGTGTTTTGTGACAAGTCCGAACAGAGAACTGTAAAACTTTCTACTAAAACTTTGAAAGAAAGACGTTCGGTTGATGGTCGGTTTCATTACAGGACACAACCTATGGGGTCAGCATATGACCACCATTGGAATCATTGAGGACCCAATGTGCCTGTCGGGCTTGGAGGAGGCGGATAGCACTGAGCGCTTTCTCTGTGAGTGTCCTGCCTTTGCTAGAGCACGTCTTCGAGATTTGGGTTCCGATGTCGTGAGAATGAGTAATATTCGTTCTCTAAAACTGGAGGATATTCACAGATTTGCCAAAGAATCTGGAAAATTCTCACAGTACTAACTATCTCTATCTCTGTCTCTATTCTTTCTTATCTTCTTCTTTGATACTTTTCTCCTTCCCACCTTGACTATCTCCCCTCTTTCCAGAGCTCTTCCACCAAATCTCTTGGCTCGATCTTTTGAAATTTCAATTTCAAGCCCCACTTACCACAGTAAACCTTTTGTACCACTTGAATGTTTGTGTCGCACCATTCACATTTCAGCGGTTGCAATCATGTAAATTTCAAAAAATTACTTTTACAAAGTTGTTGCACTCATACTATCTGACAGCTTGTGCTCAAAAGCCGCATATATACAACTGGTACATCTACCACCAACCTAGAAAAAAAGCGATTTTAACAATAGGCCTGTTCGTGAAGCAAATAATTTGTAGCGTCTGCTTGCTTGTTACAAATTGTCAGCAAAATAACATTTCATTTTCTGGGGAAGTTGCAAGTTTTTACTGGATAAACTTTTACTTGTCAAAATTTGTACGTGAGTAAAACAGAATTTAAATTTAAGTTTATATAAAATTTTTGATTAAGATGGAGAGTGTAAGTAAATATATTTTAGATAAAATTTATAAAGTTTATTTGAAGTTATGCCCTATGATCAGAAAGTACCGGGAATGTTGTGCACCTGAGTATCTTCCATCGGGCCAGACAGTCAATAAAGAATATTATTTATCCGTTTTGAAGCGTTTGAGAGATGCTGTACATCGCAAAAGGCCGGAAATGTGGGCAAGCAATTCTTGGATTTTGCATGATGATAACGCGCCATCGCACCGAGCCCAAATTTTGATGGATTATTTGACCAAAACACCAAGTAAATACCAACGTGCAAGCCCCATATTCACCTGATATGACCCATATAAATATATATATATACATACATACACACAGGCATGGACAGACGCAAGGAAAATATGAAGAAAGCTGTGATTGGCACAACAATACAATTGCTAATGGAATGTTCTTCAACAGACAGCAATGCTGAAATGGAATAAATTGAAAAAAAAAAAAATAATAATAATACAATGTGAAGTCCGAAATAAATAAGACTGAGCTCAAATAGAAACGACAGGAGATTTGTTCTGATAACTTTGAGTCTATTTATTCAAAATATTCCCCTTTTTCCTCGATACACTGTTTTGCGCGATCTAAAAGCTTTTCGAAAGAGTGTTTCAGGTCATTGACCGGAATGTCCTTAGGATGTCGGTACAAACCTTTTGGATGGCCTCTACGGACCAAAGACGTTTTCCTTTCATGGCCAAATACAATTTTCCGAATAGGTCGAAGTCACAGGGAGCTATATCAGGCGAATACGGTTAGTGAATGATGGTTAAAATGCGATTTCTAGTCAAAAAATCAGACGCAAGAGTGGATCGATGAGATGGTGCATTATCATGCAATAAGCCCCAGCTTCGTGCTTCGCGGTATTCAGGGCGAATTCGACGAATGCGACGCAACAAACGCCCCGAGACGCCAAGATAGAAAATTGCATTGACGGTTTGGCCCGCTGGCATGGACTCCTTGTGGACAGTTCCCTTGGAATCGTAAAAACAAATGAGAATCGACTTGATTTTTGGCTTCTCCAAAAGCGACTTTTTGGGTGGAGGTTCGCCTGGGGCTTTCCCTCGGCACTTTGACGCTTAGTTTCAGGTTCATGTTGGAAACACCACGTTTCATCACCAGTTACAATGTTGTAAAGGAAGTTCTCGTCTTTTCTCGCCTCTTTAATGAGGTCTTTCGAATATTGAATTCTGCTCAATTTTTGGTCCTCAGTTAACCTTTCGTAAGCCCAAATGATCAGTTAAAATGCGGTAAATGGATTTTTGGGAGATATTCAACTCCGATTCCACGAATTTCAACGATGATTTCGGTTCATTTTTGATAATTTTACGAACAATTTCGATGGAGTTTTGGGTGATTACTGATTTTGGACGGCCCGTATGTTCTTTGTCATTTATGTCCTCACAACCATCTCTGAAACGTGTAAACCACTCATGAATTCTGGCACGAGATAGACAATGATCGTCATAAACTTTTTTCATCAAACGCTTAACCGATTTTAAAACAAAATTCTATATTAGCTCTTTGTTGGAAACTCATTTTTGTACCGATGGCACAAACGTACTGACACTTTAGACGCAATAACTTCGCTTCCACTGAACCGAATGTCACCAAGCCTTCACTGGAAGTCAGCTGGGGAAGTGCGTTGGGAGTGCACTAACTCATTAAAAAGATGGCGCTATCAAAAACATTTTTATGACGCCTGTTTTGTTTATTTTGGACTTCACCTTGTAATTGGCGCGTGCACTTCTGTTTGGTGTTTGGCCGAGCTCCTCCTCCTATTTATGGGAGTCATGCATCTTGAAGTTGTGCCACAAATGGAGGGAACTACAGTTTTAAGCTGACTCCGAACGGCAGATATTTTTTATAAGGAGCTTTTTCATGGAAGAAATACACTCGGAGGTTTACCCTGCCGAGGGGCGACCGCTATTAGAAACAACTTTTTCTTCATTTTGGCGTTTCACCGAGATTCGAACCTGCGTTCTCACTGAATTCCGAATAGTAGTCACGCACCAAACCATTCAGCTACGGCGGCCACCAAACCTAATACCTCGGGTTTTATTTAAATGAGAATTTCTATGTACTTTTGGACTGAAATTAAATATGGCCACAACAAATAAAACAATGGGCTTTAATCCGGAACGGATTGTGATCCTTGATCAGGTCATAGAAGTAAGTAAGTGAATAAAACAATCGTTTCCGATAATGAGTAATTTTTTTTTAATTGCCGTGCTCATTCACATGTATGTATGTTATTTAAACTTTAAATCTCTAGTGTCATTGATATTATTAAGCTGTGACAGAGCGGACAAGTATGGTGTCGTGTGATCTCAACTGGCGCAGCGCAATGGTGACAGATACCACAAATCCAAATATTGCTGGTTGGTTGTGTGATGGGTTTTCCTGATGAAATACAAGCTGGAAAACGGGCACCGCAAATTGTGCACGCTGGTAAACTGCAAAACATGGATTGATATAAATAAAGATTGAAACTGTGTTAATAACCAATAAACGCCAATGTCCCACCTATCAGGCACAGGCGCATTACAAGCATAACACTTGACCATCTCCACTTTGGCATCCTCAGAGCCATACTTTGAGAAAATGCTTGTGGCAAGCTCTTTGTACTCATGAGTTCTACGCTCCGGTATACTTTCCAACGATTCGAGCTTTGTAAAGGCTTTGGCAGCAGTACCTAATAAAAGTTATGCGATTGTACAAATTAAATACTTACGTAAGTGTATACGTAAATTATTGCTTTTGCCTACCAAACGACCTGTCTGCACAACTGGCCAACGCTAAAATATTATAGACGTCTTCTACAGGCAGGATGTCATCATAATCACGCAAGCGAAGTGCTGTAACGACCGCGTTGTGCACGATTCCAAAACGCAGTTGACGTTGTGCTAACATCCTAAAGAAAATGAAATAATTGTGAAAAAAGTGCAATAGTGCCAACTTCAAATTCAGCGCGAGTCGCGTGTCGTGTATCGATACATACATGAAGTGATAGGCTTCGGCCGCATGCCACATATGTTCAACGACGTGTGCATCTTCTGGACTCATGGTGTCCAATAATGAATTGCGATCCACTTTGTAACTCAGCTCGGCTGTACTCAACGTCTTCAAATGCTCCTCGGCAAGTAAAGCAGCCAATATATACAGTTTTTTAACTCGCAGCATGCTGGAGTCCTTATCCGCTTCACGTTGCGCCAATTTGCCAAGTAAACGCGCTGCTTCTAAAAAGCGGCCGGCTTTCTTTTGTAGTTCTATTGCCTCAGGCAGGCGATCCTCTTTGATGAGTTGTGCTGCATGCTTGCCCAACAAATTACCAATCTGTGGCATGTCGAATTTGCGAGCGAGTTGCAACGCCTCACCCCATTGGCGCAAATTGACGCAAGCATTTACCGCAGATTTGGGGTCGCCCATTTTTAAATAGGCCTTCACTGCTTCGGAACACATACCTACAGGAAATTAAAAAAAAGGATTTATATATATTTTGTTTATGTGTTTATTAAGGCGGGTCGATTTAAAAATCGCGCATTGCTCTGTGAAAATCGTATTCTAGGGATCAAAATAAGAAACTTTGCCGAAGGAACCATACCTCTAAAACGTATTCTGATGTCCCCCAATTTGGGTTCAACGAAAAATCTCACTTTGACCCATTTAGAGTGCTCCAATCGAGTCCAAATGTATGACTGACCCCCACTAACTTTGGACGGCCGATCCACTCATTACAGTGGCACACCCCCTGGAATTCCCCTGGGGGTTCCCCATACAATAATTTCAAAATAACACCATTTTTGGCCTTTACATGAGAAAAGAAACTAAAAAGTTCGACCCAAATTGGGGGACATCAGAATTCGTTTTAGAGGTATGGTTCCTTCGGCAAAGTTTCTTATTTTGATCCCTAGAATATGATTTTCACAGAGCAATGGGCGATGTTTTTGCCTCTCCACAAATCGACCCGGCCTAGTGTTTATTGTACGTGTAAATAAATAATTAACGCGCACACTTCTATTAGGTGTTTGGCCGAGCTCTTCCTTCTATTTATGGCGTGCGTCTTGATGCTGTTCCACAAATGGAGGGACCTACAGTCTTACGCCGACTCCGAACGGCAAATTGGTTTTTATGAGAAGCTTTTTATGGCAGAAATACAGTCGGAGATTTGCTATTGTCTACCGAGCGGCGACCGCTATTAAGGGTTTATACAGTTAAAGGCCGAATAAAGCGAATTTTCCAGAATTTTTTCTGAGAAAACACATATTATGTTATATTTTAACTGTATTTTAAGGGGGAATGCCACTGTGAAAATTAAAAAAAAATGATTTTTTTTGCATAAATTGTTAGTATAACTGCTCAAGAAAATGTGGTAAAACTTTTAAAGCGAAATTCGCTTTATTCCCGATTCTATGTGCACTTAAGTGAGCGCCCGTCGGTTCGGCCCCGTAGCGCTTACGATACGATGCTTTATTTCAAACGCGTTTTTCTCGAAACGACTTTTTTTTGATACGGTGGCAACGATTTATCGAAGACTAATGAACCGATTTTCATTTTATTTTTTTTCAAAATTTTTGTTATCGCATTGGCTATCGCTTTACGTAGCCGATGTTCAAAATTTTTAAAATAACTATTTTTTTGGGCCTGTTAAAAATCAAAAAAATGGTGAAAAACACACATCGAAATTCAAGTCACCACCATTTTGTCAAAAAAAAAAAAAACGGTTCCATCTGGTAACACTAGGATCAATAGGTCTATGTGATGGCTTTCAGCCAGCCAGGTCAACCCAACCTAACTGAATGTTAAATCTAGTAATTAGTCGAAGGAATAAGTGAAATAAAATTTTTTGGCAAAATGGCGGTTTCTCAAAAAAAAAAAAATTATTTAAAAAATAAATATTTATCTGTGAGAAAAAATCTTCGACTAATTACTAAAAAATAACTTTAAGAAGCTCGTGTTAAAATTTGAAAAAAATTTAGAAGTTTTCGAGTAATGTTGGTCACCGTTTTTGAAAACACCATTTTGAGGAAAACGCGCACCCGCTCCAATACTTGTACTTTCAAGCACTCTGCAACGCCTTTTCAAATTTGCGTGTAACTTCGAAAATATTCTTCGGTACGATATTAAATTTTCTGTGTATATTCTTAAATATCCGAGGTGTGTTCAAAAAGTATCGCGAATTTTGTGTTTTTTTTCAAAAATTATTTATTTATTCATTAATATCGATTTTGTCCCCTTCAAAGTAATCCCCATGAGATATTATGCACTTGTGCCCACGTTTTCTCCAATCTTCGAAGCACTTCAAAGAATCATTTTTTTTATCTTGTTCAGCTCCTCCTTCGATGCCGTCTTTATCTCGTTAATTGTAGCATAGCGTCGTCCTTTCATGGGCCTCTTCATTAGTGTGTTGTTTTTGGCCAAAAAGTCGCGCACAAGCAACGATGTGTGAGCAGAGTCGTGACGCGACGCAAGAGCCAATTTTTATTCTTCCACAAATCCGGGCGTTTCTGGCGAATGGCGGATTGCTTCGCGCAAATTGCGCATAACTTGCAGGTAATACTCCTTATTGACCGTTTTACCCTGTGGCGGTAAGCAAAACTTTTACATTCGACCGAACTTGGCGCTCTATTTTCGGTCTTGGTTCGTGCCCGCAGCTTCCATTGAGTTGATTGAGCTTTGGTTCGACGTCATAATAATAAATCCACGATTCATCACAAGTTATGACCCTCTGGAGCAAATTTGGGTGATCGCGTACAGAGTCCAACATCTCATTACACGTCTCATGCCCAAATTATTGAAAAAAAAAAAAACGAATGACACGAGCCAATCTACATATATTACTAGGTGCTCAGCAACTTCTCTAGCGGTGATTCGACGATTGGCCAATACCATTTTCTTCACTTCATCAATTTTTTCGTCTGTTGTTGAAGTGCTCGGGCGTCCGGCACGCTTTTCGTCGTTCACATTTGACGTTCTCGACCTTCTGAGAACATTTTGTACCACCGATAAACGTTGCTTTGGTCCAAAGTAGCTTCTCCGTATGCCACAGTCAACATTCGGTATGCATCCGCGCACTTCATTTCGTTTTTCACAACAAAATATACATATAGGTTCTTTGGTCCATCTTTTTGAAAAGGTAAAAATCGAAGACGAGCCGAAACACGTGTAAGCAAAGCAGCTGTCAACAATTAACTGAACATTCAAAATGGCCGAACTCGTCGACATGAGTGAGAGACATGAGTACCAACATATCGCTACAAAAAAAATTCGAAATTCGAATATACATAACCTGCGAAAATTCAAAATTCGCGATACTTTTTGAACACACCTCGTATGTACATTAAGAAAAAAAATATATGAAAAAAATCGATTTTTTGAAAAATCGAACCTAACCTAACTGTATATAACCCCTGAAAAAAAAATCTTTTGCTATCATTTTGCTGTTTCATGCACCTACTCACTCCCCAATTGTAGTCAACCCATTCGGCTACGGCGGACGTGTAAATAAATAAATAAATAAATAATTGGCGCGTACACTTCTGTTAGGTGTTTGGCCGAGCTCCTCCTCCTATTTGTGGCGTGCGTCTTGATGTTGTTCCACAAATGGAGGGACCTACAGTTTCAAGCCGACTCCGAACGGCAGATATTTTTATGAGGAGCTTTTTCTTGGCAGAAATACACTCGGATGTTTGCCATTGCCTGCCGATGGGCGACCGCTATTAGAAAAATGTTGTGTAAATACTGACACATAATTTCACTTACCAACAGAGGCCAACATTTCGGCAATTTTAGCAAGCAATGGACTTTTTTCGGGCAATTTATCAATACACTGTTCCAGCTCATCAAATCTCTCCAGGTGGTAAAGCGCGTCCATTAGGCCTTCAATGTGGTGCGATTTTTCATAGTATTCTTTTGCGCTTTCCCTGTGAATAGCCAACATTAAAGTTATGATTGTATTGGCGTTTACTTAAGGGGTTAGGGTTAGTCAGAATTAAAAAAAAATTGGATTTTTTAAAGGTTTTATAGGTTTGCCATTGCCTGCCGAGGGGCGACCGCTATTAGAAAAATGTTTTTCTTAATTTTGGTGGTTCACCGAGATTCGAACCGACGTTCTCTCTCTGAATTCCGAATGGTAGTCACGCACCAACCCATTCGGCCACGGCGGCCGCCAAACACTTTTCGAGTTATTCAACAATTAACAAAGGGGCTCCGGTAATCGATAGCAAAACTTTAAATGCGTTTTTCTCAAACCTATTTTTTTTTTTTGAACTGGTGATCACTATAACTTAAAAACCGCTTGGTAGATTTCAATAAAATGTATACTGCTTTTAAAAAAATAAAGAACTCGTGCCTGATCGAAGGATTTTTTTTTTCAAAAATTTCGATTTTTTTTTAACAGAAAAAACTGACAATTTTTTCTCAAAAATCTGAAAGAAAAAAGCTTTGATCAGGCACAAGATTATCCATTAATAAAACTATAATAATTTCACTTCTCCGATTGATTTTGGATGAATCTCCAAGGACCTGTGATGATCACCGCAAGAGACTTCTGGAGAAACGGGCTCCACACAAACAGCGATAACTTTTACAATTATTGTTTTTTTTTTTTGAAATTTTGATAAAGACAAGTCGAACAAGATGTATTAATGCTGTATTTTTATTTTTGTAAAAAAAGCAATTGCCTAGCAAAAAAAAATGATTGAAAATCATCATATTTCGGGCCTCTGACTACCCCTAACCCCTTATTATTATAACTTTGTTTACTTACCACGAACGTAGACTAGCAAAATGATTGCCGATTTCACGCCAAGCGGTTTCCATTTGTTGATCCGAAACGCCGGAGCCCATGCGATACAGCTGCACGGCACGAAACCAATCGCAAAGTGTAATACGCAAATTGATTGCCAAATCTCTGTATTTACAAATGTAATATAAGAAATATTCAAATATTTAATATTCAAATTTAATATAACGATTATTCAATTTTTATAAAACACTTTTATGGTTCCTAACAAACACTACGTTTTGTGGTTTACTTAAAACTGAATTAAAAAACTTAAAAACAAAAGAATTGAAACTACATAAATTGTGAATTTTTACACTTTGTAGTCTTCTACCTTCTATCGGCATCCATGTACAATTTTTCAGCCTCTTCAAATTCGCCATAGAAGGCTGACACCTCAGCCTTTTGCAACATTGGCGACGGTATATTGCGGAGACGCTTTATCAATTGTATTCCCGGGTAATTTGCACAACGCACAAACGCATTCTCCGCCATACCCAATTCCAGTTTCTTCAAAGCTGCCTCAGCTAACAAACGCCATAAGCGCGGATGTGGATTATCTTCGATAAATTGCTTGGCATCTTCTAGGCCCACGTGCTGCAGCAGATCATCGGTGTCACGCAATGATTTCACTCGCAACTGTATTATATGGCTAATGGCATTCTGCGTTTCGTCGCCGCTGATTATATCGTCGAGTAGCACACTTGTGATTTCCAAATCTTCAAAAACGCAAATATAACCGGAACAAGAAATAGGCTCCTCGGGATCATTGCCACGAAACACGTACATGCGCGTCTTCTCCATTAATGCCAATAACAAGGGGTTGTCCTTGGCCCAACAAATGGCCCAAACATCCTTGCGTTCAACACGATTGAAGTTCAATTGCGATTCACGATCATCGTCCAAGTCAAGCAAAGTCATAACGCCCGCATCATCGATGACAGCTGCACGGCTATAAATCATTTAAAAGTAGGAAAACTAGGAACTAAGGAACTAGTAAATTACCTGGAGTTGCAATTAATGGCCATTTTATAGGGCCTTGCATTGATCTTGTGACGATTTCGTAGCGCCACATTCGGCACGCTGTACTCGTTTATGACACCCGAATCGCGTGCCACCAACAAAATCTTCTCGGACATGGCAAGCGCGCAAATGGGATCTATGTTTACGTGCTGCTTGTAACCCTTGTTGTCTGCACTGCTGCCACCGGTGGCAATAACTAAGTCTTTGGCCATTTCGACGCCGGTCGGTGTATCATCGATATGAAATCGATGCTCTTTGCGCGTCTTCGCACCATGTAAATTAGCGGCGCTCTGAAGGAACAAATAAAAGGATTTTTTTTGTTTTGTTATAGAACTACACAATTTTTATTCACCTTGGGCGTACTGTAATGCCAGATAAGTACTTCGTCAAAGGAGGCTATTGTTACGTGCCCTGAATTGATGCCGATAAAATTTGGTTTCATGTCGGTATATTTGGCTGAAATAGGCGCACAATATAAAGGAAATACTTTACAAAAGGAAAAAAATATACAAAAAACATTTTTTTGTTGTAGCAGCAACCTAAATCTATTAGCCCATTAAAACAAAAGAGAAAACTGAGAAAAAATGGCAGACAACAAGATTTCCAGATAACAAAAAACAACTTAACAAATTAACTAAAGAAATTAAAGAACTATTGAAACATGAAAAAGACAAAAAACTAAACAATTACCTTAAATATAGGGACGCAACAAAATCTACAAACTATTCATTGTGGAAGGCGCCAAAAAAGATGATCCGAGCTACAAAGTCCTCAACCCGCTTGCCGGCAGCACTTGGGGCAAAGACGAAGAATTGTTGCTATCGACATTTAAGGCAATTGGCCGGCCGGTTCTAAACTATGCTGCCCCTGTCTGGTCGCCTAAAACCAGTGACACGCAGTGGATTAAGCTTCAGACACGCCAAAACACTGCCATTCGGACACCGACGGGTTGCCTCCTGATGTCCCCAATACAACACCTTCATGACGAGGCCTCTGTGCTACCTGTGAAGCAGCATAACAAACTGCTCAGCAGGCAGTTCCTGTTAGTGTGCTAACGCAGGTTTCACCCTTGCAGACATCTGCTTGACCCAGAGCCACCTCCCAGGCACGTCAGGAGACACCTACTAAACTACGCCGACGAGATCCAGGACAAAACTAACAGACATCTACTAGACCAAACAGTGTTTAGACAGAGATTAAACGACGTTCACCGGAAGACTGTTACCACCTTTATAAGCTCCCGTCCAACCACCACCTACAGCAGATGAAGAGCTCCAGTTTCCCCGTGAGACCCGCGCAACACTGGCACAATTACGTTCTGGACATTGTAGCAGGTTAAACTCCTAATTATCCAGAACTGACTCCGACATACCAAAAATACATATGTCCGGCAGTGAAGGAACCCCGCATGACACTAACCACCCTTTGGGCCCGAACATCATCGGAAAAAACGACTTGTTTAGCTTAAGGGGGAAGCTGGTCTAGAATTTTGAAAAAATCGAAAAATTTTTTTTTGTCTTAAAAGGTGCTTTAGGGTCTTAGAAATAATATACCAAATGAGGGATGCCAGCAAAAATGTCTAAATGCCCAAAACGCTATTTACAACTTTAAACGCGTTTTTCTCGAAATCACTTTTTTTAAACTGGCCGAAGACATAACTCGAACAAATCTTTACCGATTCTTACGAAATTTTGACAATACATTCGAAATACCTTTCTCCGGAGACGTACGTAGGATTTTTTATTTATATTACATAGTTTTTTTTTAATCAACAATTTTATGTTGTTCTTTATAGTGAAAATTGTAACTTTTTGTTCAAACGTGCACCATTTCGCGAAAAAACAAAATATCGAAAAAATCCTACGTACGTCTCTTTCTGTTGTTATATAGAAACTAAAAAAATTTTCTTTTTTGATCCAGGACAAAAATTAAGGAGTTTACGTCTTCGGCAATGGACCCACTAGAAAAAAAGGCGCCTTAGGAGAACTGCTGGACAGCGGCCATTTTGAAATTAATTCAGACGAAAAATTTTGTATTTGTACCATGAAAGCTATATTATTAAACCTATTTCACAGATTTTCGATTGATTCCTTTGTTGAGTCAAAATAAATTCATAAAATATGCCCATTTTTTGCGCTCTAGACCAGCTTCCCCCCTTAACATTTTAAAATGAAAATAAAACCGAATTCGATTTGACTCATACAACGAGCAATAAAGGCGAGCAAATCATGAAAAAAACCTCACTAACAGATATAAAGTCATTAATTTCGACATTAACAAATTAAAGGCGGGAGTCGCCGTACTACGATTTATCTCGACTGCAACTTAAAGGCAGTCCACATTGCACAATCCATGCGCCACTTTATAAAGGGTTTTCAAATAACAGGTGTTATCTATCGCTATCGAGAGATGATTAACGATTTTTTATGGCCGGAATTGGATAGTATTGATCTGGACAGCGTTTATTTTCAACAAGACGGCGCCACGTGCCACGCAAGCAACAAAACCATTGATCTTTTACGATAAAAGTTTCCGGACCGTGTTTTCTCTCGAAGAGGTGACCACAATTGGCCAGACCTTGTGATTTAACACCTTGCGACTCTTTTCTTTGGGGCCACGTGAAAGAGAAGGTCTACGCCAACAGCCCGGGGTCGATTCAAGACCTCAAAGATGGAATTCGTGAGGCTGTCCAGGACATAGGGCAGCCACTTTGCAATTTGGTTATGGAAAATTTCATGAAAAGGATATTGTCCTGTAAGCGTATTAGTGATGGCCATTTGCCTGATGTTATTTTCCACTAATAACTTCCTCTTTATAATGAAATAAACATCTGATCATTTATATTAAAAAATAGCATTTTTCTTTGAATATCAAAATAACACCTCTGTTCGGAAAACCCGTACATCAGAGTGGAGCTGCTTTTATGTTTGCTGGCACAACAGGTAGCTGCGTCCAGGTTCCTCTCCTGTTGGCGTATGGAGACTCTACGACTTCTAATATCCATTTCTTCCTCAGTGTTTTGGGAGTAAATGGTACATCGGAAATTTTGCGATAGTTTAAAAGCTATAATCTTGGTGGTGTTTTTGTTGTTGTAGTAGCATAAACATTCCCCGTGCATATACGAGGAATGCTGCTGAAGTGACAGTCCTTGGCCGGATATAAATCCAGGTCGTTCTGGTTACGTAGAACCGACAGTCGTGGGAACGTGCTATAATCTTGTCATCTGTTTCTTGGTCTATAAAGCAGTTCGTCTCGGGTGGTATACTGCTGCTGTTGTCGCTGTTGAGCTTTTCTTTACCAATCAATGTGTTGCAGTTTCGTTATGATTGAGACCGCAAACGTCCCATTTGCTGCGTCCCATTCGACGCTGGACGAACACACAAGTCCTGCACAAGCCCGATCTCTGCCGACTGGTGTTCTAAAACCCTCTCGAGCAAAACCAGATCTCTGCTAAAGCGATTGCACTGGAAAGCCACATACTCTACGCTTTCTATTGAATTGGGGCAGCTGGGGCTGTAGGGGCTATCTGTAAGCTGGAAGCGACCAAGAGTTGTTTTAGCGATCTAACCCTATTTATGTCGGTTAACTCGGTGTTATATTAATGAACTTTGCTCTTTGCCTTCAAATGTTTTATGCTGTTACAACAACAACTATGTATATTAACTTTCCACCCACATTGTCTCACTCTCAGAGTAACTGTAAACCAATTTCAACTTACAATCCACTGTAGTTCCGATAGAGTTGCACAACAATAGTTGATAGCATTTATCATCGCTTGGGGTTCGGTCCTTATTACCGCCGACAGTATTGTCTTTCATATTACTGTTTAAACATTCCACAGCAATTACGCAATGTTCGTTGCAAGCAGCCATCCCTAAAGCTGGCTCAACTTCCTTTAAAAAACTCTAAAAATATTTACACACATATACATATTATATATATACTCATCATTAAATGGCCAATTATAAACAAGGCATACCTGATTCGAAATGGTACTCCAGAAAGTGATTACATTAGTTGTGGCATTACGCGTATAATTACTACTGTTCCTATTTAGAAATACGACTGTTTTCTCAAAGTAACACCACATGTAATCCGGACGTATATTGGCGAAATATATGAATGAATCGACAGCCATTGCAATGCGTAGAGACTTCCCCTCCCATGAGAGGGAGGAAATTTCATTGCCTGGCACCTTTAAAGTCCGCAGTAGATGTCCGAATGGTGAATAAAAACTGACTTGATTCAATTCTTTTGAAGTAGAGTAATCAATAAGAGTGCCACAAATAGCCAGAACGGAGCCATCATGATTCCACTCGGCGTCTATGTTACGCATGCCAGTATCGAGGATTATGGGCGCTAAATAAATTCACAAAAGATTGCAAAATAGTTAAGCAAGTTTACTTTAGCATACATTTAGGCTGGATGACGCACCGTCGTCACTTTCGTTGCGCATAATCTGCAACTTGCACGTCTCAAAGCAAATGGCCAACACGGGTCTGTTAGAAGATGTGCGTCCGCTAAACCAGCATAGAGCCGAGATTCTAAAGTTTCGATTCGGACTCAACGAAACACATTTTATATTCAGCTTCATCTGTTTTAATAGCAAAAAAGTAGTAATCTACATATAAAGGATTATATAGGATATTACCGACCGCGAAATTTCCTTGATTGTCATACAAATGGCATTCGCCAGTTGCCAAGCCAAATAATATCAAGCGATTATCGGGACTCCATTGTACACTTGTTAAGTGTGCATTCTTTAATTCTTTGCCCCAGATGCGGTTTCCATCAACAGAGCCTTAAGATATGCAACAAATTTGTACACGATAAAATTATTGTTTGTGGAAGCGATGGCAAAAAACTTGTATCACGCATACACATATATGTACATATATACGTATGTGCACATACACATACATACAATTACTTTCTATTACATACCTACAATAATAGCACCATCTTCGTAAACTATACATATCTTAGCACCATCCGATGTCCAACTCATGCTGTTCACGGTGGATTTTTTCCGATCGTTGGTCATTTCCTCATACCAGGAACCTTTATAGAGCATCCAAACCATGATGACACCATCCACATCAGAGGATGTCAACTTCTGTTGAGACTCATTCCATGTAACAACTTTTACGGCTTCCTTATGTCCGTCTAATGTTTGATTCATTGACAAATTGGACACAGCAGCCAGGTTGCCTTTGTTCTGACCATTGGACGCTGAAATGGTAACACCAGTAACAAGATTATTTTTAGTACAAGAAAAAACATCGTATTCTGACTACCTTGTTCTAATTTGAGCACTTTTAATAGACCCTCCGATCCTGCTACAGCTATATAGCCCTGGTCTTTACTCCACGCAATGCAATTCAGTTTTACATTGTTGGGTATTGCAATCTACATGTTATTAATAAAATTAATGTTAAAATATTTATAAAAAAATATTTAAAAAAAGAATACGCACCTTTTTGCTTAAATAGACAAACATTTTGTAGAAAATCAGTTTTCTCCTATTTTATACCACAACCATTATCGGAAATTTCGTTTACTGTCCAAACGCATAACAAAAGTTTTGCTGCAAAACTCGTTCCCATGGCGGCACCGCTTGTGTTTACCATACAACCACCTACATATAGCTATACAAATGTTGCCTGTTGCTACTACAGTGTCGCAGATTACCGTAGCGATTGGGGATTGTGCAAAGGCTCTCGAACTGTAGTGAACAGTTTGAAAATCACTGAAGTAGTGGTAGTGCTGAGAAATACAACAATATTAAGGTGATACTGTTATATCGTAACGCAGTGTTTTTACATTTTTTTTGTGGGAGCCCTACTTAATCCTACCCAGTTAGGAGTTAAAATTACGATCTTCTTCTTCTTAATTGGCGCGATAACCGCTTACGCGATTTTGGCCGAGTTTAACAAAGCGCGCCAGTCGTTTCTTTCTCGTGCTAACCGGCGCCAATTGGACACACCAAGTGAAGCCAAGTCCTTCTCCACCTGATCTTTCCAACGCAGAGGAGGCCTTCCTCTTCCTCTACTACCACCAGCTGGTACCGCATCGAATACTTTGAAAGCCGGAGCGTTTGTATCCATTCGGACGATCACATATACATTAATTACCAATAATCCTCAAAATTAATCTACGCGTTCACATATGGCAGATTGCTTGCAAAATTGACAATCACCTGTCAATACTGTTGTGAAAGGTTTTTCTTAGTAGAAATTATTTTGGTGGAATATTTCGGTGTTTTTTAGTTTGTTTAATTATATATTATTAACAATAGCTAATTTAGAAGGAGAACGATTAGCTAATTTAACTGCGCAATTGGCTGCTAATAATAATCAATTGGAGGAAATCGGCAAACGACGTTTACTGAGGTTTCAAAAAATTATGGCAGAGAAATTTGGGAGAGAAATTTTATATGGGAAATGTCGCTTTTTAATTCCGGATTTGGAGTTAAGCACGAAAAAGTAGATCATCTACTTATATGTGAACGTATTATTTGCTCTCTGTATATTTGAGTGATTGATAATTTTTTGACGTAAATTAGAAATAAATATTATAAAATTTTTGTGTTACAGAACACAACTATTTTTACTACCAAAGTAGAAATTGTATATCAATGTCGTCAATGCCCATAAACATGATCCGGATCGTTCCCGTGGGGATTAATCGGGAAACTGAGCTGGATAACTCAAGAATGCGCTAATTGTCTGAAGTCAGAAGCACAGATAAACTGAGAAGTTTTAAAAAAAGTGATAAATAATTGTTTACTTCGAGCAAGGCAAATATATTAAAGGTAATGTTGGTAAATCAGCTGATTTGTTTTTTTTTTTCTCTTTCGCTGTGTCCATTTGGCTGTCAGCTCAGAATGAACAATGCGAATTGATTAATTGTTTTCTAGTTTCCCAATGCTTTGCTTTGACAATCAAACGTACAGAACATTGTTGTTGGTCTAGTGCTACCACCTTTAATGAATGCGCCTTGACTTGGAGACTCCATACTTACACAAACCGTCTCTTGCATTCTACTGCATATTCATATGAAAACATTTTACATTTGCCCATTAAACATAAAAAGCACACTCCAAGGTGGATTTATTAAGGTGACAGCATTCACCCAGCTGAATTTTTCGCCGTAGGTATGGCTTACGTCAAAATGATATGCTTTGTTTGTATGTATTGGTATGTTTACATTCGTATGTTTACATTTGCTTGCTGATTTTGACGTGATGCTTGCACCAAACTGTCATTGCTGTCACCTGTAATAAATTCGCCTTGGCACACTCTATGTACAGCATAAAATATATATATATGTATACATATATATCTTAGTATATGGCACATCTTGAACAGCTGATAGACAACAATTCACTTAAAATTGCATTTTGTAGATTTGCTCTAAGTTAAAGCTCTCTAATTATTGTTGAAAGATGACGGAAAAGGCAGCAAATCCATATGATATGGATAGTTCCACATTCGACGCCGAAAAGTATTTGGAGAAGTTACTCAAGGTAATTAAGTATTTGCTGCTCTTAGAGGCAATTCCAATTCTAGTTTACTTTCTCACATAAATTCTTGTTTTCTTGTTTATTGGTAAGCAGGATTGCACTTTAAAGCAGATCATGGACACTGAAACGGCAGTAATCAAAGACACTCAAACATTACATTCGGACATGCAGACATTGGTCTATGAAAATTACAATAAATTTATCTCGGCGACAGACACTATACGCAAAATGAAAAATGATTTCAAGCAAATGGAATCGGATATGAACTTACTACGCACAAAAATGAATACCATCACATCATTTAGTGAGCAGATTACTGACACATTGCAAGGCACTCGATCGCAACTATGCCGTCTATCAGAAAAGCACTCTCTACTTAAAAGATTGCAGTTTTTATCTTCGTTACCAGCAAAATTAAAGAGTCTTATTGAAGAGCAAAATTATGCACAAGCAGTCCAAGACTATTTGCATGCACAAAAAGTTTTCGCGCAATATGGCCAACAGCCTTCATTTGATGGTATTCAACGAGACTGTGACGCTATTTTGCTTGACTTGAAGGAGCGTTTGCGGACGGACTTTCAAATGGCTAGCAATACAGCGCAATCGTTAAGTGAAATTGGTGAGCTGCTGCTGCAGTTGGAGGAAAAGCCGTCTGATTTAGCTAATGAGATGTTGACATGTGCTTCAAAGCGTTTGCATGAACAAATTGTGCTGCTGCAAGTATAAAATGCAATAATGTAGCATGAAACAAAAAACCAATTTTAATTTTTTTTTATAAGGATCAAACTGAACGCGATATGATTGAATTTGTGGATATGGGCATAGAAGGATTCCTTAATGACTTGACTTTAGTAGTTACTTCGTTCTTTGACATGTTTGTTGCAAAGAGCCATGACAAGGAAAGGTAAGCCTACTATAAATAACCATAAAATTTGTTTAAAAAAGTTGTCATTCCAGCGATGATTTCCAATTGCATGCTTTGAACCAATTAAATATATTTCTAAATCAAAATGTCGACAAATACTTGACGCTCGTGCAAGATCGTGTTGAATCGGACATAGGCTTTGGTGATACGCAAATAATGTTGCGCGCACTGGATCGCCTCCATCGACGTCTGCTGGCCATGCGCAATATTTGTCGCGGGTTGGATATACAACGCAATACAATAGACATCATAATCGCAGCAGCACATCAACTTTGCGAGGTCCACACCAAAACTTTGAAGGACCACTTCTCCGATAGTCTCAGTTCAGTGCGATTGGCATTGGTATCCGCTAAAAGTGACAGTAATAGCTCTAACTTAAATGAATTAATCACCAATTTGTACATCTCTATGGTGGAGAAGGTGAAAGGAGTACTACAAGATTTATTGGTATTTCTGCAGACCGACTGGTCTTTCAATATTAAGGCAGAATACAAAAGAGATCTATGCGTGGAAGGCATACGGGAAAACTTGTTAATTGGTTTGTATGACAATTATGTAATTACATTTGAATTTTATAATATAAAATGTGTGTTTTCAGGCTTTATGCGCCACATTTCGAGCGTTATGTGTTCTTTCGCCGACGCTTCAAGTTCAAGCCCCCCAAATCTTCTGTTAGTTTTGTCAAAAACATGTCTCGAAATGGAACAAAATGGTGTACACACACTGGTAATTATGCAATGACCCTTTCAAATAAGTGTCTCTTTTACGTTCTATAAAATTTAGATTACTTTGGTTGACGACTTATATGAAATCGATTCGGAGAATAGTGCAATATTAACACATGAAACTGAAATGTGCGCAGAAATGCGCGAGACTGCTCAAACACTACTTGATGCGTATGTGCGTTTGCAGGGTACAAATATTTCACAGGTACATATATCAATACTTATGCATAAGTTGTTCACTTGTACCGCCGGTAAATCATCTGCATATTTCAGATGCTTCGTAAAAGTGTTGAAACTCGCGATTGGCTAAATTGTCTCGAGCCGCGTTCAGTGCGAGCTGTAATGAAACGCGTTGTGGAGGAGCTCGGCTCTATTGAATCTGTTGTTGCCAGTCTTTATGAGGCGGGTGTGCGCACGACAGCCAGCAGCGATTCAAGCCGCAAGACCCACTTCAGCACTTTAACCACATCTAAACAGCAGTATCGCTCCAATTGGTCTAATTATACACCATCACAATTGGAGTCTAGTTATGTCTCGAATATTCATCGTTTATTTTCGGAGCGTGTTGACATTTTTACCAATGTGGATTTTTCGAAAGTTTCTATTGTGACTGGAATTATTAAAATTGGGCTAAAGGTAAATGAATTTTAATTTCGATTGAAAATTATTTTAATGCAGTTACTTGCAATGCCTATGCAGACACTTTTGGAATGTGTGCGTTTACGCACATTTAGTAAATTTGGTCTACAACAAGTACAAGTGGATACCCATTATTTGCAAATGAACCTTTGGCGTTTCGTAACAGACGAGAAGTTAGTATAAAAAACCAACATCATGGAAAGTCGATTGCTTTTTAAATTCATTTTTACAATTTTTATTTTTTCAGTCTTGTAAATTTTTTGCTGGATGAGATACTCGGCTCGGCAGTACATCGCTGCTTGGAATCTATACTGATGGAGCCGAATGCCGTTGAAATTATATGCGAGCGTGGTTAGTATAATCTGATATCTGGTATAGAAATGTGATTATGAATTAGTATATTATGCATAAGATGTTATACATTCAACATTTTGACTTTTTATAAACGCTAGAAATTCACTTAGTTTTCAACTATCTATTCCATGCCAATGCTAGCGTAATTATGGACAAAAACAAACGCAATATTTTAAAGGATATTCTATAAATGTATTGAAAATGAATATGCAAATAAAAAGGAAACAAAATTACAAACGCTAATAATATATTTTAATTAATGGTAAAAACTATACTGTTTTCATTAGTATCCCCATCCTCGTCGTTGTCACTGAAACCCTCCTCAGTTGTCACCAATATATTGTGTGTTTCGCGTCCATCGTCTGATTTAATAAGAATTACTTGCGGCAAGGAATCATCACTGCTGTTATCTACTTTTGATTTGTATTGCTTTTCTTCCGTTTTAGAGTCTGTTGCATCCTCTTTCTCATCAGCAGGAATAACAGGTTTGGCGGCGTTTTCGCGTCGCTGTTTGCGCGTCTCTTCAAACTCTTTTGGGTGCATTTTTTTGCGATGCGAATGCATATTCGCATTGGAATTAAAAGTTTTTGGGCAGTGCGGACAACTGTACAAAACCTCGCCAGTGTGCATGGTCATATGTTCCTGTAGAGAATTTATAAATTTACAAATAGATATTATAACAACTCGTTGTGAGGATGCTTCAGTTGTACCTTCAAAGTGATGGCTTTCTTAAAAGCCTTCTTGCAAACACTGCATTCGAATGCGCGCGCAGATTTATGTACATACCGCTGATGGCTGAGGAGAGCACTACGATTTGGTGCCACCTTACCACAAATACTACAAACGTGCACTGTTCCGTCATCGTTATGACGTCGTTTATGTTTCTGCAAACTGTACTTATCTTTATGCCAGGACCCGCATTTATCGCATTGGACCTTCGGCAATACAATGCCGGAGTGTTCTAATTGATGGCGCGCAAAGGCGGTGCGGCCTCGTATAACCTTCGCACAAACATCACACATAGTCGCCCCATAGCCAGAGTGCATTGTCTTCATATGTGTGCCGAGCCAGTTGTATGAGGCAAACCTTTAAAATATGCAATTAATCCGTTTTAAAAAATATTAATTAGATTTTAAATTCACTATATACCCCCTATTGCAGACTTCACAGATGTATTTACGTTCTTCATGAATAAGGCGGTGTTGTTCGAGGATATAAGGACGCGCAAATCGCTTGGGACAATGCTCACATTGGTATTGCTTTTCTTCTTCAGGCTGGTGTTTGATCAAGAAATGATTCCGCATGCATTGTTTGTCCGCAAATGTTTTGTCACACGACTCACATCTACAGAGAATTAGAATTTCAATATTTAAACTTTAACATTACAAATCCCGCAAATACGTGTACCTGTAACAATCCGGATTTATATGTTTTTCAATATGCCCCACCAGCAGTGCGCGTTTGTTGAACTTTTTATTGCAACAAGTTACATATCCTTTACACTGATGCATTTTTTCCATATGCTTGCGCAATTGGGAGAAGGTCGGCTGCTCGGATGCACAGATGTCACAAGTTAAGCGAATGCATTGCGCAATTTTTTCATCGATTTGTCGCATTCGTTCCTCGTAACTTTCTTGTTGGGAATCATCTCCTTCGTTTGAATTCCTCTTTGATTTTGACTTTTCTTTTTTTGACGACTCATCGTCAGTGGTTTCAGATCTAAGTTTCGGTGGCCGTCCGCGTCGTTTCTTATTTCCTATAGAATTTTCAGCTTCTGCTTTTTTCTCATCATCGGGATTTATTGGTGCATCAATATTTGAACTGCTTTGGTTGTGCTCCGAGTTCTTTTTTGTATTCGAGCGAGTGACCCGTAGCTTTTTTTCAGGTGGCAAAGCAAGTGCATCTGCAAATAATCATTGAATATCTGTCAGGTAAAAAGGCACTATTAGAAAATAAACTAAAGTACCTTCGCTTTCTTCAACTAGACCCATCACATCTTCTATAAAAGATTCACTGTAAATAGAGCGTTCATCATCGTTCCATAACAGTTGGTTCTTAAGCAACTTCGGTTCCTCGTGGTTTTCCTCATCGGTAGTCGACTTATTTTGGTTAGGGTTTTCAAATGAATCGTCTACTATTTTCTCTTTTTCTCCACCACTCTCGGTTTTGGATAGTGTGGTTGATAAGCTTGTTTGTAACCATCCATCGATTACCTTCTCGTCACTAATCGAATAACTATGTTGCTTACGGCCCCTTGGTTCAGCATCACTCTTCAATAAAAATCGCTCGGTTAGTAGACGATGAGCCTCTTCCACACCTAAGTAAAACTCATTGAAGTTGGATACGCTAATCCAACAGGAATTGCATATTGCTGTTGATATGGGGTCGTCGCTTCTTGGCTTGGTGGTAGAATCAAAGTAAAAGACATTAAAATTCAAGCTTCATGATCCGGTCATTTTATGAACTTACCTCGAACCAAAAGTGTTTAGCAAGCACAGCGGCCACATTTAATTCAGTGCCTATCTCGTCGAAAATGTTTATTACCTCGGTAATATCTTTTAGACACAGTCGACAAATCATTATTTTTTTGTATCAATATATTCAAAACGCATTGAAAAATAAAACATTGGTAACTAATAAATAAACAAGTGGAAGTTTCACAGCAGTAGTAAACAAAAAATCACAAAATATAAAAGCATTGCTACGTGATATGAGTGCTAAAGCTTAATAACACCTTGGCTATACTTTCAATTAAGTTCGAAATTCGATGAAATACGATACTAAATCGATATTAATATTTTCCTATTCCGATATTTTTTACTCGACTTATTTTCATGGACCTTTTTAATGTATTCGATCCTGAGTTTTGGATCGATTTTCTAAGAAATAATAACAAATTTGTGATATATGCATATAGCAGATAATCATCTAATTAATGGTATTTTCGCAGGCGCACGAGATCAACAACAATGTTTTGTTCGTTTGATTGTCAAAGCAAAGTATTGCCGAAGTAGAAAACAAAAAAATGAATTCGCCTTGTTTCATTCTAGGCTGACAGTGTCATGGGCACGGCAAAAGAAAAAAAATTCGGCTGATTTACCGATACAACCTGTAAAGATTCACCTTGGTATTTTCTTTTCTCGCAAAATGTCGCATTCATTTCGCCCTGCGCCAGAGCTGCAAAGTTTTGATTTCTTTTTTCAAACTGTTATAAGCTGAGTAGGCGAATGTGTGGCATTTTCTATCCTCTACAAAAAGCGAGAGTGTGTAGCTGATTTTTATTTATTGTGTGCAAAAGTTCTTTGAAATATTTTCACTAAAACCTTGATTGTTACGAAAGAGCGGAAATATATCGTTTGATTTTATAATATTTGATTTATATATCTTCTGTATATTAAATATGTAATTTGTGGAAGCGTTGAACTTTTGTTGGTCTATTCTCATATGAAGTACGAAATATTTTTACAAGGGATTTGCCAATATCTTACTTACCATACAACAGGGAGGGAAACTTATAATATACATATATCACAATCCTCAAATTTTTGCTACAGCGGCAATATTTTCAATTAAACGGTCCAGACGAATGTGCAATCGTAAGTAGAGTTGCTGATATTTAATTTCATTTCTTTATTATTAAGTCTACAGTTCGTCAATAATATCTTTGAATAATGAGGAAAAATTTAAAATTGTATAAATTTGATCGAGAATTCCAACAACAAATAAAAAAGCAAACAAAAAATTTATACACACATTCCACTACTGTACTTGTCTATGAATATAAGGCGCCAACAGTTATTAAATAAACACACACATTACAAAAACAACAACAAAAATAGATGTTTACTCTAATTAAAAAGTGTCAAAAAAATATTTGCATAACTGATGTATCTCGTTGACCTCTGGACTGGAGTGTTATCTTCTCAAAAATACCTAAGTGGCTTAAGCAACTTAGATAGGGGAAGGAAATCAAATGCAGGTATCACAATGGACCTTAAGTGTGTCTTGCCTTAGATAAGCAACTTGGCTAACCTAACCTAACTTAGGTCAATGATTACAAAATCTTACATACTAGAAGTACCGAAAAATTTAATTGCTCATTAACTTTTTTAAACTCTACTTCTGCTTGTTTTTTTCTTGTTGGTGTTTTTGTATAAAACTTCTAAACAGAGCTTTTGCCGGTGGCAGCAATATTTTCTTGCTGTGGACTTCTGCAAGAGTGAGAGTTCGTCGCTAGTTGTTCCGATAGCGCAAGCATGATTGCCGGTGCAAAGATATCGATATATTGATGCAAAAACTCGCACATATGCTTCTATTATTGTGAATGGCATATTCAGTTAAATGCAGAACATTTTTCATAGTGCAAATGCAGAAATTTCCTTGAATTTATGAATTGAATAGTTTTGTTTGCTAAAATGAAGGTAAAATATACGTTTTTTTAAGTTTTACGAGAATATTAAAATAAATTCATTCTATAGCGTATCAGCGAAAAGAAACTGGAGGCGTTCGCCGTTGGTAACATGGGCAAGCGCACTTTGTCCAAAAAAGAATTAGAAGAACAGAAGAAAAAAGAGGATGAGGCAGCGGCGGCCCATGTAAGACTTTTATATGAAAAAATGTAATGAAAAGATATATATGAAATACTGTATTTTGACAGGTGTTTAAAGAGTTCGTTGAAACTTTCCAAGAATCCCCCAGTGCCTCGTCGAAAGTTTGGGTGAAGGCAGGTACATACGATGCCGGCTCCCGACGTAAGTATGCAGATGTGTACGCAAGTTTATTTAATGCCCTTAACTCACTTTCTAAGGCGAGGATAATCGAGAGAAGGGCAAGTTATACAAGCCGGGATCAAAGCTGGACGAAAAAAGTGCTGCTGAAAAAGCTCAAGAATATGCTAAAATGCTGGCTTCCGATCTTAAAAAGGATTCAGTTCCACTTAAAAAGAAGAGCCAGGAAAAGAAAAAGAGCAATTTGGAATTATTTAAAGAAGAATTGAGACAGTAAGTTTGGGGATTCTGCTGTTTCCGTGGCGCCGCAATCTTATGGCGGATTCTTATAGAACTCGACAAAAGAAAACGAAATGAAAGAAAAACATTTTTTGATATCTCGCTTAGTTTTCGAGATATTTAACACGGAAAGGAGTTCTACGCAAAAATACTGTGGATTGCGTAGCCGGAGTTGGACTGATGAGGGTTATTTTTTATTTAATATCTCGAAAACTAAGCGAGATATCAAAAAATTTTACTCCTTCATTTCATTTTCTTTTGTCGAGTTCTATAAGAATCCGCCATTAAATTGCGGCGCCACGGAAACAGCAGTATTGCCGTAAGTTAGAAAAAAAGAGCACTAAATTAAAAAAAATGTATGGTAATTAACAGAATACAAGAGGAACGTGAAGAGCGTCATAAATATAAACATTTAGCTGGCCAGGCGGTAGTACAGCAAGTCGTTGAAACTGCGCCAGAAGCACGAGAAACAGGATCTTTTGATACTGGGGACCCTAACACAACTAATCTATATTTGGGAAACCTCAGTCCTAAGGTATTTATGTAGTATATTCAAATGGAATTTTAATAACTATATATGCATTTGTTCTTTTTTTCTTCTTTTATAAAGATCTCGGAACAACAACTTATGGAGATTTTCGGTCGATATGGCCCCCTTGCTAGTATAAAAATCATGTGGCCCCGCTCTGAAGAGGAAAAACAACGCGGCCGTAATTGTGGCTTTGTAGCTTATATGAGTCGCAAAGACGCCGAAAGAGCACTGAAAACACTAAATGGTCGATACATTATGGGCTATGAAATGCGATTAGGTTGGGGCAAATCCGTACCTATTATGAATCAACCAATTTTTATACCTCCCACGCTGTTGGAGCTAACGTTGCCACCACCACCATCCGGTTTACCGTTTAACGCACAACCTCCACCTGCAGATGCGCAAACTTTGCCAAGAATCAACTATAAAGAATATACCACAGATGAAGAGAAAGAGAATATGGAGAAAGTACAGTTTAACCTGTTCCATAAGTTAATGGTATATATTAAACTTTTTCTTGCATTTTCAGATTCTTTATAAATCTATCGTGAAAGTATTCATTCCAACAGAAAAGTAAGTTTTAGTAATGATTATAATGGGGTTTGATTAATGTACTACTATTGAATTTTAGAGCTGTGCTCAATATTATTCACCGCATGATTGAATTTGTCATACGTGAAGGCCCCATGTTTGAGGCATTGATCATGAGTCGAGAAATAGAAAATCCATTATTTTCATTTCTATTCGACAATGAAAGCCCCGCGCATATTTATTATCGTTGGAAGTTATTCTCTCTACTGCAAGGCGACACACCCGCAGAATGGAATGAGAAGGAGTTTCGAATGTTCAAAAGCGGTCCGATTTGGAAGCCGCCTATAGCGAACTTTTATACCATGGGCATGCCTGATGAACTGGTCGTTGATCCCGATGCAACTGTTGTTCACAAGGGTGCACTTTCAAATGCGTATGTTGCTAAAATACAGATGTCTTAAAAAGTTCAGAAAGTGCCTTCCTAAACACCCTTTAATTTTGTTTTTATTTTAGCCAACGTGATCGTCTAGAAGACCTCTTGCGTCACATTACACCAGAACGCTCGCGTGTAGGCGATGCAATGATATTTTGTATTGAACATGCCGATGCTGCAGATGAAATTTGTGAATGTATCGCCGAATCATTGTCTAACCCAGACACATTGGCATCCAAGAAAATCGCACGTCTCTACCTGATCTCAGATCTTCTGCATAACTGCACTGTAAAAGTCTCAAATGCTTCGTTCTTCAGGAAAGCGTATGTATATCTTATTTATAGATATCTTAATCTAAAAAACAAAAACAAAAATGTTTTCCCTCAGTATTGAAAAACATTTGGTAGAAGTCTTCGAAAATATGCACAATTTTTTCACATTAATGGAAAGTCGTCTAAAGGCAGAGGGCTTAAAATCGCGCGTTATCAAAGTGATACGCGCTTGGGAGGAATGGACAATATATCCTAAAGAATTTCTGGCTAAATTGAAGGGTGTGTTCTTGGGCAAGCAGGTATACAATTAATACACAAATATAAAAGGATTGCATTTTCTTAAACATCAAATATGTTTAAATACGCAGATTGTGCCATCACCACCACCAGTCGAAGACGTCGTTGAAGAAACGCCCGAAGATATTGATGGTGCCCCAATGTCCGGCGATGAAAAGGATGATGAAGATTTAGATGGTGTGCCATTGGATGGGGCGGCTTTATTGAAGAGCGCGCTGATGCGTGGCCTGCCGGAAGCAATGTCGATCCAGAAAAGCACACCAACGCAGCGAGGCCTAGGCATCGATGAGGAAGATGATGATATCGACGGTGTACCATGTAAATTGCAAAATCGTATGATATCTTTTGAAACATTAAAAGTTGGCATTCTTTTTTTAATTTTCAGTGGACGAAGATATCGATGGCATACCTTTGGAGAAACTGTCATCTGAGCTTAGTGACTCTCAGTTGAAAGCTAATGCAAAAGGCGGCGCATTTATACCATCAAAGTGGGAAACGGTTGATCCCGAACAAGTTGAAGCACAGGCAATCACCACTAGCAAATGGGATACACTGGATCCGCCGCAAGCACCAAAGTTCTATGACTCTAGCGACGACGAGCAGAATAATAGCAATATTGCACAGAATTACGATGATGATAAACGCACAAAGTTGCGTGAAATTGAAGTGAAAACGATGCAATATCAAGACGAGTTGGAAGCGGGCATGCGACAACTAAAATCTGGCTGGACCATAAGTGAGCAAGTGGAGCATTTTAGGCGAAAGCTGCTGAAAAAGGTGGGACATGCAAATCTATTTTCTATTTTTAGCAATTTATATAATTGCTTTGGTGTTTTTTGTTTTTTTGACCGCTCTGCAGGATAACGATGCGACGGACTCTCCGCTCACTTTCGTGAATACAAAAGACAATCGGCGTGGCAGTGAATCTCCGGATAGCACAAGTAAGCGTGCGCGTCGCCTTAAACGGTCACCATCACCGTTACAATATCAAAGCAGCAGCTCGCGTTCTTCACCAGCACGATCCAGCTGCAAACGCTCACGTTCGCCATACACCACCCGGCGCGAGATTTCACCTGCTTCTAGCAGCACGCGAAGCGCTAAAACCTCAAGACGCAATCGCTCACGGTCGCCTTCAGAATCGCCAAAACGGTACGCTGAACGTACATCGTACCTATCAAAGTCAACTCGCTACGAAAATTCACCACGTCCAACGCGTAGATCACCTTCGCCCGGGTACAGTTCATCGCGTTCGTTGAAACGTGATGACCGCGAGCGTGAACATCGCAGCGAGAAACATAAAAGCAGACATAAGCATTAGATTCAGCATTAGTCTAGTAGAATTCATTTTATAATTACGCTAGGGTTATATTGCATGTCTCCTTTACAAATAAAAATAATAATAATGATATTAAATACATATGTATGTAAATAAGGTTTTATTAAATCAAAATTATACGTAATTAACTTCGTTTACGGCGTAGTATGGGTTGTATACAGGTATGCTTTCAATTTTAATGGAATTCAGGTTCAGTGGATATAAACTAAGATAAGAAGAAGAAACACACCAAAGCCAATTCTATAGCTTGAAGAATTTCCCTATCACAAATTCGAATATACTTGTAAGTACGTATCTACGTTTGCTGGAGCTGATTTTTGTACATCAATCATTTTAAACACTGTTGATTTCACTTTCTTGCTTGTAAGTTTCAATTATGTCCTCAATAATCTCCCAATGTTTTTCCTTTGTCAAATCGGTAACAAACGGCTGAAAGTGTGGTTTTCTGAATTAATTCTTACATTCTTAATTAAAATTTATATGATAAAACTTACAGCATACCACATAGAAGCATCATCAGATTCATCGGCCAGAGGGACTTGCACGCCATATGTTTGCAGGGCTAGTGAAAGGCAGCATATGGCCACGTGCGATGGCTTATGGGATAAAATTTTTGGGCTATGATGAAAATCTTGAAGAAAAGATGCCGCAGCCTTTGCAATTGGCACTGAAGACCAGACAGTGGGGCCTAGCCAAGATTGCAGTGACTTCATGTAATAGAGTAAATACTAGCGGAATTAAGGTAAAAGCAAAAGTGTTAGTTTTATGTGGTAATTTTCGTACGCTACATTAGTACCTTGTGTGGATGTTCAATATTCAGATCAAACTTCAAGACGCGCGCAATTAGTAACTCCGCTTGTACTATAGCATCACGTATCGACCAGTATTCATCTCCCAATTCTAGCGGTTGAGAGCCACGATTCAGTGTACTATGAGCGACATTGATGACATCACGAATCTTTACAGGATCATCTTTAATTTTGCCGGCCAAGTACAATGCAGAAGCGGCAATGAGCTGTAGAAAACGTTGACCAACATAAAGCGTAAATTTGAAAATAGTTAAAAGATACATTCAAAAGTATTTGTATAAAGAATATATTTAGTTTTAAGAGAGCACTTTGAAGTATGCTCTTACATATGTCCAAGTACATAACTACATTGGACTTCCTTTTATTTTTCTAACTTACATATTCATCATAATCAGTGCTGGAAACCTCATTAAAGAAGCGGTGATAAATTATTGCAGCACTCGCTGAGGTCAACGGCTTGATTTGCAATTTGATGGCGCACTCAAACAGGAAACGTGGCACAATACCGTTTTTTTCAATTTTTCTGTTGAATTATTTGAAAAATATAACCAAATATACATATTTATAAATATATACAATTTGTACCTATAATCTGTAGGTTTTTGTTTCTTTATTTTACTCTCTTCAATGCGTTTTTGCACCGACATCACATCCAAGACGTTCTTCATTTTAATTGTAACTAATTTGCAATCTGTGTCTTATTACCAAAACAGCAGTCGGGTTTAGTAGTAAAGTACGCAGATGTTGTCTTCTTGTTGGAAAATGTTCCTAAAATTTAAAAGAAATATTATTACGTTTCTATTGTATTTCAAATGCGTGCAGAAAGTGGTAAACTAATGCGAGGGATTTGAGCATCTTTGACATTTGGCTAGCAACCAAACCGGTTAGGTGACACCAATGAAAGTAACCAATCACTAATATATTTATTTTTTGAGGTCGGCGTCTACACACACGCACGTTTGTAAAGTCTTTAATAAAAAAAAAACTTTTGTAATAGAAGAACTGGTGGAAAAGAAAGGAGTGTGTTGGAAGCACCATCTGTAATGCATTCGGTTTTAAAGATTCAAAGATCTGCATCAAGCAATATTGTGCATTAAAAAAGAAATTCTATTTCCATTTCACTTCATACATCGATGATTTCAAATCAGTTTCACCCTTTCTCATATCCACATAAAAAAAAACTGACAATATCTTTAGTCAAATAGCATATTAGCATTACACATGGTACGTGTATACACGTTTACAACCCCCTTTTCCACCCACGTCATATAAATGAGAAACTTCTGAGCATTCAGCCTACAGAAGTATTTAGTATATACACTTTTATTTCAATGCGCATATCCTCTATTAAAAACTTCTGCAAATTTAGTATTTGTTTTTAAACTTACTAGTAATATAAGTTGAAAGTTAGATGCACATAAAAAGCAAATTACTGAATATCGTTAACTACAGGCCGGGACTCCAAAAAATTATCGTATGCCGTAAGGCGAATTTATAGAAGGTGACTTCGGTAGAGCAACACAAACATGGGGATACAAGAATGATAGAATACACGCAAGGCGAATTTAAAACAAATGTAAACATATGTATGAATGTAAACATACCAATACAAACAAAGCAAATCATTTTGACGTAAGCCATATCTACGGCGAAAAATTCAGCTGGGTGAATGCTGTCAATAATAAATCCACCTTGAATACACGAATGTGTCTGCCGTATTCGCCGTGTCGCTAGAGCCCATGAATAAACCAGCAAAAGGAAGGGGAATTACTTGTTTGTGAAGAAGAAGAGTAGGCGAAAGCAATGGAAATCATACACACACACATACTTTCTTGCCACGGCGTCTTCCGCATAAAAACGCAAAAAACTGAATTTGGAGGTTTTATATTAATTTGCGCTTTCACGATTTAACAAATCTCATGATTACTACAAATCTCACAAACCATAATATTACAAAGCCATTCACTGAATTTTCACAAACATGTAATTTCTTCTACTTTTGTTTGTTTTGTATTGCGAAAGGAGCTGACGTCAGACTTTTCGAAAGCGCGAAAAATGAAGTAACTGTTTTTTAATGACGCCACCTTAGATACTCAATTCCCGTTGAAAGCGATATACAGAATGCATACCGTTAATCGGCTCTCAGCGAACTGTAAGGAATCAATTGATTCCGCAAAAATTAAAGTGTATTGTTAGAAGTATTATGATTTCGTGATTTAGTTGTTTGATTGTAAAAATTTGTAGATAAAAAAACTTGGCAACAAGAAAGAAGTAGAGAGGGACTTTTGATTTTCAAACCATCAAATCGCAAGAAAACACAAATCGTTTGCTATACCGAAGTCACCTTTTGTCGGATTCGCCTTCAAATGCATTCTTGTATTTGTTTTCTATTAGTATTTATTTATGGATTTATTAAGGTGACAGCATTCACCCAGCTGAATTTTTCGCCGTAGGTATGGCTTACGTCAAAATGATATGCTTTGTTTGTATGTATTGGTATGTTCACATTCGTATGTTTACATTTGATTACTGATTTTGACGTGATGCTTGGACCAAACGCAACAACAAATACATGTAGGGTTTTACTTATATGTGTTTGCTGTCACCTGTAATAAATTCGCCTTGGTTTTATATTAGTATGTATTCGATAGTTTTTACACTTTATTGTGTATCGATTGCTTCCGATAATTTGTTGCCAAGTTTGTGTACGTTTGTTCACTCGGAGATTCATGCTGAGTTTGGATTCATTTGGAACCAAAAATAACAGTTATTCCTAATTTACAAATTGAAAACATTGCCTAAAGTCTGAAGTTTAACGGAAATTATTTACAAAACTATAAAGTTATTAGATGAGAAATATTTGTTACGTTGTCGATAAGAGTTATTTCCCCACGTTTATTTTTTCTGCTGCTTGGTAACTGCTATATAAAAGACATACTTTTTTCGTTGTTAATAAAAACTAACATAAAACACAAAATATATCTGTTATATTGTTATAAAACATAAAACTGCTATTCCCCTGGGATAAATAGTATTTATGTATGTAAACAATGTAAATAATATATAAAGACAAAAAGGCGCAATTTATTCACGATCAGGGGTGTAATCAACTAATTTCAACGATTCAGCAATATTCTTGTCTACAGTATTTATCGTTTGCACTAGCGAAACGATTGTGCTTGTGCCAACTGAAATCAAACAGCTGTATTCTTTTGAATAAATAAAATGATGTAGAGAATAACATCTCTGCCCAATTAAATATCAAAGTGGGCCAATAACGCACAGAAGTATGACTAAAAGACTATTCTAGCCGAGCTGTTAAATTAAATTTAGAGTGTTATTCAATTACAATAACACAAAGTAAGCATCATAAAATAACTGTTTCTTTGTAATTAATATTTTCTTAATATATTTTGTTGCAAACATACAACGACAATGTGTGATGGCGAGGTGTCTGCACTTCCTTAAGTTTTTGTTGAAATCGACAATTTTGAAAACCCTCACAGGTGCTTACCACTGAAGACACGCGCATATGTGGCTATACCTAACCGAAACCAGAATTTTTTCTTTTTTGCTCTTTTTAATGTAAAACACGGAATACTACAACTTAACTCAAGAAATTAATAGACATACAGTTGTCGTCGCTATGTGTGCCAATCACACCGATTTGGAATTCTTTAATTTTTTTAAGTGCGCCCATTCATGCGATCATTAGGTTCGCCGTGAATTGGAAGCATTAGGCGGCGACGCACAATCTGTTGCAAATGCAAAAAACGAACGAGGAACTCGTTCAACGTTTGGAGTGACTTCTTCTGCATATATTGAGACTCTAGTAGTAGGGTAGTGAGAGGATCGAAATAATGATGATTTTCAATAATTTTATTTGCCAGTCAATTGCTTTATTTTACAAAAACAAAAACAAAGCATTAATACATCATGTTTCCATTTGACTTTAGCAAAATTTCAACAAACAAAAAAATAATAATTGTAAAAGTAATCGGTGTTTGTGTGGAGCCCGTTTCTCCAGAAGTCTCTTGCGCTAATCATCACAAGTCCTTGGAGATTCTTCTAAAATCAATCAGTCAAGAGAAATTATTTTATTAATAGATAATCTTGTGCCTGATCGAAGCTTTTTTCTTTTAAAATTAGCAATATGGCGGCCTCAGGAAATATTTTTCAGATTTTCGAGAAAAAAACCAACAATTAATTGTTTAAAAAAATCGAAATTTTGAAAAAAGAATCTTTCGATCAGGCACGAGTTTTTTATGTTTTTCAAAGCAGTTCAAGGGGTTTTTAAGTTACAGTGATCACCAGCTCAATAAACATAGTTTTGAGAAAAACGCATTTAAAGTTTTGCTATCGATTTATGTAGAGTTATACGAATTATTTAATTACTTACATTGTGTCATCTATTCTTGGGCCGTATAATAGTTCTTCAGCCGTCATAGCAGCTTCAAAAATTTCATTCCAAATTGTTGGATTTCAATACAATGTTTAGCTTAGGAGTCCCTCTTAATAACTTTGAATAAAAATGCTAAATTTTTCTCTGAGTAAAATCTGCTAAGGTTATGTAGATATTTTTTCTTAAAGTAAGTGAAATCATTTTCCTTTATTAAGGATATGATTTGGCAACCACGTTTACTTCATGCATGAATGTAGTTGTGTATGTGGAGCCAGCAGTAAATTCATTATTGATTTTTACATATGTACATATATACATACCTCGTAGAAGTGTTAACGGCAATTTTGGGCGTTGAAAAAGTATTTGTCTGCTTTAATTTTATGAAAGACAAAACTTTAATAATAATAATATTAACAAGTGCAACAAATATATTAAAGTAAGCACCTGCTTATTGCTAAATCGTTTAGAGCTAAAAAGTGTACTGCTTTTAATCCTAGTTAAAGTGCTCGCGTAAGCAAAAATTTAGTTCCGGTTCATTCACGAAATACATAAGTTCATAAAAGAAAACAAAAACAGGCATCTTCTTAAAATATTTCTTAACGTTTCTGAAATGTCTTTACAAATACTGACCTTTGAAAACGTCCATGAACTGGTGTAAGAAAAATGTTGAAGAAAAGTCATCATTCATCTTATAGGATTTGTGAAAATGTGTGAGAGATTATGGCACCTTAAATTGTACAAATTTAAGGCAAAGATACATTCGTACATATGTATGTATGAGTATGTGTATAAATATTTAGATGTACGAAATGTGTGCCTTGCTTGATATAATCTTTAAATAAATATATATAAAGAAATTATGTTTACATTTCATGAACATGATTTAGTAGCAAGCAAAATAAACGTAATGGTCAGGGAAAAGGAATAAATATCGAAAATGTAAATAAAAACTGCCGCAATAAAATGTACGCAGAGGTATTTCAACAGCAAAAAAGCAACAATACGAAATTTAAGACAATACATTAAAAATTCGCAAATTTCCCCTTCCGATCGCCGCATGAACGTGGAAAACCTATAGACTCCAATATTACCCTCAAATTTTTGTTGTCAGTCAACTTTCTCTACAAAAGTTCCATAAGTACACACAACAGTATGCATATATGTATGTGAGTGCGTATTTCAGCATTTTCCAAGTTTTCCATTTGCCGACAAAACACCTGCTGACGAGAAGTAAACAAAGAGAGCGCAACAACGACAACAAAGCAAAGCTATGTCCAATACTCTCATGCTCAGTCAAAGATATGTATTTATGTGTGTTAGTCGACAGTGATTTCTCAGTTATGAAAATACTCAACATTTTTACATGTTCTAAATTTAATATTATACGGGTAATCTATTAATTCCAAGAAGAAGAGGAAGAAACGGTTTTGTACCTTCTGTGACACTGTCCTGCTCTTTCACCGTTCTAGGTAGACAGTTCTTCAACGAGTTCACATTGGTTTTTGGAGAGATCGTAGTAAGTTATCTATGCGATATCACAATGAACCATGAGACTTACTGTGTTTTTCATAGAAGAAAACCGCTACAACTTACCCTAACTTAACTAATAGTTAAAGTTAAAGTTAGAGAATATTGTGAAAATTCTGTATCAATAAAAGCGCAAAGATGAAGACTATAAGGTTTTTGGGGGTTGAATTCCAAATTGTTAAGCTTCGACTATGCAAGCATTTACGAAAAATATGCTCAATCATTTCAATCTCCTCGAAGAAATATTAGTGTTCTGTTGTGGTTATCAGACCTATTCGGTACGTGTGCCAACGTAGTCAATTGTGACTGGTTGTGAGTATCTAAAAAGCATTTTCATGTGAACTTCAAAAAAACCGTTTAATGTTTCCACTATTCTAAAATTCGCCTGTCTGAGACACTCTATGAAAACGCATCTTTGCGGTAAGCCAGTTCTCGATTTAAAGCAACTCGTGCGTCAAGTTCGCAAAATCTAGTCCTGTTTATCGACGAGCTACGCAGAGAAGCTGTTTCAAAGCATGAAGAAGATGCCAGGCTATACTCGACAACGATGGAGACTACACATCTTATTGAGTAATTGCGTCTCGTAGTTTTGTACATACTTTCATGTAAAAAAATTTTAAATATATTGTACTATATCTTTTATACTTCATGAATAATCGCGGTTCCTTTTTTCTGACACAGACTGTATAAGAAAATTATTTCTTATTTTTGTAAAAAAATGAGGTAGAAGAATTAAAGTAAAGCTTGTGTTGACAAACTTTTTTTTTATCATTTTTTCAATTCCTAACCACTGTGCTATTGATGGTAAAAAAACACTTCCCACCCACAGAGGTCTCTCATTGATGCCCATCATTGATGTTCATCACAACTTTTGTTGTTTAATCTCGTGAAAAATCATCTGAAAATATCTTGGAAAGTAGCAATGAGCAATGGAAGAAAGTTTTTTTCAGTTGCAAATTATTCGTACATTGAAAATGAAAATCAGTGATAGGTGAATGTCAGCAGGGAAGAGGTAGGGAAATGAGTAGACGGGCAAACGGGTATGTTGTGTTTATGATGAATCGAATAGCGCGGCTGTTGCAACAACAATGCACAATGTACGAAAACTTAGCAGCAAACAGCCAGAAGGCACGACAATTTTCTTAAAAACGTCGTACCGAAGCGAGAAAGAAATGGACTGAGGACAACAACGGCTAAGAAAACGATGGATTGCGGCTGGTGGAAATAATGGCTGAGGTATAAGCAGTATACTCGTACAGGGGCGATGAGTGCGATTTGATGGCGGTGTGGTGCTAGTGGCAATGTTTTCTTTTCGAAAAATTTCACTGGCCCAATATTGCCAACTAGTCTCCGAGTTCAACTTGACCAGATCGAACGTAACCATCGATTTTTGCGTAAGGTCCCTCATTACGAGTACACATACACACACACACACACATAAAATATCGCATAGAGCAATTGCAATGCTGGCATAAAATTGAATAAGATTTGAAAAGAATTTATAACATCTACTGAAAGCTGACATGCAAATCGTTTAGCGTTTGCTAAATTTACAATTTTGCTTATTTCGAAAGTTTTCATTTGGAAGGAAATTGTGTTATCTTGTTTTCGTTTTTTTTTTTGTTTTTGTGTCTCGTTGCCGTTGTCGTGGAGCAAATAGCGAAAATTTTGAATTTCTGAAATGCTGAAGATGTGAGCGCTAAAAATAAATAATTACGGGCAAGATGTGTATTTAGCCACAAAACGCAGTGCGGATCGCAAAAATTTATGTAATGACAAATAAAAACATATTCAAACATATGGAATATATTTAATATAATTTACATTTCAAAACAGTGGCGCTTTTTAAGAAATAAAAAGGAAATAATAATACGCTAAAAGAAAATTGTGTTTAAAAAATTTAAAAAAAATTAAAAAATATCCATACGTAATTTACTATATTATACATATTTTTATGGAAGAAAAGTGAACGAAATGATGTGAAATGTTTGCAAATGTAAAATAAATACTAAAATAATGTATTGAACAGGCTTATAAAAAAATACATATGTGTACAAAATAATAGGAGCGGTGCGAATTACCAAATTTTAACTAAACAAAATTCCATTTGTAATATATTTAATACAATGTTGGGTCGAACTTTTAGTGTCTTTTGTGGGGAGGCAAAAAAATCGCCCATTGCTCTGTGAAAATCATATTCTAGGGATCAAAATAAGAAACTTTGCCGAAGGAACCATACCTCTAAAACGAGTTCTGATGTCCCCCAATTTGGGTCGAACTTTTTAGTTTCTTTTCTCATGTAATGGCCAAAAATGGTGATATTTTGAAATGATTGTGTGGGGAACCCCCAGGGGAGTTCCAGGGGGTGTGCCACTGGCATGGGTGGATCGGCCGTCCAAATGGGTCAAAGTGGGATTTTTCGTTCGACCCAAATTGGGGGACATCAGAATTCGTTTTAGAGGTATGGTTCCTTCGGCAAAGTTTCTTATTTTGATCCCTAGAATACGATTTTCACAGAGCAATGAGCGATTTTTAAATCTACCTGCCCTAATATACATACATATATCTTTATGGAAAAAAGTGAACGAAATTATATGAACATTTTTGCAAATAGCTCATAAAATCGCTTATAAAATAATTACACATTTTTACCCTTTTTCGGTGTTAATTTTTTTATAATTTTAAAATAATTCTACCACAAAAAACATATACAAAACTTAACAAATTTAAAAAAATTTTCATAAATTTTTGTAACTTTTTACTCAGAGTTCTTAGAAAAATTATGGATATGAAGTATTCTAGCAAAGTGCTCGTTTCAAGTGTCTCAAAATTTTTGTAGATTTTTAAGAACGTTTTTTTCGCTGAGGTGCATTTTCTTTCATGTCAAAGAATTCTAAATTTTCTCAAAAAAAAAAAACAAAATGTCAAAAATCAAAACGATTTTTGAGTGACTTCAAAACTTACATTGTATTACACTAAAAGTGAATGGGCTATTAAATGGCCTAGCGTGAAGTTATCTAAAGATTTTGATAAAAAATTTGAAAATTTGTGTGGTATATTTTTTTCTGATTTGTTAAATTTTTGTGAATTTTGTACGGAGTTTGGAGTTTTGAAGTATATGATTTTTGTTGTATAATGCACTAAGCTTAAAAACAAAAAAAAAAAACATAAAAAATGAAACACAAAACAAATAGTTAAAACCTGTTAAGGGGTTAGGGGTAGTCAGAGGCGCGAAAAAATGATGATTTTCAATATTTTTTTGTTGCTAGTCAATTGCTGTATTTAACAAAAATAAAAAACAAAGCATTAATACATCATGTTTCGACTTGACTTTAGCACAATTTAAAAAAAAAATTAATAATTGTAAAAGTTATCGGTGTTTGTGTGGAGCCCGTTTCTCCAGAAGTCCCTTGCGGTGATCATCACAAGTCCTTGGAGATTCATCTAAAATCAATCGGACAAGAGAAATTAGTTTTATTAATAGAAAATCTTGTGCCTAATTAATTGTTAATAAAAAATCGAAATTTTTGAAAAAGTTTATGTTTTTCAAAAGCAATATACATTTTATGGAAATATACCAAGCGGTTTTTAAGTTACGGTGATCACCAGTTCAAAAAACATAGTTTTGAGAAAAAATTGTTTTTTTAATTTTTCTATCGATTTATGTAGAGTTATACGAACTATTTAGTTATTTACACTGTGTAATCTATTCCTAGGCCATATTATAGTTTTTCAGCCGTTATAGCAGCTTACAAGATATCGATTTTCATAACATCGACATTCATAACAATAAAACCCGAGAAGTCGGTTGCTTGCAGCTACCGGAGCGCCCGACCGCCCGAGCGCTCTTTGTTAATTGTTGAATAACTCGAAAAGTATTTGTCGGAATTTCACACAATATTTTTAAGATATTATACTTTAAGAAAATTAAAAAAAATCCAAACTTTTTTTAATTCTGACTACGCCTAACCCCTTAAATCGGCGCGTTCCTATTATTTTGCACACAGGTGCGTGTGACCGTGCAAAGAAAAACTGTGTATTCCGTGGTTTCTCATAACCTCTGCCCCATTTATGATTAAAAAAAAAATTCAGAGAAGAAGAAGCGCCAAGCTAATAGTGAACTTTCTTCCCAAATATCCTATCCTATCTACATATAAATAGTTGTCATCCCTTTGTCGAGTGATCAGCACTGGAGTATTTCAATTCGTATCTAATATACAAATAATGCATGAGCAAATGTGTGAATTCTATATGAAAATATTTAAATTTAAATACATACTATTATATGTACATACATACATACATATAAGCAAAAAGTATGTGCATACTCATATCTATACATGAATGTATGCAAAAATGCGGACAAAAGTTATTATACACGCAGAGCAGCGCCTGTCCTAAAATTGTGCCAAATATTATTTTTTGTGTTGGATCTTTTCCCTCTGTTGAGCTCTCAGAATATTAGTGCGAGTGAAAATAAGAAGTGAAAATTGTTAATGTGTGTCCCCAGTTTCGATTTGTTTCTTGTATGGATTATGTGTAACTGTAAATTTAAAGAATCCATTTAAAACTAAACACAAAAAGCGGCTAAATGCTATATCTATGATAAACAATAAAATTTGACTTAATGAATGTTAATATGGAGTGTAAAGAATGTTGATGAAATGAGTTTCATCATTTTGAAGGGCATTTTTCGAAAGGGAATACCATTGGAAATAAATAATCCGTGAAAGTCGAGTGCCCATAATTTGCAAAATAACCAGAATATCAGATATATAATATAAAATACAGTAAAATTGTAAGAAAATAATCTGGTTGCTTATAGTCTAGACAGACGACGGCGTTAATCGGTATTACCGGCGCAGTTAATTCTGACTAAAATTGTAGTGTGACAGACGGTTGTTACGCGGTTCAGTGAACAGCTTATTTGTTTATTGGATAGTTTTGTCAGTTGAAGGGACATTAGTTGCCGTGATACTAAAAAAATATTTAAGTATTGGGCCCTCTCTTAGCCAAAGTTACGAATGAAACACTAATTTAACCACGGTAATCCGAAGGTGTAATTTCTGGGGAATACGGCGGGTGGGCCAAGATTTCGCAATTCAGTCCCTCTAAATATTTCTGGACCGATTTACCAACGAGTGGTGGGGCGTTGTTATGCAGCAAAATCAGTTCGTCATGTCTTCCGTCCCATTCCGGCCGCTTTTCTTTGAGAACTCGATTCAAAGGCATTGGCTGCAGTTAGTAACGATCGCCAGTGATGGTTTCAGATGGTTTAAGGAGTTCATAATAGATGACGAATTGTTGGAGCATCCTCCGCTTTCACCAGATTTGGCCCCTAGCGACTTCCATCTGTTTCCAGACCTAAACAAAAATCATGCGTGGAAAGCGTTTTTCATCAAACAACGAGTGTTAAAACAAAAAATGTTTGCAGTCCGTAATTAATTAATTTATTAAATTTAACTTTATACAAAAGAATTAAAAAATTAGTTCCCATCGCTCTGCCCTCTTTTCACGTTATGCCTTTTTGCGCACGCAATTCCCGCTTTGCCAAACTTCTCCCGTTTTTCTTAGCTTTTTTATCGACCAATCAGCGATCGTCTCGTATTGCAGGATTGCAATTGAGCAATAGTGGGATTTACTCTGACTGTGCAGTTTATTGATGTTCAGGGAGGCCATACTGAATACTAAAGTGTATTTCAAACCATAAAATTTCTAACTGAACCGCAAAGCTTATTGAGCAACCTAGTAGCTATGCGTACATTTTTTTTTGATACATCGAGCTTTTCTTTTTTTTTTTTTTTGAAGTACGAAGAGTTGAGAAAATTGGCCAAACATTTGTTACAAAAATAATTACGAAATATATCGAAAAATCCATGCAGAATGTAATTGCAAATATATATACAGTTGAAATTTAAAATCAATCAGTTGAGTGGAAACACGCATCAGACTGATGGAAATATTTAAACATTTTTCTATCTTTATTCTTTGAGTATGTCGTTTTGGATGTAAAGGGTGATCAGATTGGAGGTATTTTTCCTGTAGGGGTTTTTTTTGCAGATCACGCGTGACTACTGTCAAACTAAATACATCATTTTTTTAGGTGTTCATTGACATTTAATCATTTAAGTTTACAAATCGTCCAATTGTATTACGACAATCGGTGCTCTGTGAAAAGTGTTCATCGCGTGATCAGGCCAACTTATGGTGTTCAGCAATGAATACCAGTTTTGGCTTAATGGCTATGTCAATAAGCAAAATTTCCGTATTTGGGCTGAAGTGCAATCTGAAGCCATTACATCCATCAAAAACAAACGTTAATTGCGGCCTATGAGCTGGAGGAATCATCGATCCATATTTCTACAAAAGCGAGGCTGGCGCCAATGTAACAGTGAAAAGTGAACGCTATCGCGCCAGGATAAACGACTTTTTGATGCCGGAAATTGAAGCCCTTGATCTCCAAAACATTTGGTTACAACAAGACGGCGCTACTTGCCAAACAGCCCGTGAAACAATTCATTTACTGCGCCATTGATACGATGAGCAATCGATCTCTCGCCTCAGAACAGTGGATTGCACCAACATCGTATGATAGCACACCCTTGGACTTTTATTTGTGCGGGTATGTAAAGTCTAAATGATTTGTGGATGAACCAGCTTCGTTTGAGGCATTGGAAGCCAACATTGCTAAAGTTATTTACGAAATACCGACCTGTTTTTTTGATGACCGAATTACGGCGCACTTGCGGCCAACATTTGAAAGGGATTATCTGTAACGACGCACTGTGGAGATTAACGAACGAGGAATCCATTCTTAGACAAATCAAACGCAGAAAGTGGCGATGGATAGGTCACAAATTGAGAAAACCACCAGATAGCATTACGAGAATGGCACTAGACTGGAACCCGCAAGGGAGAAGAGGTCGCGGTGGACCAAAAAACACTTGGAGAAGGTCGATGCTGCGCGAACTAGCAGATGCCGACATCTCATGGGACGGTGCAAAACCAACAGCACACAACCGTGTACGATGGAAGAGTCTTGTCGAGGCCCTATGCTCCCGAGAGGAGTGAACAAGGAAAAATAATCTTTAACAAACAAAACTAATAAAGATTGCCCAATTTGAATCCTCGTTGTTTTATTTCAATTTAAAATCCGATACTTCTAAATTGATCACCCTTTATAAGGACATTTTTTAAGCAAAAACGAAGCGTTTGAAATTTCTATAGCGGCCTAACCTGCAAAATTAGAAAATATAAATACAAGGTGGCGCAAATTTGATCATCAAATTTTGTTTTGAATAATTTTTTTACTAAATAGGAAAAAAATGATTTTGAGTGGAAAACTCTATTTTGAGCTTTATGGACGTACTCTGATCAAATACTCACGGACGTACTTGTCATACGTCACTCACATTTAACACTTATGGACTAGACAGCTGCAGTATACAAACAGACAAACAATGGAGCGGATAAGGACGTAGTCTGGTCAAATACTCATTTTTTCTAGATATTTTTTAGGAATTTTTTTTTAAGAAAATAAAATGCGATCGTTTTTTCTTAAGGGGACAGATACCTGTTAACGGCCGTATTTTCCCTGATTTTCATTAAAATTATTTAAAATGAAGCAGACAATATATTTTTTTTTTCAAAATTGGCATACAGTTTATTTATATATTAAAATAATACAACATTTTTTTATTTTATTTTAATCATTTAAAATGGCGGATGTATACTCAATTCTTCCAGGAAGGTCGCAGCGGGGCTTCTAAATCAGCGGGCATTGTAGCATCGGCGTCAGTGACCTGAATACAAAACACCAATTTTTTTTGTTTATTATTGTCATAATTTCTATATGAATTAAAAAAAAATGAAAAAAAAATCGCAGAATAAAATGCTTCAAAAAAAAAAAATTGAATTTTGGGGCGAATTTTCCTACTATTTTTGCTTCGAAAAACTTCAATAACTTTTCGAGTTATTGTGTTATCCCCAATTCGAAAAATATAGTTTTGAGAAAAATACGTCTAAAGTCGGCAACGTAACTATACCTCTCCCAGCGCTCGAACGCAAAGAATAGAGTCGTCACGCTTGACGAGCTATAATATAAAAAATACTTAAATTTACGTTCTAAAAATTTTTTGACACATTCTTAAAGATATATATTAACATTTTATGAAAAAAAAAACTTTTTTCCGGAATTTTACAGGTATCTTCTTCTTAAAAAAAATTCCTAAAAAATATCTAGAAAAGAAATGACTATTTGACCAGACTACGTCCTTATCCGCTCCATTGTTTGTCTGTTTGTATACTGCAGCTGTCTAGTTCATAAGTGTCAAATGTGATTGATTCCAAAATTATATATTTTCCATTTTTAATTTTGCGCCACCTTTTATGAAAACATGCATCACTTCAAAGCGATTTTCCATAATAGTACCACAATTATGTATATGAGGAAGTTTTTGTTTTTTAATATTTTCCAATTTTCCATTTTTTGCAGATTGCAATGCCCAACTAAAATTCCACTAACAGCCCAGCGCGATAGCATTTTCTGCTGTCAAACAGACTCAAACAAACAATAATACTCACGCGTAAATATTATGTGAAATTATTGAGTATTAAATGTAATTATAATAAAAAATTGAATATCACATAAAAAGAATACTAAAAGTTTAACATTAAGACGCTTATATTTGTACTTAAAAAGAGACACGAACATTTTTTAAAATAACCAAGCATCAACTCAACGAATCTTAACATTACATACGAGTATTTGTAGTAATCGAAAATCAGCAGGAATACTTACATATGTATTTACATACATACATATGTACATATATTCAAATATTAAGAGTACTCACTTAGTAACTAAATCAAAACACAAAACGATCTGAAATTCGTCGCAAATACAATAAAAAATAAAAACAAAAAATACAAGCATGCAACAAACGCGTTCACAGCAGCGGACATCTAGTCATCCCCTCTACTTGCAGGATGGGCTTAGTCCTAAAAAAACGGCTGTCATCATTGTGACCGTAGTGGGTTGCATTGCAATACTTTGGCCAAAAGTATTCTATCCGATGATGTTCGGCGGAACTGCGCCGACGAAAAGCGGCAGTTTGAAGGATCAACGCGGTCCGGGAGGTGAGTAATTGCGAATATTCAAAAAATTACATACATATGTATGCATTTATTTTAAAGTACATATTTTTTCATATTTCTTTTGTAATATTTATATTTTTTTAATATTATTTTTTCTTCTGTTACAAAAAATCGTAAATCTGTTGTCAAATCGTTGTCAATTTTGTGCGCCATTGTTCATATGATTTGTGCCGATAATCAGGTTGTTGTGATGTAGTTGTTGACAGGGAGAAATTTTTGAATGAAACTACTACCGAAATTGGCCCACAATCGTATCGCAAACAACTGAACTTATACACCGGAGAGATGAGTACGTTTATGAGCATGACTGGGAGCCATTTTCAAATTGATATTAAATACTTGCATACCTACTTACAAAATATTGCTTTACGAGTGAGACATGGTTTTGGTTTTGGTTTTGTTCTTGGGTAATATGTACTTGCACATACACCAATAGTCAAAAGTATTTACACAAAAGTATGCACAATGTTTACTAGAAGGCCTTTGTTTGTATTATATTGAAAATTTTTGTTGGTGTTGAAATATTTAGAGTATGCAAAGATAACTAGTGCAAATTCCAAGACATACCGCTATGCAAGGTGAAGTCCAAAATAAACAAGACTGGTGTCATAAAAATGTTTTTGATGGCGCCAACTTTTTAATGAGTTAGTGCGTTGGAAGTTACATCCCCAGCTGACTTCCAGTGAAAGCTTGGTGACATGCGGTTCAGTGGAAGCGAAGTTATTGCGTCTAAAGTGTCGGTATGCTTGTGTCAATGGTACAGAAATGAGTTTCAAACAAAGAGCTAATATCAAATTTTGTTTTAAAATCGGTAAAACGTTTACCGAAACATTTGAATTGATGAAAAAAGTTTATGACAATGATTGTCTATCTCGTGCCAGAGTTCATGAGTGGTTTACTCGTTTCAGAGATTGTCCTGGCGACATAAATGACGAAGAACATACGGCCCACCCAAAATCAGTAATCACCGAAAACTCCATCAAAATTTTTCGCAAATTTATCAAAAATGAACCGAAATCATCGTTGAAATTCATGGAATCGTAATTGAATATCTCCAAAACATCGATTTATCGCATTTTAACTGATCATTTGGGCTTACAAAAGGTCTGTGCACGTTCTGCTCCGCACAAGTTAACTGAGGACAAAAATTGCTCAGAGCTCAACATTTGAAAGGCCTCATTAAAGAGGCGAGAAAAGACAAGAACTTCTTTTACAACATTGCAACTGGTAATGAAATGTAGCGTTTCCAACATGCACCTGAAACTAAGCATCAAAGTGCCGAATGGAAGGCCCCAGACGAGGCACCACCCACAAAATCGCGTTTAGAGAGTCAAAAATCAACTCGATGCTCATTTGTTTTTACGATCTCAATGGAATTGTCCACAAGGAGTTCGTGCCAACGGGCCAAACCGTCAATGCAATTCTCTATCTTGCTATTTTGAAGCGTTTGTTGCATCGCATACGTCGAACTCGCCTTGAATACCGCGAAGGAGGAAGCTGGCGCGTATTGCATGATAATCCACCATCTCATCGATCCACTCTTGTGACTGATTTTATTAGAAATCGCATTTTAATCATCAATCACTCGCCGTATTCGCGAGATATGGCTAACTGTGACTTCTACCTATTCAGTAAATGGCATTTGGCCATGAAAGGAAAACTTTTTGCGTCCGTAGAGGCTATCCAAAAGGCACCGACATCCTGAAGGACATTCCGGTTAATGACCTGAAACACTCTTTCGAAAAGCTTTTAAATCGCACAAAACAGTGCATCGAGGCCGGAGGGGACTATTTTGAATAAATAAACTCGAAGTTATCAGAACAAAGCTGCTGTCGTTTCTATTTTAGCTCAGTTTTGTTTATTTTGGACTTCTCCTTGTATTTCATATTAAAGTAAGCGCTTGAATTGATGCAAAATGTCGGCTTTGTGTAGATAAATACTTTTGACTATGGCTGTACAAATGTGCACATTTACTTACACTGGGCTGCTACAGGTTTACAAGTTATTACAAAAGCTAAGAAAAAGGCTTAAAAAGTTAAATGCAATTAACACGAATGGAAGCTTTACTAAAGTTACTTATGCACTTTTTATTTGGACATTTGCAAATTTATTGGAAATCAAACCTAACAATATTTTATTTAAGTTTAAACAAATCATCTTCTATTAGCAGTCATTTATACTCGGTAAGTTTTGTGTTGTATTTTGTTAATCTATTAACTCTTCACTCAAAAACAAAATGGGCGTCTAACGTTGCTGATTCACGAATTATGGCAATAACAAATTTGGTGAGAAGATCGGTGCCATTTTTTTTGTTGGAAGTACCCCTGCAGGGGAATATATTTGTATCTAGCAAGGCGGATTTATTACAGGTGATGGATGGCAGCTGATTTTTGCGCCGTAGATATGAATAACGTCAAAATGATTCGTTTTGTTTACATCTGTGGGTTTTCTTTGCCATTTGTGTATACGTACATTGAGAATTTATAGTTGGTGATTTAAGTAATATCTAAAGTGAAATATTACACAAAGACATGAAAAAGTGTGTACTGAGCTTGAAAAAAGTTAAGCGGGGTAAAGGACCCTTTTGGCGTTCTTGGAGGAGAGCATGCTGATTTTGACGTGATGGAATTCAAAGAGCAAAAACAAAATACGCGTATGTTTTTACTAATACGAGTATGCGGATGCCAACACCTGTAATAAATGGGCCTTGGTATGAATTTAGAACCTAGTCGCGTTTCCCTGTTACAAACATATCTGTAAGTAATTGGTGCATTTTGCATGGCTATGAACTTGACGTAGTCATGTGACTGCTGGCATGAGCCGAAAGCATAGAACCTCTCTCCATTCCGGTTCGAACTAGCAACTTACTTTATTAGAGCTTGAAATCAAACCACGAGAGCGTGGGACCTTTTACATTTATTTTTCGGCATTGGCATTGCCACATTCGTAAGCGGTTATGGCTGAACAAATAAATAGTCCTATGGGGATTTTTCTCAGTGGCGCAATGAAATAAATGGAAATTCTGAAAAATACCCTTATTTTACATGTCACAAACGGTAACTTATTTTGTTTTTAAGTAATTTAAAAGAAAATGGTAGCTGCAGAGCTTTTCCCAACGGAGTCATTTTTGACGAACGCGAATTTGCACTTGCAAATATTAATTTACGTTGAACAACTTCGTTGAGGTTACTAAAAAAGCTCCTTTTTTAGGTTAATTTGTCCGTAGCTATAGAAAATAAACTCTTCCATCTCCATGTATCCTTTACAAAGATTTAAGGGGTTCCGGTTGTCTAGAGCTCGAAAATTTTGGTGTATTTTCAGGATTTTTTTTACAATAAAAATATGAAAAACGGTATTTAAATTGTTTAGGCTTTTTATTTTTTACATACAAAAATGAAAAAAATTTTTTTTTTTTTTTTTAATAATTTGAAAAATGCCGCTGAAGTTGACCCTCCCCAAAATTGGACATGGACGGTGATGCCCATTTTGTCGGTTCTATTTAATTTCTATAGTCGGTTCTACTTAAAAAATTTAAGACAAATTCTTTGTTCGTTATTTTTATCCATAGTGAAAATCGCAGAGCACATCTACGGTTGACTGATATAATGAAATGCCAAAAACAACCTAATTGACAGATCACGCTCAAACTCAGTGAAACTATAGAGGACAGTTGTACTAACATTCCATAAAAAAAATTTAGATATATGTATGTTTAACACGCGCTTTTTAACCGAACAATTGCCGATTTTTTTTTTACAGAATGTACTTAGAAATGACTTAATGTTTCAAGTGTTCAGTCCAGAGAGGCTAATGTTTTACTACTCGTAATAAGCGAGTAGCGGCAGTCTAATCACCTGCCCTGTCAGAAATCAAAATAGATTAAAGAAACCAACGCAAGACTGAGTCTTGTCGAGACCCTACGCTCCCGAGAGGAGTGAACAAGAGGAAAAAAACTCGTAATAAGCGTAAATAATACTTTCTATGTGAATTTTAATAAATTATTGTGGTGCACTGCTATGAGATTAATATATAATACTTAACTAAAATTTTCTTGAATAATTTGGTTTAAAAATTATTAAAATATTAGTTCTATGTTAACTCTAAAGTGTTTGCGGAAACTACTGGAGAACTGTTTGCTTGTAATAACTATTTGCTATGTAATTAAAATGGATTATTTTTATTCTTAGTTTTTCAACTTTAAAATGAATGTTCCATCATTTCCTTAATTTCCACATGGGTTATACTAACACTAATACCACCTTTGCAAATGTATTTTGGCGATCCTTATCCAATAACAGATTTCCATTCAGGTTTACGGCAGGAGCGTCCGGCACATTTACATCCCGAGTCCATCTATCAGGCGATGCGTGAAAGAGGGCGCGCGATACCTGCAACTACGCCCACTGTGCCAATTTTGGAACGCAAGGGATCGCCGAGTAATCCACCGCCGCGCATCGTTGATGGCCGTGTGAGTAGAAATATTTCAATTTTATTAACTATTAATTATTAGGCATTAGAGACCTCTTATATTGCACATAGATTTAAGGGTTGGTGTCGAAATTCTGTATGTACAAAATTCTAAAAACAAAATTCAGCTTTTTAAAATTCTGCTTTTTAAAATTCTGCTTTTTTAAAATTCTGCTTTTTTAAAATTCTGCTTTCTAAAATTCTGTATTACAAAATTCTGTATTACAAAATTCTGTATTAAAAAATTCTGTATTAAAATATAATGTTAACAATGTTAAAGAGGTAATGTAATTATTTTGAAAAAGTGCGCACTTTTCCAAAATAATTACATTACCTCTTTAACATTGTTAACATTATATTTTAATACAGAATTTTGTAGTACAGAACATTGTGGGATATTCATTGTCAAATTGAGGTATGGTTATTTGTTAGTAAAACTTTTTACACAATTTGAGTATATGCGCCCCATTGTTTTTAACATATTCGTACATACCTATGTACATACCTACGTTAATTATAGTTGACAACATTTATACATTGGTATGTACATAGGTATGTTTGCAATCAAATATTACCTGGAGATGAGAACTTCTATCACAAATGAGGAATTTAATTTGATAAAAATTATATTGATATAAATAATAATAATTCCAAATATTCTCCCGAGTTTTGGTCAGTGCATGACCATAATGCATCGCAAACAGAAACGTTTCCTAGAACACAAAACAATATTGAAGCGTGGCATCGGCGGCTGAAAGTTATTGTTGGAAGAAGAAATTCGCAATTTTACCATCTTGTGCCAAGTTTGCAAAAGGAACTTATTTTAGCGAAAACTCAAATATCAAGAAAAGAAAATGGAGAAAGAGTTAGAAGAAAAAGGAAAATAATTAAAAAAAGCAAACAGTTGCGAAGAATTGCAAAAAATATTGTAATTGGCTAAACTAAAATATTGTTATCGCTTAAACATATATGTATATTTATGGAATAAATGTTTATTTTGGTACTTCTTGTATGACGAAAATCACAAAACTTGAATAAAGCAGAATTTTTCGCATTAAACATGCAGAATTTTGAAAAAGCAGAATTTTAGAAAGCAGAATTTTAAAAAGCAGAATTTTAAAAAAGCAGAATTTTAAAAAGCAGAATTTTTTTGCAATTTACAGAATTTTGTCACCCAGAATTTTGTAATACAGAATAATGACACGCTCCCTAGATTTAACAAGAGAAGTAGAAATCCGAGGTGTAAGTTCGGTGAATATTTATCTACTCATGGGCAGTAAATACATACGGGGTCCGACACTCGAAGTGTAACCGGCTTAAGACCGCTCGCGTAGCTGATGTACGGACATCAGCTGTCTGTTAGTTGGCTAAAGAGTAATTTTTACAAGCGCGCGGAAGCATTTTGCCGAGAGTAGGTGCGAAAAAAGAAATTCAGTAATTGATTTCAAGCCTAATAGTGAGATTGCATTAGACTTGGCTGGAAAATCACAACCAGCGATTGTTCGTGAGCTCGAGCACCTTAAAGTAAATAAAGGTTTTGTTTATCGCACCATTACTCGTTACAATCATACAGGTAGCATCGCAAAAGACTGCAACGTCACGTGAAATGGTGAACGGTTCAAAAAGTGAACAAGCGACTTGGGCGAAATCACCCACGAAGTGTCAATCAAATAGCGAAAGAACTGAAAATAGCTGACCGTAGCCCCCGCCGCATACTGAAAAATTATCTCAAAGTCAAGCCTTATAAGATCCAACAGGCGCATGCTCTCACACCAAAGCAGCAACAAGTTAGACTTGAGGGAGCGAAGGAGTTGCTTCGCGTGGCCGAAAGCGATAAATTTCTGAACAGTGTGTTTTCTGACGAGAAAGTTTTTCAAATTGGGCAATTCGTTAACTCCCAAAGCAATAGGGTTTATTTGACTGACCGTTCATACGAGATTTTAAGTCATCGATTCGCCACCAGGAGGCGACACCCGTCACAGGTAATGGTTTGGGCCGGTGCAACCGTGGATGGGCGCTCTCCAATCGTTTTCATCGAGCCTGGCGTGAAGGTGAATGCGAAATATTATCGGGAAAGTATTCTGGAGGTTGCTTTGAAGCCGTAGGCAGACAAACATTTCGGTGGCAGACTGTGGACGTTTCAACAGGTCTCGGCACCGTCCACACAATGGCTCTCAAAGTCACCAGACGCGAATCCGATGGATTATTCTCTTTGAGATATTTTGGAGAGCAAAGTCCAAACTAAGAGATTTACCAGGCTAGAGGCTCTGAAAAAAGCAACAGGTTGGGGGTACAACTTATAAAGAATAACCTTCAATAATATTCGATAGATTTGAAATCGTAGCTATCTGTAAACTCTAAAATTTTTTACTGCATAAAAAAACAAAATCTATTTTGTCGTTTAGTTAAAAACTTAAAAAATATGCGATCTGCTTAAAACTTGGTTGAGAGAAGACACAAATGACCAAAAATTGGAAGTTTTTTTTTTAATTTGAACATGCTTATGTGTGCATTAATAGCCGTGAAAGGAATGATTTTTTTAGTCATAAAGAGATTTTTTCAAGAGGTCTTTTCGGCTTTGTTCTAAGAACAAAAATAGAAGTGATCCAGGGTTAGTTATAAGTAAGTATGTCTTAAATTGCTATTGATCAGCTGATTTTTAAAAAATCGTGAAATAAAATCTACGATACGGAAGGAAGTAATTTTTCACTTACATGCGGTTCTCTCACTGTTTTCAGCGTGAGAGTCGGCTAACGGTCTGATATTGGCCACACCATTCAATCTTTTCACAATGATACTGACCGACAGTCCAGATTTCGCCCATGCAAGAGCTGTCAGTGGCAAAACAACATTTAGTTCAATAAAAAATAAACTAATGATCATCATGCATTTGACTCACCCTGTGTTAAGTCTCAAATGAATAATTTGTTTTTAATTAGCTAACACAAGTTGACAACAAATAATTTAAAATACAATCCTCCATTTGCCTGAACAAAACTAACACGAACGCAAAATCGCCGCTCCAAATGATTTACATATACATGTATGTGTGCATGTGTGTACAATGTACCTATCTTCGTACGAGCATTCGAGTGTTATTAAAGAAATAAACAAATTTTCATAGTCTTGTGAACTTTTCTATTCGCCACACCAGGATTACTCAATACCGGCCATAAATTTAATCACCTACAATGGGTTTTATTTATTTTTAATATTTTCTGAAAAAGTATATGTACATATACACTTGCCACCCACTCTTACGCATGGTCACGTATTTCATGATTGTGTAGTTGTGTTGTGTGTTTTAATAACACAAAGATGAGTTGGCGTGCATGTGTGAACTCTCCAACATATTAGATATGCACGTGTATATGTATGTTCACATCGTCGAGGCCGATATTGCATTTTGAGTGCAAATTCACGGCCAGAAACTCTCGCATCTCTGTTTCCAAATCACTGAACATCTGCAAAATTTTATGTTTCTCCACACATGCCCACATGTATGTTTATACTCGTATGTGTATATGTGCAAGTGTGCAATTGTGTTATGATACTGTTTCTTCTTTAACTTTCAGCTTTCTCTTTCAAGATCATTTCATTTTTCGTTATACTAATTTACGTTGCAATCACGCAGACAGCTCGTAATTAATTTCGCCTACATACACAGCCAGTTGATGTATTAATTTATGTTTACAAATACATGCGGATGCATCTAAATATTTCTGTACATTTTTTTTTTTTTTGGTTTTGCCAAAAGTTATAAATAATAGATTTATTTATTTTAAAAGCCTAATTGCGTTTGGAATAGGTGTTCATAAGTTTGTTCATTTTTTTTGTGTTCATTTTGTTTATGAATATACTTACATATATGTATGTATGTACTTACAGTGGCTCCAAGTCAATGTTCGCGCCGTAGAAAAAATATTTTTTGCCAAATATATTTAACCTTCGGTAGACACACTGGGATGTGAGTCACATCAGAAAATGTTTGATGGGTTGTAGTTTGTTTATTTTTAACATCTGGAAATATACCGTTAGCTGTGTATTAGCAACGCCGATTTTACTCTTCGAAATCATACAGTAAGTCCTCAGTAGTTGAGGCGCACCGAATTTATGCAGATTTAAAAAAGTGGTTGCATATACAGTCAACGTCAAAAGTAAGTGTATCCCATATATTGACACTATGATCGTCAGCAAAATCAATGATTTCATCATCTAAATCAGATAAAAAATTCCCCACATAATTACTCACGTAAAATTTCAAAAATGCGAGTGATGGGTAAAATTTTCGACAGAAATCATTCTACTGTCCATTTATATGTTTAAGGGAACTTTAAAATTAGCAAGCCGCATGATGAACAGGTTGTTTTTGTTTTTGCGCTTTTTTGCATTTTGTCCCAGGAAGTTAAGATTTTTTAAGCGTCGAGTACTAAAACTGTTGAGCTCCAGAAAAATTTCATCAGCTGCATCAAATGTTAGAGACGTACCATTGTCAATCATTTATTGAGAGCGTATAACCAAGGCGTATCTATACAAGGTGGTTTGATTAGAGTAGTTGATTTGTTCTTCTTCAATTCGGCTTTAATTTAGAAATGTTGTTGTTATTGTTGTGAATGCGCGGCAAACTAATTTTATCTATGTATTTGTCATTCATTCCATTCTTCCATTCTCTTTCCCTTGAGATATCTAAGCTAAAAAATATACATAGGATGCTTTCCATTTCAATTCAACCGGGCTACTCGGGTCATGTTCTTCGATTTCGATGTAACTTAAATATGTTGCTCTCTGGTCAAAATAATGAGACACGTATTTTTTTGTTCGCCCGAAAAAAATTTTTTTCAAGAGTTATCGGCAATTTTGTTTTTTGCCTCAAACTCGATTTTTTTTAATTATATAAGAAAAAAATTTTTTGAAATACTCATAACTTAGTCAAAAATGAACCGATTTTAATAATTTTGGGTTCAAAATGATCGTTATTACTTACACGAGCGATTTCATGTAGAAATAGTTGCAAAAAAGTAGTTGAAAATTTTTTATTTTGCAAAAAACAAAAAGTGCGAAACAGGGTGTTTACTCAAAAATTCATTACTCAAAAACAACGCATTTTAGCTACTAGGCATGCAGCTCAATTAAAGTTTGAGATGTTTTTTTGATTTGGAAAAAGTTATAAAAAAAAAAAATGCCCTTTTTGAAATATTGAATTTTGAAAAAATTTAAATTTTTTTTCTTTTTTACTAAATAAAAAATTTTCAACTACTTTTTTGCAATTGTTTCTACATGAAGTCGCTTGTGTAAGTAATTACGATCATTTTGAACCCAGAATTATTAAAATCGGTTCATTTTTGACTAAGTTATGGGCATTTCAAAAAATTTTTTTATTATATAATTAAAAAAAATAGAGTTTGAGGCAAAAAACAAAATTGCCGATAACTCTTGAAAAAAATTTTTTTCGGGCGAACAAAAAAATACGTGTCTCATTATTTTGACCAGAGAGCAACATATTTAAGTTACATCGAAATCGAAGAACATGACCCGAGTAGCCCGGTTGAATTGAAATGGAAAGCATCATAGTTGTTGCTCGAATGCTACCACCTTGTATAGATACGCCTTGAGTATAGCATTGTTCTGCTAACTGTAAAAAACGAATACCACAAAAATGCATATATGCATGTACATCTAAAGTGTTGAAACGAGAGTTAAACTCTCCGATCGATGTGGCTCTTTAAGGTGGTAATTTATCCTACACTCAAGAGTAAAAGTTATTGATAATTTCTGCCAGAAGAAATGAGTTGGAAATTTATCGTGAGCAGGTTAGCTATAAATATTTTTCGCAACAATAACCATTGGTGAACAAGAAATCTATAACTAAACACAACTAGACTTTTATTGAATCGAATAAGCGAAGTTTCGTGCGTAAAATTGAAACTGACTCCTCTTTTAATGCATCGAAGTTATGGCTTAAATGCCTGAAAATGAATTGGGGGAAGAAATTTAGTGTTCAACCATAAAAATGTGCCTCGTCTAGCAAAATCTAAATGGTGGGAAAACTCAAAGAAATACTTTTTGTTTACAAACGAAAGTAGGTAGGTAGATATAGTGATTGTCGGTTGACACACCTAGGCCTGCTGTAGGCCCATTGTGATACCACCACTTCTGCCAAATTATTCAGGGAACTTTTTCCTAAAATATTGAACCTTCTTCTATCCAGAGCAATGCACCCGCATAGAAAGTGTTCTATAGTCTCTTCTTCTTCAATGTCGTAATACATTGCAGTGAGATGTTGGCATTCATTCCTTCAGAATGAACTTGATCATTTAGCTTGGAACCATCAGTATAGATGGTGATTCCGCTTCTATTGTCCATTATTCCATTGTCCCAATCTTCCCTCATTGGGAAAGTTGTGGTAAAGGATGAGTTTACATGTAGCTCTACTGAGTTACAAAAATCTGTCATTTGATGTAGGAAGGGGTATTCGTCTAGTATTTTTGCGTGACCCCTTCTGTTAATGGCTAAGTTAGAAGATTCTCTGAACCTAAGTGTCGATTTCCCCGCCAGCTGTTTGCTGTAGGTCTCAATCGGTAATAAGGGCAGCCTGACATTCATCGCTGCCATGGGCGTAGTCTTTAGTGCCCCGGTTATGCAGAGACTATAGCACCCCTTTGAATACTTTCTAGGCGTTTTACAATTGTTCTTTTCTCAAGTGTTGGCCACCAAACTAAGGCACCATATGCCATGATAGGCCTTACCACTGCTGTATATAGCCAGTGTACTATTTTTGTGGTTAAGCCTCATTTTGCTCCCACGATTCTTTTGCATGTATAGAGTGCTGTGACTGCTTTTTTTACTCTATCATTAGTCGTTTGTTTCCACGAGAGCTTCCTATCTAATACTAGTCCTAGGTAACTCGCTTCTTCCGCAATTGACAGTGTAATTCCCTCAAGGGTAGGGGGGTTTAGAACATGTATCCTGCATTTTCTGGTGAACATGATTAGTTCTGTTTGGTTGGGATTTACCCCAAGATCACTCGATGCATCCCACCCGCATACTTCGTTCAAAGCATTTTGCATTATGTTGCAGAGGGTATCTGGGAATTGCCCTCTTATTAATATTGCAACATCGTCTGCGTAGGCCACTACGTGTATCCTCCTTTCTTCTAGATTCTTCAACAATTGATTCATTTCCAGAATCCACAGCAGAGGTGAAAGTACACCGACCTGAGGGGTGCCCCCTCAAACGAAAGTAAAATTAACGTCTTTGGGTGCGAGGGAAAACCTTTATATCAGGAGAATGAGGAGCTGTAACTGGCATTGTAATCAGTTAATGCACCAGAATATTTTTATTAAGGGGCTATAAAGGTTATAATAGGTAAGAATTTTCAAAAGGCTTTTTTTTCTTACATTTTTTTTCTTAAATTTTTTTTCTTAAAATAGATCACAAGCTTATTATGATATTTTGGAAGAAAATTTCCCAAGTGGTATTGATTAACTAAATCTGGAGGAGTATTGACATTTCTATGAAGATAAGGATTTGAACCACAGACTCATAAGAGTCAACCTTGGCTACTCTATAATTTTGCTCACGGAAACACCACCCCAAAATTCGAAGAACAATTCCGTAAAAAAATTGTGAAAGCACTTTTACACTTTCCCACTCATTAAAAAAAAATTGTTTGAAAACCATTTGAGGATGGGAATGGAGAAATTATTTAACATAGTTAATGTCAAAAATTGTTAAAATCAATGAATGGAGATGTTTTTAAATTGGAAGTATTATTTTTAGATTTTTTGTATTATTTTTAAAAAGTTAAGTTTACTGTTCGTCTTTTGTTTGCGCAACAATTTTCATATAAATTTGTGTTTCACCTGAACATTTTATTGCACTAAATTAATTTATATGTTTTGCTTTCTTATTTTGCGAGTGTAATAATTAAGTTGTTGAAAAACTGGTGCATGGTGTATTTCAAATATTTTTCGTGCTGAAAAATATTGGCTATGATGTCTTACTTTGGCTAGGAGTTTGTGTATTTAATATACTATTTCTACTTGAAAAAGAGTTTGTCTGTAAAGTCGGTTTACTGACGATAGTTTAACGTGACAACGTCATAAGAAAATACTGATGTAATGGTTGCAATTTTCAAAACAAAATTTTAATTTTATTTGTTTGATAAATATTTTGTATCGATATAGAGGAGGAGGTAAATGGAATCGCAATGGAATAGGTCAAGTTGCATTTACACAAACGTGAAAAATGACGAAATATTTATCAAATTCATGAAAAATATGTTCAATTTCCATTGTGCATCAGACGTTAATAAGTCAACATCACTAAGAGGCAATATCATCGATTTGCCTTTTTCAAGCCACTTTACACTCGAAACACTCCCTTTCATTTCCTACTTTTTCTATCATCGTCCTATTCTCAACAGAGAATTGGTTCATTACCATGCACACAGGAAGAAGGCAAAATCGAAATTTTTACGTCATACTTTAACTGAAAAATTCGACTTTTTTAGTTTCAGATGATTCTACGACGAATGCCGATTGGCACCGCAGAGCACCTCTCGAAAAACATATCTCCAAAAAAACTCTGTCATGGGCTTATTTGTCAATATTTTATTATTAATATTTTTTAAAAAGTTATTGAAAAGATGTACAATAACATGCAACTGATTTTATTAAAGTATCTTAAGCCATATTTCTGTAAAAAATTAAAAAAAAAAAGTGTTTTTTTTTTTAGCGCTAAACCCTACCACCCCCTTAACAGCTTTCCTTTTTTTCATGTTGGTACGGGCGCAATACGGGCGAATTTTCAAAATGGCGCTTAGCAAATCAGTACGTTGAGCTTATATTTGTCATGATCATTCATTCATTCGTCAAACCGCGAAATGGTAGCTCATCGTAAAACAGCTATGTTAAGATTTTCGGTAAAAAGAGGCGACTCTCTTACACACTCTTAAGCTTTTTAACCTAATGGAAAATGTACTAAATGTGGGGTTAAACGGTGTAAAGGAAAATCTTCTTCATATTATTATTTTTAATGATAAAATATTTGTATGCTGTGACTGCGAAGTTTATCACATTTTACGAACTCCTGAAAGCATACGGTAAGATAAATGCAAATAATGAGTTAGAAACAGTTTTTGGCACGAAACTCTAGCGGTGCCTAATGCATGCTTTTCAATATGTCAGTTTTTGACGATAAGCATTCACACAAAATGCGATGTTGGTATTTTAACATGGCTTCAAATCGGAATGACGCAAAATAGCGGATGTTTTCACAAAAAATACATTCTGTGTTGTATCACTTGATATTCTAATAGTCACAATTTCATAAAAACAAAAATTAAAACTTACTTGCACCTAATATACTTTATATACATATCTATATGTATAGACTACATGCCTAACTACAATATACATACATATTATATAATATTCTACATATATACACACATGTCAATATATATTTCACATTTTTTCTCCTACAGCCTGGTCCAATACCCGGTATGCGTCCACCCATGGGCGCTGGCTCCATGCATCAACCGCAAGGCCGTGGTGGTAACAGCATGGGCTTCATAATGCCACTTTACACCATCGGCATCATAGTCTTCTTCGGTTACACTATTATGAAGGTAAGGCGCTCTCTCTCTCTTCCAGATTCATAGCAACAAATTTATGCGCTAAAACTCTGTACACTACTTTCGGAGAGTACGGTTTTTAAAAAGAAGCAATTCTGCCAAAAATAAATTTTGCACATAAATTTTGCATGGCTATACTACAGGGTGGCGGTCGCCGTGGCCGAATGGGTTGGCTTGAATCTGTAGGTCCCTCCATTTGAGGAACAACATCAAGTCGCACACCACAAATAGGAGGAGGAGGAGCTTGGCCAAACACCCAGAAAAGGGTGTACGCGCCAATTATATATATATATATACTACAGGGTGGCATATGTAGCGCTTGGAAGTTAATTTAATTTGTTTATAAATAAAAATAAAAATTGTGGATATTATTGGAAATAGTAAAGCTAACCATTAAACATGGAGCAAAAGTTCATTCAAATTACTTCCCCGACTGGATTTCTTGTAGCTCATTATATTATATTAACTAAATTTTTCAATATATTTTCATTAGTTTCGGTAATTATCTCACTATGATTACTTAGATTTCATATTTTAACTCTTGAATTATCTCTATACTTAACGGCGTCCCACAAACAATAGTTGAATGGAGTAAAATCGTAGCACCGTTCGTCTGACTATTCGATTTTCGAATGTTTTCAATGTTTTCGAAGAGTGACCATTTTGTAAAATGACTGCCTCACCATCAACAAAATTTGTGGCACATATCGGATTTAATTTTAGTTTTTAAATTTTAAAAATGGATGTCAAACTCCTAACGCTAGATGGAGCACCTTGTGATAGCTTTAACCCTTAACTACAAACGCCCGGTTATAGAAACGTTGTAACAGACCCACGATGCTTTACGAACGGTGAATGATTTGCAGTTGTGCCAATAGGCCTGATATCAAGGTCTGCTATATCAGCATACGTAGGAAAGAAGTAAGAACCAATATGCCTAAATCTTAGTCTCGAAAGAGCAGGGCAGCTAAGGAGAAGGTGCTGAGATGATTCCACCTCATCATCCATACAGTTGACGCAAAAAGGACTCCAATTAATTCCAATTTGAGAGCTGAGATTTTGTCATCCTCAGAAGATCCCTTAAACGCTTCCGATCCACAGGGGGCCAGAAGGATTTTGCGACCCTACAAGTTTATGTACTTGACAAGCGCTCGTTGAGTTGACGCAAAGCACATCGTTCCGGGAGTATAGCGCATTTTGTCAAAGGGGTCCCTATCCTCTCCTTTCGCAGGGAAACTATCTCGCAGGTCCCTTATCTGGTCAGCTCATCCGCTTCGCAGTTCCTCGCAATGTCGCTATGACAAGGTACCCAGATGAACTTTATGTCTAAAAATTCGGATGCGATCGAAAGTGAAACCAGGCATTCCCTGACTAATTTCAAATGCACCGCCATTGAGCGCAGGGCTCTTATTGCCGCTTGGCTATCGGAGTAAAAATTTACTTTCTTGACAGTTATTACGCAAGTGAGTAGCCAATCAGCTACTTCTTTGATTTCAGCTACACATTGCTTGGGACACACTGCAGTGATTTGGTAACCTGAATTTGAGTCTGATAGGGAGCTGTTCACAGAACACCCCTCCGCCCACCCTTTTGCCCAACTTCGGGTTCACCACGCTCTGTCTCCAAGTTTTCTACCCAGTGTAGTCCTCTCTTGATGGAATTTGGATGGAGAACGCTCCGCTTGGACTAAGCGTGGGCATACACTGATCAGTTGTCAGGGGAATGAACCCAAAATTTTCACAGTCTTGCTCTCTATCATTCTGGGCCACCTTCAGCATTCTTTCCACACCGTATGATTGAAAGAGCCTAAGAATACGGTTGAAATGAGTGGGCATAAAGGAGCTGTCAACTCCTCTATGACGTTGCAATACAAGTTACTCTCACAATTTTGCTTTGGATGGCCAAATTCTGTGCTCCATCATACTTGTGTGCGAGAGTAACGAGGATTCTCCATAATGATTCGTATATTCTTCCAGTTTTTGCAATAAAATAAATTAAAGTAAAGGAAATTTTAAAATTTATTTTATTTCTTTACAGATAGTGTTCAAGAGGCCTATTTCGAATACGCCTTATGGACCTACTGCAAGTGACCCTAATTTTAGGAAGGAAGTATTTGGTCAAGAAAATGGCAGACATGTTGAGGAACTCAATGGCTCTAAGATAGGTAAGTCAAATATTCTAGTGTACTCATCTATAAAAAATAATCAGTATAAATAATCAGAAATGAAATGACAACCTTTAGGAGAAAAAACATACTTCCATCGTAGCCATAAAAATAGAGAATAGATCAATTGATAGTTCTGGTATTCATTAGTTCCGTTCCGTTATATTTTAACGTTCATATTTTTAATAAAAAAATTTTTTGATCAGTTATTTTTTATTGTAAACATTAATTGAGTAAATGCACATAAGAAGTAAATATATATCAACTGACTTTATAATTTTGTTATGACCAGATATATGATTTTTATGCTTAAAACACACAAGCAAAATGCCACAATTCTTAGGGAATAAACTCGGCTCTTTAGATGGGAAAACCACTTTGATACTGATTTTTGTCCCGTCATACATTCTGTCAAAAAAATAACGGGAATTGTTCATTTAAAAAGCGCGCGTTACTCATATGTCGAAATTTGTTTTGCTGGAAAGTTGGTACAACTGTCCTCTATAATGTCGCAGAGCTTGAGAGAGATCTGGGAATTAGCTTGTTTTTGGCATTTAATTATATCAGTCAACCGCAGGTGTGCTCTGCGATTTTCACTATGGATAAAAATATCGAACAAACAATTTGTCTTAAATTTTGTGTTTTGAACGGGTTTTCGTATGCCGAGTTGCTGAAAAAGTTGCAGAAAACCTATGGCTAGTGTGCTTTACCAAAAACACAGATATACGAGTGGTATTTATAAGGCTTTTGCAGAGGGTTGAGAAGTCGTGCAAGATTTGCCCCGATCTGGTCGCCCATCAGCGTCTTCAACAGATGAAAACGGCGACAAAGTCAAAGAGATGGTGCTGGAAAACCATCATTTAAGTTTGAGGAAGGTAGCTCGTGACCTTAGCGTGTCTCACGAATCAATTCGCAAAATTTTGCATCATGAATTAGACATGAGACGGGTGGCTGCTCGACTCGTTCCAAGAGAGTTTAATTTCTTTCAAAAAGTTCATCGGAAAAAGGTATCTGAAGACATGCTTGAGCAAGTGACTTCGTTTATCCAGCGCATCATAACAGGTGATGAGACGTGGGTATATGAGTTTGACATCCAAACCAGTCAACAGGCGACTGAATGGCGCAATCCATATGATCCGAACCCCAAAAAACCACGACAAAGTCGTCAAAAGTGAAAGTCAGGATACTCGTTGTCTTTGATTATCAGGGTGTTGTGCACTCGGAATTCATTCCAAATGAGTCTACGGTAAATAAAGAATATTATTTGGAAGCTATGCTACGTTTGAGAGAGAACGGCCCAATTTTTAGAAAGATAACTATGGATCTTGCACCATAGTAAATCACCGTCCAACAAGGCTCATATTGTGAATAATTTTTTGACGAAAAACTCGACAAAAATCATCGAACAACCACCGTATTCACCGGATTTAGCCCCCTGTGACCTTTTCCCAAAGCTTAAATTGCCACTCCGCGGACGCCGCTTTGAGTCGATAGGGGCGACTACGGAGAATTCGCTGAAGGAGCTAAAGAAGATCTCTTCAAACTCTAACCGTTGGCGTCTGTGTATTGCTTCGAATGGAGCCTATTTTGAATGCGACAAAATAAATTTTGATGATCAAACAATTATTTTTTCTTCAACAATTCCCAATACTTTTTTGACAGAATGTATGTGCTATGCTCTCCAGGTTGTTTAATAAGTTTTGCGGTTCGATAAGAGAGGGTGTTGCTACTAGCCTAAATTTGTTTTTGTTATGTTGGTACACTCTTCATATAAACATAGGTTTCAAGGTTTCATTTCAATCTGTCAATTCATTCCTTGTGTAAAAGCTATTTAGTTCCGACGTGTCACAGTATTTTCTACAATGGAAAAAATCTAGTGGCGAGCAGTGATTGAATTTTTATTTTTGGAAGATTTAAAAGCAAAGGAAAATTATGAATGAATGGTGAAAATGTATAAGTACTTTTGACCATCAATTAGTACAGTAGAAGGATGGGTTGCTGAGCTTAAATGTGGTCGTACCTGCCTTGGAGACGATCCACGTCAAGTACGTCCAAAAACAGCAACAGCACCAGAAATCGCAGAAAAATACAGGAAATCGTATTGGAAAATCGTCAAGTGACTAAAAGAGATTTAGATAAAGTGCTAGGCATCTCATTGGACAGTGTAAGCAATATTTTGACTGAAGTATTGGGTTTTAGAAAGCTGTGTGCACAATGGCTACCGCATTCGCTAACAATGGAACAAAAACACATTCGATTGCGAGTTTCTCAGCAACATTTAGAGCATTTTCGAAAGGATAAAGTAAGATTTTGTGCGTCGATTTGTCACTATGGATGAGACTCGGGTCTATTAGAATGATCCTAAATCAAAACAAAAGGTTAAAGAGTGGTGTGAACCTGGTTATTCGGCTCCGAAACGAGCTTATGAGCAGGAATCGGCAAAGAAGTAGCTAGCATCCGTTTTTTGTGATGCGATAGGAATTTTGTTTGTGAGCTACTTGCAAACTGGTAAAACAATGAATTCTGAATATTATTGAAAACTTTTAGACCAACTCAAGGAAAAAATTCGTGAAAAAGGACCCACTTTGCAAAAGAAGAAAATTCTTTTTCATCAGGATAATGCACTGCGTCACAAGAGCTTTTTGACAATGCCTAAAATCTATGAAATAAACTTCGAATTGTTGGCGAATCCACCGTATTCGCCACATTTGGCCCCTAGCGACTCCCATCTGTTTCCAGACCTAAAAAAAATGCATGCGTGGAAAGCGTTTTTTAACAAATGATGAGTGTTAAACAAAAATTTGTTTGCAAACTGTAATAAATTTATTTATTAAATTTAACTTTATACAAAAGAATTAAAAAAGTAGTTCTTATCGCTCTGCCCTCTTTTCACGTTATGCCTTTTTAAGCACACGACTCCCGCTTTGCTAAAGCTCTCCCGTTTTTCTTAGCTATTTTTTATCGACCAATCAGCGATCGTCTCATATTGCAGGATTGCAATTGAGCTATAGTGGGATTTACTTTGACTGTGGTGCCAGACTGTTCGTAGCAATGAGGTCATAACATTTGTGGAAGCGTATTTTGCAGTCCTTCCAAATTCTAACTTCAGGGATGGAATTTATAAACTAGAATCTCGTTGGAACAAATGCATTCATGTTCAGGGAGACTGTACTGAATACTAAAGTGTATTTCAAACCGTAAAATTGTGCTGTTCTTGTCGAATCGCAAAACTTATTGGACAACCTAGCATCTGCAATTTAAAAAAGGGTTGAAGGGTCAAAGTAATGGCTAATACTTGAGTATAGTAAAATTTTTAACTCTGTGCATATGTACATATTATAGATATGTACGTACATATTTACATGCTAAGGGATATTAAGTTATTATGAAATCATAAATTTAAAATATGATTTTTAAATAAAAAAAACCAAACACTTTCATAAACACTAGAGTTGAGAAATTTTTTTTTATTTTTATGATGGTAATACATTTGTAATCGTCCAATACATTGTACTTGTTCCCCTCATTTAATAGATTTTTTGACATACACATACATATGTACATATATACATTTTGTGCCCGTATTTTCTTTGATCTTTTCTCATGTACACTGATAAATCAGGGTGGCGAGAACATCAAGCAAGTAAGAAGAAGTTAAAAAAACAAACAAATCACAAGCGTGATATATACATACATATACATAAGCATCATAAAATCTGTCAGTGAATACATAGAAACAATTAGTTATTAATTTTAATTATTAATTTTTTTACAATATTTTTAGTTGGAATCATTTTAAAATATGTCCTACTTTTTTGACTGCATAAAAGTTTATTTTTACCCCCATTACTATATAAAACTGAAGAACCGTTAGCCAGTTTTCTATAATCAGAAATATTCTATAGCGTCTTAATTGACCGTTAGAATGTTGTATGCATTTTTTGGATACATATTTATTTATACAACTGCATTTAAACCTACTCTAAACAGTAATTTTTGTTGTTGTGAAATAATATGTTGTTGTAATAAAATCTAATATTTTTGCACACAAATACAATTTTTACTCGTACAAGCCAAAATACAGTTATTACAAATATAAACCAGTTATTGAAGTAAAATTCCTCCCCTTTACATACATACATATACACATAATATGCTCACCTTAATCAAATCCATTCACCTCTACATACATTTTATGTTTCTCTTTAACATTTATACGTATATGGTACACTCGTTTATTATGTTATCATATATATATTTTTTTTTTGTATGCTTACATGTATGTATATGTTTTTGTGCATTTCTCGCATCGCCTAATTTATTTTACAATGTAACAACAAATCATGACAATAATAAAAAAAATGAGATCATTAAAATGTAGAGAGTTGTTTTATCGTGTTGTTGTGTAATATCCCACTGAAACCAAATACCGAAACCAATAACATTCTAGGGCCGAGATTGCACGAACACATCAGCAGTGGTGGCGGTGGTGGGGCTGGTACTGGTGCTGGTGTTGGAGGTGGCAGCGATCTTTATAATGCTAGTTTGGCAACTGCCAGCGCAGCTTCCAATCTTTCAACGCAACTCAAGCAACACAGTCATGGTATTCCTGCCTCATTTGGTGGTATTGGTGGCGATGGTGGCATTCTGGCAGCCGGATTCAACAAGGAAACCGAACAATTAATGGAAATTGAGAAATTGCGCAAAAAGCTTGAGGATACCGAAAAGGCGATGGCAAAACTAATCGCTGAAATGAACTCAGACCAATACGAAGCTAAGGTTAGATAGATGCACCCAAAACATGATTAAAAAAACCAAAAAAAAAACAAAAAAACAAATTAAGTTTCATAATTTAAAAGTTCTCCACAATGTTTAGAGTATCTACAATACATAAATAAAATTGTTGGACATTATTTATCCTTGTGTTGGGTTTAACGTGCAACAAAGTACGATAATTGCTGAAGTTAGTTTTGCCGATGAACTTTTACTGTTAACTCATATTCATATTGCAAAGTTTCAAATTGTTCGTTAAAAAGTTTTAAAATCGCTTACTTAACAACAATAACTGCAACGGACTGTTCTTCTCACGGTGTACTCGTATTGTATCATTCTTGTGCTCTTCTCAGCGATGATAGAATACAAAATTGCGCAGAGAGAGACTCCGCTGTGACACAATTTTACAACAGAGACAGAGAGACTGAGAGAACTTTTGGAGAACAAAAACGAAAAGTTAGATTTGGTTAATATAAAATAAAAATGAAAGATTATAGAAAAGAAAATGGAAATATTAAGATTTTTTCGTGATTTTTTTTTTTTTGTAAAATACCTGTAAAATAAAGGCGGGATTAAAATCCACAAAATGCCAGAGTATTCCACTTTTTTATTTTTTATTGGAAACTGCCAAATACTGTCAAATTGAAAGTTAGGTTAGGTTAATATAAGCATGCAAGAGAATAGAAAAAACGGAGAGAGAAAGATTCTTAGGTTAGGTTGGGTAGTGCTAGTTGATTTGTAAAAAATCTCTCATAGGCCTCTAGCATCCATTTTGTTACCCGAGCTATGTATTAGGAGTCGAATATATTATTTTATGTAATTCTTAACACTAAACCTACCAGTACCGGTCAAATTGACCGTTTTCAAACTTTTTGTAAAACTTACACATTTTTAAACGTTATAATACTGTTATCCAACTATATGACAATTCTTATAATATGCATTTAATATTTTCTTCACTCTTTGCTTTTAGTTATTTTTTCTATTTTCCAAGAAAAATTTGTTATGTGGCCTAACTACCGCGGTCGGTCTATATGACCGGTGGGAAAAAATGTTATACGGTTATCTTATTTTAGAGTCGCTTTCAATTGAAAAGAGTGGATAACAATAGTATCGATTGCAATCTCAAGTAGTGCACTTCTAAAGATTTTCTTATGCAATATGCATATGTCCATATGTGCATATATTGCTGTTGATGAGCAATTGTTTCCGTCGAAGGCTAGGTGTAGATTTACACAATATATGCCAAACAAACCAGACAAATTTGGAATAAAGTTCTGGGTGGCGTGTGACGTCAATATTAAGTATGTAATAAATGGGTTTCCCTATTTGGGAAAGGATGAAAGTAGAGATTGTTCAATTCCACTTGGGGAGTTCGTTGTTCTAATGCTGATGGATCCTTTTACAGAATGCGGAAGGAATGTAACAACAGATAATTTTTTCACGAGTGTTTCATTAGCCAAGAAATTACTTGCAAAAAAAACTACAATTGTTGGAACAATTCGTGGAAACAAAAGAGAGTTGCCAAAGTTCGCCAAAGAAAGAAAAGATAAAATGGATAGATTTTCAAGCAAATTGTATAAATAAAATTACATTACTCTTACAGTGTATAAAAGTAAGACGAAAAAAAGTGCTTGCCCTAAGTTCCAAACATAGCTCAAAAGAAATAGAAAAAAGCAGCAAACGTATACCGGAAACTATTAGATTTGGTGTAGATGTGGAAGACCAGATGGCAAGGAAATACAGCGTGAAGTCGAAAAGTTGTAGGTGGCCACTTCAGGTATTTTTCAACATTTTGGACCTAGCTGGAATAAATGCCTGGATTTTGTATAAAGAAACGACAGGTGAAAATATTTCCAGGCAGGAATTTTTGTTCCAGTTAGCTTCAGAACTTGGCGATGCATATACAATATCTCAAGAAAAAAAATTTTACCAACACCTTCCACAAGTTCCGATTTGAGCGTACGAAAAACTTGTCAAATAAAATTTTGTAAAGGTTATAAAACAACAAAAATCTGTTCGAAGTGCGAAAAATATGTTTGCGGCAAATGCACATTTCAGACTAAAATAATTTGTAAGCAATGTGTGGAAGCCGAATAAAGTATATTATGTATGCATAAGATTCTGTATAAAACTAAAATTTTTTTTTTTTATAAAGACTTTTAGAAATTATATAAAAATAAATTTTAACGAAACTTCATGAAAATTCTTTATTTTATATACATTTAGCAACAAATCAACCATTATCTGCTTTGAATTATAAAATCGATAACATTATTAATTAACGGTCAATTTGACCGCGCGCGGTAGTAATAGGTATACAAGAATTGTCGGTAGGTTTAGTGTTAATGCATGTCTTCGCGAGCTTTAACACGCCGTTCAGCCTTTTGTCAACAATATCCTTCCACAAGGCAAAATATGTTGATTTTAGGCTCAGTTGTCGAGTCCAGGCAGTCAAAAAGCAGGGCAATGGCAAAGTAGGTGTTCCATAGTACCTCTAGCATTCGCTTCGTTGCATGTTTTGCACGCATCGCTCTGGACTAAGCCCATTTTGGTTGCGTGATGTGGGGTGAGACAGTGTCCCGTTCGTACTCCAACCAAAGCAGTCTTTTCTAGAGAGTGATAAAATAAAAAGAAAAAAAAAATTAAAAAAAACGTCTTAAACCACATCAGCTCAACAACTATCAAACTCTGTCGAATTATGCGAATAAATTTACTCTCCACGTGGCCAAGCGGTTAAGCGAATACGCCGTGTCGCAAATCGATTTTCAAGAATACTGAATCCGACGATGTCAACGACTTTTTAAAATCCTTTCAGTAAAGCAGCTGATTTATAAAGATTTGTTTAGATTCCTCCAAGGCCAATCTATTAAAGGAGGTATCGGTAAATCAGCTGATTTATTTTTTTCTTTCACCGTGTCCATGTGGCTGTCATTAAACAAGGCGAATTCATTCTTTGGTTTCAAAGTTGTTGTTCTAGTGTCACCACCTTTGATGAATGCGCCTTGGATTCCTCAAATCCGTTAATCTTTTTTTATAGATTTTGATATTTTAGAAATCCAAAGCAAAAACGAAATACATTGTCTGTAGCTGTTTTTGCTCTCCTGCTACTCAATATGCCTTGTTTCGACCTGTTTGTTTGTTGCTTGTCTGTTTGTTTGCCTTTTATGGGTCCAAAAAAAAATATATTTGTAAAAATTTGTAAAAATTTAAAAATATTCCAAAGCAAGCGTTTTCGTTTAAAAATTGGCAAACATCAAAAAAATTGCTTAAATTTGCTTAACTTCTTCAAAAAGTGAAATGTAGCGAATAAAGCAACGAGAGCCGTGACTGAATTTCAAACACCAACAATTTCATTGATACTAAAACCATTCAGGCCATAGATTAATTTTCCAGTATTTGTGCTAAATCCCATGGTGTTAACAATTATAAAATTTGCCAAAAAGATTTTAAAATTTTTACAAAAAACAAAAAATATCTAAGCAGAACAAACTTTAAAAAGGGAGATAATTCGATTTCCATCAATCTTCTCCATTACATCAACAGCTCTGGCTGGCTGTATATATCTGTCCGTTGGAGATCTCATAATGATATCGAAACGGCGCTTTTGTGCTACTTGGGGAGTGCCAGAGTGGTGTATTAACAATTTCCCCTTCTTCTTCTTAATTGGCGCGATAACCGCTTACGCGATTTTGGCCGAGTTTAACAAAGCGCGCCAGTCGTTTCTTTCTCGTGCTAACCGGACACACCAAGTGAAGCCAAGTCCTTCTCCACCTGATCTTTCCAACGCAAAAGAGGCCTTCCTCTTCCTGTGCTACCACCAGCTGGTACCGCATCAAATACTTTCAGAGCCGAAGCGTTTGTATCCATTCGGACGACATGACCCAGCGAGCGTAGCCGCTGAATTCCCTACCTATAAATCTTCTACAAAGCTTGAGACCTGAAAACTTTGTTATAGATTGAACTAAGTGTTTATGAATGAAAAATTGAGATTAAAGAAATTAATGAAAAATAGTCAAAATTTGCCACCTGATGACCTTATAATTACACAACGGGTTTTATAAAGGGTGTTTTTTTTAGAGGTTAGGTTTTCAAGATGAAATAAAACGTATATAATTTAATGTTATGGCCAAGAATTTAGCTTTATTATAAAGATAAGGGTTTGCCATTATGTTTTAAAAATGATTTCGGGCAAGTGGCCGCCGCGGCTGGCTCGAATAAATTCCAGCCGAGAGGCCCAATTTTCGACCACTTTTTGCAGCAATTGGGGCCGTATGTCAGCAATAACGCGCCGAATATTCTCTTCCAAGACGTCAATCGTCTCGGGCTTATCTGCGTAGACAAGCGACTTCACATAGCCCCACAAGAAATAGTACAGCGGTGTTATATCGCACGATCTTGGAGGCCACGCCACAGGTCCACGGCGCGAGATAATGCGCTCACCAAAAGTTTCCTTCAATAAATCGATTGTTGCGTTGGCTGTATGGCATGTAGCGCCGTTTTGTTGGAACCAAAGGTCGTCCACATCAACATCGTCCAATTCAGGCACGACAAAGTCATTAATCATGGCTCTATAGCGCTCTCCATTGACTGTAACATTATGGCCGGCTTCATTTTTAAAGAAATATGGACCAATGATTCCCTCTGCCCATAGAGCACACCAAACAGTGACTTTTTGAGGATGTAACGGCGTCTCAGCAATGGCTTGTGGTTCACTCCAAATGCGACAATTTTGCTTATTGACATACCCATTCAACCAAAAGTGAGCTTAATCGCTGAACGAAATTTTCTTGTGAAAATCGGGATCGGTGGCCATCTCGTTTTGGGCCCATTCACCGAACGTGCGACGCGCTTGATGGTCGTTCGGCTTCAATTCTTGCACGAGTTGGATTTTGTAAGCCCGCAAACCAAGATCCTTCCGCAAAATCTTCCATAAAGTGGATGGGCACATCTCCAATTGCTGCGCGCGTTGGCGGATGGACTCATTCGGGTCTTCTTCGATACTCTGCTCCACAGCAGCAATAGCGTCTTCGGTGCGCACTGTACGACGTCTCTGAGGATGCGTATTATCCACTAGAGCAAACGTGGTGCGAAACCGATCCATGGTTAATCGAATTAGTGACTCTGATGGACGATTATGTCGACCGAATATTGGACGCAGCGCGCGATGCGTCGCGCGAACCGAACCATTATTTTCGTAATAAATTTGCACGATTTGCAAACGTTGTTCAGGTGTAAGTCTATTCATTATGAAAAGGCAAACCAAACTGAGCATAAATCAAGTGGCAACTGTCAAAAAGACCATCTACAAAAAAAGTAGTGCCAACTTGAAAACCTAACCTCTAAAAAAACACCCTTTAATTGAAACTGAAGCTCAGAGGTGCTTGACTCTTTGCTTGAATTGCTTAAAATGTTAGATGTTTTTTTCTTTTTTTTGATGGAGGTAGGGCTCAAAAAGCCTTCGGACTTAGCGCGAAACATAGTTGAATTTACTGTATTAAGGGGTTATATACAGTTAGAAGGCCGAAAAAAGCGAACTTTCCAAAATTTTTTCTGAAAAACTTTTAAATTTATAAATCTAAAAATTTGTACACTTATTTTGTTACCTTTTAAATGACTTAATATTAGTATTTTTTTTTCCTTGTTCACTCCACTCGGGAGCATAGGGCCTCGACAAGACTCAGTCTTGGGTTGGTTTCGTTAATCTATTTGATTTCTGACAGGATAGGTGATTAGCCTGCCGCTAAGTATTGGTATTAGTAAAAATATTTATTTGGAAAGGAGCTACAGCTAATCTCCGGGAACTCCTTTGAAAAAAGACGTTTTGCGGTCATCACTTTGTCTCTGAACTGGATCCTCTGAAATTAAAAGAACTGAACAGATTTCGTTAGAGTAAAGTTAAATCTAGTAATAAATCGAACGCGATTCCAGGACTGCAGCAACGGCACAATTTACCGCTACGCAATACCAATGAATCCGACGCCGGAATGGATAGCACTTTATAGTACGCACAAGCACTAGCCAGGAAACGGAAATAAGCGCCAAAAAGTAGGCAACAAAAAAAAAACAAAAAAATTCGGGCAAAAAAACGCCCCAAACAGTAGACACCAAAAATATATTTCCTACAAGTTTGCACCAACAAACAACCGCCAAAAAGTAGGCAGTGTTATTCCCCACTAGAAATTAGCAACCACAAGGAAAAACTCAGGAATAGTAGCCTAAAGTGTATCTATGATATATATAAGGTAAAGCTCTCTCTCTCTCCTTTTTCTCTACGCTATATCTTTTTTCTCTCTCGCGGAACGAAAATGCCCAAAACGTTGCATGGCCTTGAAATTTTACTCTCCATTCTCGCCCGTCCATCAACGCCTAAGAAGTTCACTTGAAAAATATTTGTCGGTGAGAAAAAATCCTCGATTAAATACTAAAAAATATGTTTAGAGGAAGCTCGTGTTAAAATTTGAGACGAATCGGTTTAGTTGTTTTCGAGGAATATTGGTCACCACTTCAAAACACCATTTTGAGAAAAACGCGTTTAATGTTTGAAAAACACTTAACATAGGATGAATTTTTTTTTTCAAATTTGCGTGTAACTTCGAAAATATTCACTGGAGCGATACATTAAGTTTTCTTAATGAAAAAAAAAATAAAATAAAAAGAAAAACGCTTTTTGGAAAATTCTTAAAAAAATCGGTTTTCTTAATAAAAAAAATTGATTTTTTGAAAGTTCTAACTGTATATAGCCCCTTAACCAACCAAATAAAATCGTTTTTGCAAAACTTGAAGTATTTAATGGTTAATAATTATCGTCTGGACGAAGCAAATTTTTTGTAATAATTTGCCAATTTCATACACAATTTCTTCACGCCGCCAATTTCAGCAATTATCTCGCTTTCAATTTGTAAAATGTACATATAATTTCTGCACAAATCAATATGAAACAAGTTTCAAAAACCTGCATACTAAAATTACAAAAAAAAAAAACAAAAAAAAAATCATTACAATTATCTGTACATATCGAAATTATTTTATAATTGGAACGATAATTTTTAGCTAAATAGTTGCGTTCGTAATATTCATGTGAGATAATTTTCAATTTATTTTACCAATTACTTTTTCCATTTTGCAAATTTAATTTAAAATATTGTTTTTATTTTTATTATTACCGTTATTATTGGTGTTTACGTTCGTTACAAGATGATCGCCATACAATTTATAAAGCGTAAAGTACATTAGACTGTTCACAACAAATCAAGTCTCAAAAAAATCAATCGTCTAATATAAAATCAAGTCAAGCGCAAGTCACTTCACCCAAACTAAGTACATATAGATATATTTATAAAATAATAATTATGCATAACTCCTTCCGAAAATATGTACATATAGTATGCCATATGCTCCCGAAGGTCCCATACCTATCTACTACATATAATATGTATGTATGTATGTGTGCAGTCACGCTACAACGCAAACAGTCAACGATTCATTACTCACCCAAAATGGCATGAATTCAATATTGACAACTGATTTTAGTGCATTTTTGCCTTTACACACACACATATGTATGTATGTATGTTATGTGAATATGCTATATAGTTCACAGTTAGCCGTTCACAGTTCGCAGTTCGATTTCTTGTCACCTTGCAACCCCCTCGTTAGGTCTGCCACCGTCTTGTCCCGAATTTCTACCTAACACGAAGGCATGCACCACACAAATAATTTCCGCAAATGCATGTTTCAAACAGATTTACTAACTCGTAATATTTTAATAAAACATACTCTATATTCTTACATATTTATAAAATAACAAACATTGAAGTATACAGTAAATCGAACGATTTGGTAGTTTGTTGCAGTTAAAAAAAAACCAAAAAAAAAAAAATCAAGAAGAGGACATATTTTAAATGATTTCTAATGTTGAGTCTGATTTGATTTCGGAATTTTCTTCCTAATCTATTTACTATGTAACCCATTTCTATCTCTACTTTAGTGCTTACTATGTTAGCGCATTTGCGAAAAACATCACCGCTTCCCACCATAAATCATTTAATTATTGCAATTTTTATTCATAAATATTACAATTAGTATGCAATAGATAAGTACAGTTATATGTTCTCTTCCGTAAGCAAACAAAAACGAACAAAATTAAATACAAATTTTCTTCTCCTCTCATTATTTATTCCATATTTGTGTGCGTGTACGAACCCTGTTGAAATTACAAACAAAAACCTGAAAAATTAAAAATTCACTCAATTGCAAAAAAATAACTAATTAAAAAAAAAAAAAAAAAACCAAACGATACGAATAGTTGTGACAGCAATTCAAGGTCTAATTGATGCTGCTGATGAGCAACTAAAATTACGAGAGAACAATGCGACTTCAGATATACCTAAGGTTAGCACCACCCACATATGTACATACATTTATTTCACTGTCGTTTTTCGCTCAATTCGTACTCAAATCTTACGATCGTAAACGTACAAGTGCCTACGCAACTGTTACTTACTCACTCTATTTATTTGTTGATCTAACTAAAAAAGCTTTATTAAATGCGAAATTTGACTTATTCAATTTTAATAATTTTCTTCTTAAACTTACTAACTAAACTATTTGTGTGTGTGAGTGTTTTGTCAATTTTTATTTACATTTTTCTTTCCATTTTTTACTTAATAAATAAAAATTAAAACTTTCATTTAAAACCGCATGTTATTTAAACCCACTAAACTTTTTCTCACTAACACTAAGATTTCTCACTAAAATACCCGCAGCAGCATGCGCGCACCGAATTTAGCCTGTTTATTCCGTTAAAAATGTATAACAAAGATTATTAATGCAAACCGCATCACATAAATTATATTGCATTTTGGTTTATATTCTAAATTTATTTTTTAGCAGAAATCAAGCGAAAATTCAACATCAAACTTTGGAGACATTTCCAATGGGCATACAAAATCTGAGCCCGAGCATGCGCACGATCACAGCGAAAACACGAACAAAGCCAAAACCGAAGAAAATGCATTAGATAGTGAAACCCAATCCAGTGCTGCTAGAGAAGAGCAACAGGAAGCGCGAAGTGCAACGAGTAAGCCAGTAGATGGTGTAGAACCAAAGAATAGTACACAACAGAAGAAACGGGATGGCAGTGTCGATAGATCAGTGGCGGTAAGAACGAACGTTTTTGTTTTTTTGTTAAATGCTTACATAACTACAATTTTTCAAAATTTAATCACGTAGTAAATCATTTTAGTCAATTTGCACAATACTTCCTGCTATACTTTTCTTATGGCGTTTGAGTCGCTAAATTCCAAAATTTCTTTTATTATTTTAACAGAGGACACGGCAGACCCACATATTCTTTCTTGCTCCGAAAAAGATAAACACTCCCATTTCCCAAGTGGCACCAAAGCGCCATTTTGATAATATAGGGTGATCAATCATGAGGTGCTTTTTTCAATAGTTAAAAAAAAAAAAAATGTAAATTATGTTCAAAACCTTTATTTATCATTTGAAAGGACATTCTTTGACATTTACTTTTTGAATATGACTTCATTCAAATGTTGGCCGCAACTACGCTTAAGGTGGTCCATTCTGAAGGTCCAATTTTCAATCACTCGTTCGAGCATTTCGACTGGTATGTCGTGAATAACACGCGTAATGTTGGCTTCCAGAGCTTCAATCGTAGCTGGTTTATCAGCATAGACCTTGGACTTCACGAATCCCCAAAGAAAAAAGTCCAAAGGTGTGATATCACAAGATCTTGGTGGCCAACTCACAGGTCCTAAACGTGAAATCAGCTGCTCTCCGAAATGATTTCTCAATAAAGTCATTGGTTCACGAGCTGTTTTGTGCTGCATTTGTCACAGAACGCTGATTTTCATAATACAGTTGAACAATTTGTAGACGTTGTTGAGGTGTGAGTCTTTCCATGATGAAATGCCAAACGCTGTTCAACAAATCCACGATGACAGTTTGCCACAACTCGCGCGCGATCTGTAAAAAAAACGCAAATGAAAAAAACTCCTCTTAATTGATCACCCTATATTATGGAACCTCCAACCTGCAGATATCTACACCTAAATCTAGTCTTAATCGTCTAGCTGTCTAAACCGGACATTTACAGAGAAAGTGCTCAACAGCCTTCTTCTCCGCAAGGTCCCCAAAGCTTCTGCAATGGGGGTTAAATGGTAAACCTAGCTTTTCGGCGTGTGTGCCGATCGTCCAATGAGCTGTAAACACAGCTACGAGAAATGGAAATTGAATGGACTTTCTGAGTCCTTCATCTCTTCTGCGCTTTCCTGAGAACCAAGTTGTGCAATTCCCCTTTAACAACAGTCAGGTAGATGTCGATGGGCGGGCAGGAGATCTCTGAGACGAATTCCGTCCTCTGCCTCGCAAGCTCATCAGCAATTTCATTTCCCTCTATGTTCCTATGTCCTGGAGCCCATATCAGAGAAATGTTACCTGCACACGCAAAAAATTTGAACTTCTTCTTACAGGAGTTGACTAGTTTGCATCTGCACCATGGCGTCGTCAGAGTCTTGATCATCCCCATTATCTTCCTAAGCATTAAACATGCCTTCAGGATCGCAAAAACTTCTGCCTGAAAAACTCCAGCAGTATTCGGAATTTTTAAGTGAATAAATAAATTTAAGCAAACCCCTGTACTGACTACCGTTTCCATCTTGGAACCGTGAGTGAAGGCAGAGGTATTAGCTTCGTTGCAGATTTTCCCCTCACTCCAATCCTGCGTACTTGGAAAGATTGTCCTTGCACGACCTTCAAATTCCAGTTTGTGCATAGAGAGATCTGTCTGAGATCTGTCCGATGTTCAGAGAAATACGGTGTTAACTACCCGAAAATGCCACCATGTCCCTTGAGAGATTGCCGCTAGAGGCCAACCTCCTTTAACCTGATTGCCCTTTGAGCAGCGATGGAAATAAAATAAAAGTCGATAGGAAGTAAGTGCAAAACAACATTCAGGGCAGCACTGGGGCAAGTCCTACATGCTCCTGCACCCTCCCAAGTTTAGTGATATTATAGCTCTTACCTTATAGAGATTCCCACCAAACCAGGCGTTAAAATTGGCAGAACCACTAGGTTGCCCATCCAAAGAACGACCTGTGGCTTGAGTTCCCATTTCTTTGCCGAACATAGATTTGCTGGAGTAGAAAGCTATAGTGCCCTTCTTTACCTGATTTTCGATGTCTAACTGCCAATGGAGTTTGGAGTCAAGTGTCACTTCAAGATACCCAACTTCCGATGAGAGCGGGAGAACGTGGTTGTTTAATTTGGGAAGTCTTCTGTTTCCGTTTTATCAGAATTGACTCTGGGGCCGCAACTGCCATCCTAGCGACTACGAGTAAGGAGCTCATTGAAAATTTTTCAAGAATATCGCCGAGCGGTGAAAAAACACACTCAACAATTTTTGTATTCCTTACAATGGCAAATCAGTAGCATCATCGCTTAATTTGGATACTGCAATGAAATTATTTATTGAAGGGAAAACAAGATGAAGATTCAAAGTTGCTTGTTTTGTTTTATCTGCATCTATGGTTAAAAAAGACTGAAATTGTTACGACTAAATTCATTTTACCACAAAATTGGGCCTCCTTTGATAAAATGCCGACCGGGCGTTTTTCATTAAGTCCCAAATTTACTTGTATTGTGGAGCATAAAGCTCGCAGCCATACATTGTACGAACAATTCGAGAATAGATGATAAACTGTTTTCTTTATTATATTTGGATTATGGCACGCCCCTTAAAAATTCATAGAAAAAGCTTTATGTATTTGTTGTCGTCTGCGGTTTATCTTTTACTGGCGAAAATATCCAAAAAGCAAATCAGCTGTTCACTGAACCGCGCAACATCTTTCTGTTACACTACAATTTTAAACAGAATTAACTACGCCGGTGATACCGATTAATGCCGCCTTTGTCTAGGCTATAAGCGCATTTTTGCAGAATAATTTTTCAGTCTATGAGAAAAGTGTAGTTTGCAGAATTGTACGTACATATGTATGTACAAGTACATTTTCGCGGTGAATATTTAAAAAACATTTGCCGTAATATAAGCTAATTTTTATTTTAAAGCGTCTAATTTGTTCTGCGTGGTTTTGAAATTTGGCTTATTAGATATTTTGCAAAATAAAATCCCACTTCTTTTCATTTTTTCACACAAAACCTTTTTCATTTTACCAAAACCAATTTCTGGTTTACCATTCCATTTTTACCACTTTTTCCAAATTTTTTCACATTCATGGATTTTATGTTCATTTTAATATCAGTTTATACTATATGTGTGTAGCAATACATGTTTTTATTTTGAAACTATTTTGAATATAATTTAGGTTCTTGGAATGGAGGTAACAGCAAGTTGTGAGGGTGGCAAAAAATGGACCGGCCGCCCTCCAACGCCTGTTTTCTTTTCACACCCTGAACATGTAAGTGTGCTAACGTGCATACATACATATGTACATATACATATGTATAAATGTATACACACTTATATGAATATACATATAAGAAAATTAGCTTTGATAAGCGTCGAATACTAACCTACATCCCTAAGTATTAGTCCCGAAATTTGCCTAACATTCTTTTGAAAACCCGAAAATTCTGAGCACATCTAATTTAATATTTCAATTTTTGACTTACTTACCAGTGTTACTAATTTTCATAGAATTTAAATTCGCTAAAAACTATCTTTTCTGCATATTTTCCTTCCTCGCTACTCAGTCCAAAGACGACGACGAAGACCAAATGCCTGAGCCGCAGTCCATCTACTTGGAAGGTGCCTTAGCACACGAGTCACAAATATTGGTCGCCGATTCGGAAACAAAAACGGAGGAGATCTATGATACAGAGCTTAACGGCTCGCTGGAGGAGCCAGCGGTAAGTATTTATCTACACATAAAGGGTGGTCTAAATACAAGTTTCACTGTGGTAAGCCAAATATCCGAAACTAAAGATCATTCGAACCCATATTTTCAAAATGTCTGCAATCACGGCTCACTTATGGTTGAGTTGTTGAGATCCATTGTGAATATAGGATACATTACTTCCGGACAACAACAAGAGAAAGAACTGTGTATATGTGGGTGAATAAAACTCCACATATATTTTACATTAAGCTTAACACGCTTTAAGGTTAAGAGGAGGTTAAGAGAAGGGGTCACGCAAGAATACTAGACGAATACCCCTTCTTGCATCAAACGACAGACTTTTGTAACTCAGTAGAGCTGCATGTAAACACATCCTTTACCACAACTTTCCCAATGAGAGAGGATTGGGACAATGGGGTAATGGACAATAGAAGCGGAATCAGTATCTATACTGATGGTTCCAAGCTAAATGATCAAGTTGGCGGAGACCTTCACTCTGAGGAAATGAATGTCAACATCTCATTCCGGCTACCAAATCACTGTAGCGTATTTCAAGCTGAAATTCTAGCTATCAGGGAAGGCCTGTTAGCCCTAAATAAAAGTGTTCTCACTACAAGAGCAATAAATATATATGTATTGAGATTGCCAATCGGTCCTAAAAGCTTTACAAATGCCTAATAATAACTCGAAGACAATAAACGAATGTATCGACGTTTTGCCAGAACTATCACAGTACTTTGTAATAAACCTGCTCTGGGTGCCGGGTCATAGACCCATAGAAGACAACTGCAAAGTAGATGAAGTAGCGAGATTGGGTTCCACATTATCGATCCAACCAGACAAAGCGAACATACCTATACCTTTAGCAACTTGTGAGATGCTTATAGACAAACACACTGTCAGAGCTGCCAACAGGCTATGGACCCAGTCCCTGAAATGTGCAACAAGTAGAATGACGTGGCCAGAATGGAACATGGGCCGCACAAGCCGACTGTTGAAACTGAACAGGAAGAACATGACAAATCTTCTCTGATTGGCAGGCATGCCAGTAGACTGGGAGCACGCTATAATGACTATTGCAGAAGAAGAGACTATAGAACACTTTCTATGCGGGTGCATGGCTCCGGATAGAAGAAGGTTCCATATTTTAGGAAAAAGTTCCCAAAATAACTTGGCAGAAGTAGCCAATATAAAAATAACAAGTCTTGTTAGATATTTTAAAGCCACAGGTTGGTTCAATGAGGACAATGTAGAGTGAGGAGAGGGGAGAGCCCTGGTGGTATCACAATGGGTCTACAGCAGACCCACGAGTGTCAACTGACAACCAGTATACCTACCTACCTACCTAACACGCTTTATTTCTTATGAAATTCAAGAATGTTAAGAAAAAAACTTATAACTTAAAAGGAACTCTCTTTTGTTATCTTGCAGTTGCAAGTACGCTTCTCGAATAATCTCTTCGTTAGAAGGAATAACGACGTCAAATTGAATAGTGAATAAAATGAATTATGAAATCAGTGTGGCCACAACGGCATAGGTGTGCTCCCATACGATACTTTTTGCTGTGATCCCACAGCATTAAAACAATGCAAGAGAGTTCAAATGAGTTTGCGCAAATTAGCGTAGAAGTAAGAGCGTAATTTAGACGTGCCGTTAGTGTAGATGAGAGTAGTAGTAGTAGTAAGGGAACTAAAACAAGCATATCAAGGAAGATAATAGAAAAGAATTTATAGAAAAATAAAATATAAATATATAAGAATTTAGAATTTTTTTGAGAACACAAAAACAATAAATTATCGAAAGAAAAAAATACACGTAAACCCTTTGACTTGGAAAATTTACAATGACCAATATTTGTAATATATTGGGTAGATATACAAAGTGAAGTCCAAAATAAGCAAGACAAAGCTCAAATAGAAATGACAGGACCTTTGTTCTGATAACTTCAAGTTTATTTATTCAAAATAGTCACCTCTGGCCTCGATACACTGTTTTGGGCGATCTAAAAGCTTTTCGAAAGAGTGTTTCAGGTCATTGGCCGGAATGTCCTTCAGGATGTCGGTACAAGCCTTTTGGATGTCCTCTACGGACGCAAAACGTTTTCCTTTCATGGCCAAATATAATTTTCCGAATATGTAGAAGTCACAGGGAGCCATATCAGGTGAATACGGTGAGTTATTGATGGTTAAAATGCGATTTCTAGTCAAAAAATCAGTTACAAGAGTGGATCGATGAGATAATCCATTATCAAACAACAAGCGTCAGCTTCCTCCTTCGTGGTATTCAGGGCGAGTTCGACGAATGCGATGCAACAAACGCTTCAAAATGCCAAGATGGAAAATTGCATTGACGGTTTGGCCCGTTGGCACGAACTTCTTGTGGACAAATCCCTTGGAATCGTAAAAACAAATGAGCAGCGACTTGATTTTTTACTTTTCCAAACGCGATTTTTTGGGTGATGGCTCGTCTGGGGCCTTCCATTCGGCACTTTGACGCTTAGTTTCAGGTTCATGTTGGAAACATCTCGTTTCATCACCAGTTACAATGTTGTGAAGGAATTTCTCGTCTTTTCTCGTCTCTTTAATGAGGTCTTTCGAATGTTGAGTTCTGAGCAATTTTCGGTCCTCAGTTAATTTGTGCGGACTGAAACGTGCACAGACCTTTCATAAGCCCGAATGATCAGTTAAAATGCGATAAATCGATGTTTTGGAAATATTCAACTCCGATTCCATGAATTTCAACGATGATTTCGGTTAATTTTTGATAAGTTTTCGAACAATTTCGATGGAGTTTTCGGTGATTATCGATTTTGGGCATACGGGCCGCCGTTCCTTGTCATTTATGTAATAACAACCATGTCTGAAACGTGTACACCACTCATGAACTCTGGCACGAGATAGACAATCATCGCCATAAACTTTTTTCATCAATTCAAATGTTTCGGTAAATGTTTTTCCGATTTGAAAGCTAAATTTGATATTAGCTCTTTGTACGAAACTCCTTTTTGTACCGATGACACAAACAAACTGACACATTAGACGCAATAACTTTGCTTCCACTTAACCGAATGTCACCAAGCCTTCCCTGGAAGTCAGCCAAAGATGGCGCGATCAGAAACATTTTTATGACGCCCGTCTTATTTATTTTGGACTTCACATTGTAATAATGTTTTCTTATTGAAAAACATGCAACTATGTTGCATAAAAGAGCGTTTTGTAATCAGCTGATCTCAGCTGTGGGAAATTTTTGACGACCAGCTGAGAGTGTTTTTACTTATGGATCAATGAGCAGTAGTATCACGATTTGCGCAAGCATAAAAAAACTCCCTTAACCTTGAAAATAGTTTAAACAATGAACTTCTATTTGGACCAAAAATTAACACATACCAACAAATACTTAACTCTGCTTGTATTTCTACAATTCCTTTCAGGTGGTGCTTAGCAGTAAAATGACATTGTCGCTAATCAATTTGGATATAAATCACGAAAGTAGCGATGATCAAAAGAAACCGGAAGTCGAGAGTCCATTGGCGGACGATATCGAGATAATTGGCGATGATGAAAAATAAGAATAAAAATCGAAATCGAAATAAATATCAACAAGAAAAAGCAATGAATTCGAAAAAAATTTGAAAATTGCATAAATTTATTCGTAAATCGATTGCGATTGCATAAAATGCACGAAAATAAATCTGTGTCAGAATTGAGTAGAATTCAAAAAAGAATAAAAGAAGTCATATTGCATATATTTCTAAAAATTATTGCTAACGCGTATAATATTTTGTGTAAGATCGTATCGATTTCAGTTGATTTTAAGATTTTAAGTAAAAATGTGGAGAAACTAAATTGAAGACCCTACAATTTTTAATGTGACTGAATTATGTAGTTTTTGTGTTTGGTTTTCAATGTTTGTCGTAAGCAAAATAACATAAAATCAACCAACATCTGACAAGGAAAACAACTAAAATTTGGATACGCTTAAGAGTTAAGAAAATGAAAATTACGAACTTGTACTTCCGTTGTATGGAAAAACTGTTGTCAATAATCCTAACATTCTAACATCACTCTCTGTTGTTTTAAATATTGAATGTAGGTGCATTTTTCTTTTTGGAACTTTGTTTTGTGATTCGTTGGAGTCATTTTGTTCTTTTGTTATTTATAAACTTTATGAATTTGCTCGGGTGTATGCTCAAAATAATTTGTATGCCAAATACTATCACTAAATAAGATCCCACTTCCAAATTCATACCATTAACTACACGCAAAAAAAAATTAAACATCAAACAAATACTCTATAAATTTGATGTAGACGTAGTTTAATACTTTAAGATAATAATACCTGTTTTTTTTCTTTGCAAAAATAAGTTCCAATCCTATGGAATATCCAATGGAAAACTAATAAATCTAGTCTTCATCACAAAATAAAAATTATTTGTCGCAATCATAGTTTCTAACATTTGCCAACAATTTTATATAAAGTAGTCGTATTTATCTCGAAATATAATTTTTTTTGCAAACCATTTAATATAAATATGTATGTATTAACTACGAGTAAAATGTCGTGTTTTCAATATGTTTATAAAATACCCAAACTGTGTGAGATTTGGAAAGGTTGGGGTTCAAAAGCCAAATAAAATAGAATCAGTAAGCTCAAAGTTATTAAAGCATTTTTTATTTATTTAATGAATGCTCCAAGGCGCACTCATTAGAAGTGAGTTTTTTTTTTTGCTGTGAGGTTGGGTTAAAAATGCCTTCGAACCATATAGCAACCATCGCTACTACGTGTGTGGTGGTTCCACTAAAAATATCCCTCCTCTTCTCTTGGATTTTTCCCTCCACACTGGGATTGCTTCCACATTGCTTCGAGGTAGAGGGCCAAGACGGCGTCCTAAGAAGGGCACTTATTTACTCACCCTGCGTCCAGGGTCGCCTGTTTTGAGAAACCTATACTCAATGCTCTTCAGCATATGTTTCCATTTCACGCTTATTTTTTCGGATAATATCCTCCTCGAAATTTGCGACGGCATTCCATTTTTCTTCGTCTATCGTAATTTTCTCGATTATTTCTTCAGGCGTAAATACACCAATAGCTCGTTGCAGAGCTGTTCTCTCTATGTTCCCCCTCTCGCATTTAAAGAAGGTGGGCACCGCATCATCATACTCAGTATCTCGATATATGCAGTTTGGTAGGCTCACTTTTCCCATTCGCTGCAAATACTTGCAAAAGAAAGGATCCAATTCCGGACAAAAACTGTATGAGGTAATAGTTAACCTCACCGCGCTTTCTTTCTACTCACTTTATTAGATTGGGTATTAGTCTCGCTGTCTATTTACCGTACCGTTCAGAGTTCCATCTTGCCTGCCAGCGTTTGAATTCTAATATCGGAGAAGCGTAGTTCTGGTGATTTTTGCCTACCATCTCCGTTTTCGCTCTTATGCACTTTGAGAGCGCAGGTGCGTTGCACAGATTGCAGAGTTTTCCGCTGGCATTGCACTCTTAGCGAATCTGCCCATATTTCGCATCCGTATAAGAGAATGGAGTTCGTCGGGCTCATTAAAAGTTTTCGCTTGTTCTGCGTTGGACCTCCAAGGTTTGCCATGAGCTTACTCAACATGCCTCTTACTTTGGCAGCTCTTGTGGCAGCATGATTTATGTGCGCCCAGTACGTTCAGAGTTCCATCTATCGATTTATGGATATAAGCTTTTAAAAAGGAATCTCGAACAGGACGAAAACAAGGCCAGACCCGGGTGCCCAACCGAAGGTTTTATGGATTAATCCCTATTGCATTTTGTAATAAGCTCTATTACTCTACTACTCTATTTTGAGCATCCACTGAGTCCTTAAAGGGTGAGAAAATTTTTAAATCATCCGCGTAAAGCAAGAAATTCGAAAAGATAAAACATTTGTTCATGTCACTGATAAAAATACCAAAAAGAAGTGGCCCTAAGGTGCTCCCTTAAATCGATAAAACTCCACCGATTTTCACCACGCATCGTCTGTCTGTCTTTGTCAAAAGTCCTTGCAAGATTAGAAGCTGCAGAGCGGCCAGTTACAAGTTGGGTTAGTTAAAGACTTAAGCGCAAAATAAATTAAGTAGTTTACAATGCATTCAAACAGTTTGCAGATGATTGATAGCTTGGAAATCGGCCTATAATTACGAACAACATTTTATCTTCCATTTTCCAACGAATTTCTATGCATTTAAGAAACTGCCTGTAGATAAAGATTTATTAAAAATAATCTCAAGAGGAATTACCAACGCTGGACAATTTTTAAACAAAATAGCTGAAAGACCATCAGATGCTGTATGTGACGAAGGTTTGAGAGAAAGCATCCCCTTGAAAATGTCATCAGATGAGATGGACAGATTGCCGAAATTTAGAGATGAAGATATCTCGGATGAAAGATCAGGGGACACTTCATCAGCTGAGACATAATTAGAGATAAAAAAGTTTGGTCTTGGTCTTAAACAGATTTAGGCAAAAGTAAGTTAAAAAAGACATTTAAAAAGGGTATAAGCAGTTTACTCACTAGCTCCCCTGCACCCCTATCTAATTTAATTATTGAGTTAAAACTTTGGGAACCAAATTGGCCAGAAAATCCACACTTTGTCATGGAGAAGTCGATGCATCCTCAACGAGCCACTCATTGACTATTTACAAACAAGTTGCTTCTCTTCTATTTTTTTATATATTTGCAGACGTCATCCGCTTGCCAAAATGGTGAAAAATAAAGCAGCGGTTTTCGGAAGGCGCCACCTCTAGTGGCCGCACCCGCGTATTTGATAATAGACCTCTTTTTTTCTCCAAGCGTTTCACACTAAAAAAATTCTTTGGCCGTTTTTTGTTTGTTCTTGTGAGTTAGAATTTGTGTTTGTGAATTACAGAGTGTTAACAACGGTGACAACAGTTTTAAACTATTTGCACAAATATTTGACGCAAAAATAATGGATTTCTTTTTGCGAAATATTTTGTGATGTTAACTAATACCACCCTGTGAAAATTAACTAAATCTCTCCACAAGTTGAAAAAATCTCGTTTGTGTGGCCACACTACTCTCCAAACTGAATCAGCTGCAAGGCTGTCAAATTTGACTTTTCTTTAGACTCGGACTGTTTTGGTGAGTGAAATTACGTAAAAATGTAAGTAAATCGGTTTCTTGATTAAAACTATTTATATTAACAAGTTAAAAGCTCCAAAATAGTGAAAGGGTTTCCTATTTAAGTCGCTCCAAGTAATAGCGAACGAAAAGAGTCATTATGCATTTGCCTAAGCAGAAATGAAAAAAATCCCACCGCACTACGCCATTGGGTAGTCGAATAAGAAGAGAAGACATTTGTTTTTATATAAATATTTTGTGTTTTATTTAAGCGTTCACAATGTCATTCCTGAAATCACAGTACTACGATTATCCTGAGGGACAGGATGCATTTGGTAAAATCGTTGCCACCAACAAATATGCTGCTTCAGTCGGTCTCGCTTGGTCAACATGCGATGTGCTGATGTTGTCGAAACCACAAGGCTATCTGCCGACCTTAGGGCGTTTCGCCTACAACACAGGTCCAATGATGGGTATGGCTACCGCGTTCACATTGGCCACTTTGGTGTCGACGAACGTGCGTGGAAAGGATGATAAGTAAAGAACTTGAGTCAAATATAAATAATAAACAAATAGTTTAAAATATACTTCCTTTTTAATTTTAGATTAAACTATTTTATTGGAGGCGTTGCCGCGGGTGCAGTGTATGGTGCTTGGAGACGAAATCATGTTGCCGGTCTTGTTGCTGGCTTTTTCTTCGGTATATCTTATGAAATTTTAATTGCCATTCGGAGCTAAACATTTACAACTTTTCTCTCTCTGTTAAAAAGGTATCGCTGGCGCAGTGAAGAAACTATCGAAACAGGAGGGTTGGGAATTCTTTCCACCCATTAAACACCAATCAAGCTCATTAAACATCCATGACTTTACAATTATGGAAGATCCTGCCCATCGTTCTGGAAAATGAAAGAAAATAAAAATGTACTATTAGGAACACATTTAATATGAAATGTTAGAAAACGCCTAAGCTGGTGCTAGTAAGTGAATAAATCACGAAAGTAATTTAAAGTTTTGATGGAATTGTTGTGTATTTGATAGATTTTATAGAGAGTATTTCTGTAAAATCTTAAAAATATTGACAACGCAGAGCTCAATTTTTAGTTTTATTTTAACTTGTAACGAAGCTGTTTGATAATTTAGGAACGGTGGTGGTACATGATCGCGAATTCTTCAACAAGAAACGAACTTAAAAAATGTTGTTTAACTGCAACTTCATAAGCACTTAGGAGTGGCAGCCAATTTTATTTTGATTTTGAGGATTGAAAGTGCTTCTAAAAAAATATATAACATCCTTTGATGTAAAAGCTTTACAGGTATACTCACTGAAATGGACTCAAGTGACAGTCAACAAAATTATTTGGTAGGAAACAAGCAAATTTAGGTATTTAATTGAACAATTAAAAAATTGGAAAAAACTTGAAGTTGTATTTTTATACTACACGACAACCCCTGATCTTATATAACTTCACGCTTTTGAATAATTCCAATTATTGCTTTTATAGCAAACAAATGGGTTGCTTTAAGGGGAGATATACACCTAAAAGCCGGAAAAAAGGTCATTTTTCTGAATTTTTTTCAAAGGAAACTATTTAAAATGTATGATTGGGGTTTTATTTATCTAAAAGTACATATATTCAAAGATGTGTTAAATTTGTTTTAGCTTAAAATAATAAGAATTGTAAAGGATAATGCAGAATCCTTGGAAGTCCTTGAAAAAATCAGCCTCCGCGGTACCCAATGGCGTTTCTCCAAAAATCATCAGAAATAAGAAAACCAAAAAGATTATTAAACCAGATACTAAAATCTAGTCTTTGTCGTAGCCGATTTTGAAAATATCGATTTTTAACAAAATGGCGGACGTTTGAACATAAGTATTGATTATTGGGCTAAAAATGAGTTCTTATTTTGCCTATAGAACAAAAACTATGTAACGGAAAAAAAAATCCTATGACATCTACTAGATAATGTTGTATAGAATAACCACAAAAAGCCTCAAGGCAATCGGTTTATTACTTTTCGAGAAATTTTGGGTACCAACTTGAAAAACGTGGTGTTGAGAAAAACACGTTTGAAAATTTGGGAATGAATGAATCATAAAAAAAAAGTTTCACGTTCTCGGCTGTAACTAGCTTATTTATCGAAATATTACCTTGTCCTTTTCACTAGATATTCTAGAGCCCTCAAACTTTAAGAAAATGCAAAAAAAAAAATCGATTTTTCACGACCTTCTAGGTGTATATCTCCCCTTAAGTAGTCCCGGAGGTCTAGACCTCGAAAATTTAGGGTATTTGCAGACATTTTTTTTTTGCTATGAAAAAATGAAAAACGATATTTAAATTTTTTAGGCTTTTTATTTAACTTCTTTTACATACAAAAATGAAAACAATTTTTTTTTTTAATTTTAGTAATTTGAAAAATGGCGCTGAAGTTGACCCTCCCGAAAAATTTGACCTGCACGGTGTTGTCCATTTTGGCTCTTCTATTTATCTGAAACACAAAAATCAAAAAAAGTTATTAATCAGTATGACTGTAGCTATGTCCCGTACTAGAATAAATTTTTTTTTTTTTGACAAAATGGCGTGGTTTTGAATTTTACACTTTAAAAATCTGTTTTTTTCAGTTTTTTAATCAATCGGTTGAATATTTTTTTTGCTTTTTGACAAAACCAGGCCAAAAAAAAAAAGTAGTTTTGAGATAATTGACTTTGAAGTTTTAAGAGTGGCCGCGTGACGTATCTGACTCTACCTGCTAAAACGGCTATAGAATGGAAAATACTGGGAATATCCTTCCAAAAATTTGACAGTATACTCTTAAGAGCCTATACTTTCGAAATATCAAAAACAAAAAATCGATTTTTTTTAAATTCTAGACCACCGGGACACCTTAAGGGGACAGATACCTGTAAACGGCCATAAGTTCCCTGATTGTCATTAAAATTATTTAAAATGGAGAAGTCAATATATTTTTTTCAAAATTGGCATACAGTTTATTGATACATTAAAATAATATAACAAATTTTTTTTTTATTTATTTTAATCAATTAAAACGGCGGATGTACATTCAATTCTTCCAGGAAGGTCGCAGTGGGGCTTCGCAATCGGCGGGCATTGGACCATCGGCGTCAGTGGCCTGAATACAAAAAATCAATTTTTTTTGTTTATTATTGTCATAATTTCTATATGAATTAAAAAACAAAGAAAAAAAATCGCGGAATAAAATGCTTAAAAAAAATGAATTTTGGGGCGAATTTCCTTACTCTTTTTGCTTCGAAAAGATTATTTTTTCGAAAATTTTTCGAATTGTAAATTCATATAGAGAGTATATTCATAAAAAAGATGTGTGCAAAATTTCAGGGAGATCGGTCAATATCTTTTCGAGTATTGTATACGCCAATTCGAAAAATATAGTTTTGAGAAAAACGCGTCTAAAGTCGGCAACGTAACTATACTTCTCTCAGCGCTCGAACGCAAAGAATAGAGTCGTCACGGTTGACGATCTATAAAATAAGAAATACTTAAATTTACGCTCTAAATATTTTTTGATATATTCTTAAAGGATTACATTAACATTTTATGAAAAAAAATTTTTTTTTCGAAATTTTACGAAAATTTTTTATAACCAATAAGTACAAGCATAAAACACAAAAGGTACCTTTTATGCTTTCGATTTGTATTTCGGAAACTGCAGCAACGGTGACTAGAGGCTGTGTTTCATAATTACAAGCATTGACCGATTCCTATTTAAAATATATGACTTCAAATAAACTTTTTAAATTTTATCTAAAATAGATTTATTTAAATTCTCCATTTTTAACACCATTTTTATTTAAATTATGAACTTTAACTAAATTCGCTAATTTTAATTGGTGCTAATTTCTACTTTGCGATCAGCTGTTTTTCTCCCTTGCAATTTCTTCCAAATAAAAGTTTATCTCGTAAAAACTTGCAACTTCCCCTCAAAATGAAACGTTATTTTGCTCTCTCACCTTCCCCTACTTTGCAAATTTTTTGAATACATGAACACCAGAACTTGATAATTTATAACAAGCAAGCAATTGTTACAAATGCTTTGCTTCATCAACAGACCAAAGTCTAAAGCTGCAAATCGACCTCAATGGAATTTATTTGTATCTAGCCGGTGTGATAGCAAATAATAATAATAATAATAATGTGAGTTGGTTTAGGTATAGTTTCTCCTTCAAAATGTGTCTTAATTGCTAGCAAACAAATTATTTTGGTAACGAATACAGTTCAACTAAACGTTAGAAAATTTGAAAAATTATCTCCATATGCACTAAGAAATTAATAATTACGGCTTAGAAATTTCAAGCACGCAGGGAAAATGCTGAATTACTATCCAATGGCGGTGCCTTTTATAGATCGCCGAAAATGATGGGCAAATGCCGAACGGGAGTTGCGATTAAAGTAAAAGGAACCAACAAATATATGTACACATATACAAATGGGCAATAGATAAATACAAATGTACATATGTCTATGCTCATTCATATGTGTATATGTATGTAAATCCCTACGTACGAGTATGTTGTGGGTTGAAATAGGCAAACAAATGAATGTGCATATGTTCGCAAAATAAGTATGTATCTATATGAATATGCAAATGCGTGTGCACATGTATGCATGTATGAACATACATAAATAAAGCAATGAAAGCTAAAAAGTTGTGAGGTTTCGCCGCACAAGCAATGGAGTCAACGCAACCACAGGCACAGTCACAACCACAACAACTGCGGCTGAGGTGAGTAAATTGGATATACGAAATGCGAAAAAGGAAGGTGCGTACATGCACTCGTACATACACACACACACATTTATAACTGATCTTGGTTGGCACAGCTGCGATTTGGTATGTGAGTGTCAAAGTTCAGTGGTATTTCCTGCATATTTGCGTGCGGTTGCAAAAAAGAGTTTACGATGCTGCTGATGATGATAATTTAGCTGAATGCCATTCTGATAATGGAGCTCTTCTGTGCAAAATCAAGAGTGAAGAAAATATTATGAAGCCCAAAATGGCAAAAAACAGCTAAAAAGATGCCAAAGCGAATAAGGAGTCATCTTTAAGTGACTATTCGTCGGAAATGCCAAATTCTACTGTTTGGAAGTATTCAATTATGCAAATATGGCGGTCGCCGAAGTCGAATGCGTTGGTGTGTGACTACCAATCGGAAGTGTACAGGTTCGATTCACCGGTCACAAAACAAAACTACAGAGTTTTTTCTAAAAGGTTTTTTTAATAGCGGTCACCCTGACCAGACAAACCTCTGCGTGTAGCGCCGTCTGCCGTTTTGTTGGAACCAAATGTTGTGGGGATTACGGTATCAAAAAGTCGTTTATCATGGCGCGATGGCGTTCGCCATTCACTGTTACATTGGCACCCAACCTCGTCTTTGAATAAATATGTGCCGATGTTTTCTCCAGCCCATAGTCCGCACCAAACGGTTGCTTTCAATGGCTGTTCTTGGGTTGCTCTTCAGTCCAAATACGGAAATTTTGCTTATTGACGTAGCCATTAAGCTTAAAATTTGCCTCATCGTTGAACAGCATAAGTTGGCCTGATCGTGCGATGAACACTTTTCACAGAGCGTCGATTTTTGTAATACAAGTCCCCTTTCTTTCCATGGAGATCAAACGGAGAATAACTCTTGCCAACAGGTGTTACATTGGGCTCAGTAGGCAACTGAGAAGTAGATCTCTCTCTTGAGGAACTAACTGGCACCCTACAAAACGCTCATCATTCCCGTCCTAATATATGGCGCAGAAGCATGGACGATGTCAACAGCGGATGAAAAAGCTTTGGGAGCCTTCGAGAAAAAAATTCTACATAAGATCTTTGGCACATCTCCGTTGGGAAGACTAAGTGCTGCAGGACCTGCCTTCACTCGAACTAGCACCAACGAGAGCAGGACAGAAACAGCTAGCGCGCCATTTTGGATTCGGCCAAAACCGACACACGGCTGTAGCGCCACATAAGTAAATAAGTCTTTCCATGACGCAATGCCAATGAATACTGAAAAAAATTATGTATTTAGTTTGACAGTAGTCACGAGTGATCTGTCAAAAAAACAACCCTATTGGAAAAAGTACCTCCAATCTGATCACCCTTTGGTACTGCTTAAAAAAGAAATACCAAATTCTAAATTAAATCTACTCTTTTCGTTTTTCCAAAAAAGTTAAGAGTGGTTCAAATTGATGGCCCTCCTCTAATCTTTCTGGTATTCTCACCACATACATTAAGAAAAGTGTTTTCCAAAAAAGCTCCAAAATGTCATGTCAGGCTTCCTTCTTTTTTGTTATTTTCATAAAAGAAAAGTATTCAGTTTTGTTCAAGCAAGGACAGAAAAAAACAAAAACAAAAAACACATCAGTTGTTCAAATTCGTCATAGATAAACCTCGATGCTCACATACGGACCCAAAATAATTGACTGAGTATCATTTCGAAGAAATTAAATTGTAAGACCATCGACCGCCACGAGGTAGTCGCCGATTCCATCTGATACCATTGACACAATGCATTTTCGATAGGCGGCAATAAATTTGTTATTTTCTTTCAATTTTTTCTTTTTCGAACATATTTTGTAAGCGTCTGACGCACACGCCTCATGGCGCGACTTTTGTTGGCATTCATTACTTCATCAAGACATTGGCTGCTTTAGCGCAGGCGTGCATGTATTTTTCCATTGTTGTTGCTCTTGCTGCTGCTGTCGCTGAGATGTCCATCAAAGTGCCACTGACAACGGGCCATGCAATACTCGTACGACTCACACATTCCTCATTGCAGTGACATTAACAAAAGAAGAAAAATGCAATGCAGTAAAATCGAAAAGAAAAAACGACAATCAATCATGACTTTGTGGCGAAGTACAGTTCAGCCATGCGGTGTGCGGGCAGAGAGGAGTGAAAGTAGTGTGCGGTGGAGCAGTGGATTTTCCTACCTACTTGGAAGAGATTCGTGCGACAGATATGAGTGCATGACAAATGTGGCTGTTATAACAAAGACAAAAACAACAAACAGATCAACTGAAATGCAACTGCGAATAAACAACAACAATATGCACCATTTCAACATAAACGAAGTGCTTACATTGTTGGCAAACAACATTCGCAATAGCAAAAGTACTGTTGCTTTAAAAGCTAGCAGCAATGACAACAATAACTCTACATACAACATACAACAAAAGTAACAAGCAAAGAAGTGTCTAAAATCGGGCGGAACCGAACTTTTCATACCTGGCGCGCTTTCTTTGTGAAATGCCGTAGTCAGAGGCAGATGGGGTGAAATATAATTTTTAGAGAAGCATCGGCTTCATACCAAGATTAAGATTTGCTCCAAATTTCTTGAAGATAGTATTTCTTTAATTATACTCGTTCCCGCGGTGGAGCCGGAAATTTCATATAAACGTATTTCTACTGCTTACCAAAGCCAGGCCGTGGCTATTGATCTTATCACAATTAATATGATATGTGTTTCGAGTTTCTCCAAGGTGACCAAGAATTTTTTTTATTGATATGGCAGGTATTTTAAGTTCTTCAGGCCTTTTAGCAGGTAGCAATCGCTCGGAAATTCACTTTCCCGCTTGTCACGCCTTTTCTTCCATACAAAGTGCATGCACGAACTACTTTTTATATAGAAGATGGAGCCTGGGGAGGCTCTTAATTCACTGACATACGTTATTTCGATAGATCTGCATATAAAGAGACTGTATGTCAGTCTACAATTGCGACAAGCTCCGAACACCTGGGAGAGGCCTATATACAACGTCCCGCCGGTAACATTCAATGGGAGTTTTGCGACCCTATTTCCATCTCAGGAGGAATGGAGTAAGGGATTCTCACTAAACAAGAGCAAGAAGTGGTCGTCCGCGCGTGGTTCCAATCAGTGCAGCCATAAAAGACATTACAGAAAGAGTTCGCAGAAGTCCCCTTACAATCAAGAAAATCATGTCCAGGGAAATTAATATATAGACCCGATACATGTCAAAACTCCACTTGAAAGTCTTTCGACGCTCAACTGGTCATCTTTTGACAATGCGTTTGAAGAAAATTAGACTCGACAGAAGCAGCAGCTTCTTTGGTGGCATGCGCGAACATATTCTTTTCACAGATGAGAGAATTGTCACTGTTGAAGAAGTTTTAAATAACCAAACGACAAAATCTATGCTAAAACTTTAAAAGACGTTAATCGATGGGTTCAGCATAGAAATCATCCTGCCTCCGTAATGGGTTTGGTGTGGAGTGTCTTGTAGGCGCGTTACATCTCTTCATTTCTGCGAAAAGGGGGAAAGATTAAGACCGGTACAAAAGTGTACCAGGAGGATGTCTTAGAAGACGTGGTGAAGCAGTTGAGCAGGAAAGCGTTGGATTTTTCAGCAAGATTCCGCTCCAGCCCATAAGGCGAAAACCAACCAGCAGTGGCTGAAAAACAATAGTCTTGGGTTCATAGCTGCAGAAGATTGACCGTCTGGAAGCTCAGATCTTAATTCATTGCATATAGAGTCTCAAGCAATCTTTGGTTGGAGCAGCCTCAAACACTTCAAGCGACGCCTCATCGGATATTGCCATCGTCAAAACTTCTGCGCCATACCTTAGGGCGGGCATGATGAGAGCCTTGAAGAGTGTTAGAAGAGAGAACTTTACTACTCAAATGCTTAGTCCAAAGTAGCACTTGTTGTTAGTAGCTGCTCCAGCTTTCTTCTCAATTTATTGGGTGTGGGAATAAGTTTCCGTTCTTTCTTAACCAAATTAATGAATTATTTAAACAATTAAATAATATTATGTGAAGTATGTACTAGGTGTCTCAAAGGGAAAGAATGTGCAACGAGATGGCAGATCGAAAGAAATGAAGCCTTTCACCTCTTTTTTTCCAATCCCCTTACATCGCCTTCACGTGGTGACACTGTTAACCTAGTGCAGAGATCAAGTAGCTATCTTTTTACAAGAAAGAACAAACCTTGGTGGATGCTCTAGGAACGGAAGACGTAAGGTGAGCACCCCCGAAAGGGGACTGGCCTTTAGGCTGACAACCTAATGTCAGTATAAAAAGAAACTTGTCTCGACACATCAACAACAGCCTCGGATAAAGATTCGGCGATAGCTATTAACGACAGAATCCAAGCTGCAAATAACGCCTACTACGTTAACATAAAACTATTTAAATCAAAAGATTTGTCCAGAGCACAGAAAATAAGAATGTACAAAGTACTGATACGACCCGTCCTTACATATGGTGCAGAAATATGGACGCTGAAAACAAATGATATTCATCAGCTGATGTGCTTCGAAAGACGTATCATAAGGAAAATATATGGTCCGGTTGCAACAATAGATGGCAGCTACCGCATTCGCTACAATAATGAAATCGAAGAAATCGTTCAAGGACAAAATATAATACGTTTTATCAAAGCCCAACGAATTAGATGGATTGGGCACGTACTGCGCATGCCGAAAGAGCGAAATGCTAGGAAAGCTTTTATTTTAACACCAATTGGAGGAAGAAAAAGAGGACGCCCACGAAAGCGATGGTTAGATGACGTCGAATCAGATCTTAAGCAAATGAACGTACACAACTGGAGAGATGTAGCCATGGATAGAATAAAGTGGAGAAAAATTGTTGATGAAGCTATGGTCCACCACGGACTGTGAGGCTAAGAAGAAGAAGAAGAAGTATGTACTATTGGAAGCTGCAAATTTACTCCATCTTTCAGGCAGCATACGGATTCCTCTGACGAAAAATTCGAGTTCTTTTCACTTGAGCCAGTTTGCGATACTCTCGTAAGAAGTGAACCGCTCTCCAATAAGGGCTGACTGCATTGATCGGAACAGATGGTAATACGAAGGTTAAATGTCTGGGGAATACGGCGGGTGGGGCAAGATTTCTCAATTCAGTCCCTTTGGACGTGTGGCCCGGCGTTGTTATGCAGCAAAATCAGTTTGTCAATTCTACCGTCCCATTCCGCCCGCTTTTCTTTGAGAACCCAATTCAATCGCATTGTTCGTAGTCGGTAACGATCGACAGTGATTGTTTGCAAATGGTTTAAGGGGTTCATAATAGATGACACGCTTCCGATTCCACCAGATGCACAACATATTATAACATTTGAAAAATGAATATTTTTTGCGCTGTCGATGGACTTGGTTCACCTGGCAGGCTTCAACATTTTCGACACTTGGAGTTATCATAATGCAGATATAATGCAGAAAACTTTTCTTTACTGCCGTTGAAGAAGCATCTCACACGTCACCAGCGATTAATTGATGTGGTACCCAGTTACCTGCTTTCTGGACCATTCCCATCGCGTGCAAACATTTACTGATCTGACGTTGATCTGTCAACATTCAACTCTTTAGACATATAACCAAGAGTTCGAAATGCGTCTTCATCCAATAATTGTTGTAGTGGAGTATCTTCGAATTTTTTCGGTGCGTTGGCGATCTTTATCACCCCATCGAAATTACCACTTTGGAAGCGTCGAAACCATTCTTTACTAGTTGTATTTGATGGAGCCTGATTACCGTAAATATTGATCAAAATACGACACGTTTCAGCTGCACTTTTCTGCAAAAGGTAATAATGAAGCCTGACTTCCCGCAAATGCTGTTTTTTCGGGACGAACATAGAACTTTTTGACGTTAGATAAAAAAAGGATCTTTGGGCTTCAAACGGATATCAACTAATGCGACCGAGACCTCATATATACACCTTCAAATCACCGGTATATTACTAGAGCAAACACAAAAATAGTGTCAGTAGCGACACCTCTTTTATGAGGGCGGAAACTTATTCCCATACCCAATACAAGTGCAAGATTCCCAGAGGGCCTAGTTATTTTCCGATTCCGTTCATTTTTAATAGCAACTTACCTTAGGCCAAGAGATACTACGATTTTTAATCGGCTATCATATGTACGATTCCATTAAGGGCTTACAAACTACCGTTAAGTGAACAAAGTTCTAGTGCTTTAGTGCACACGGGTTTAAAAACTTGGCAGGCCTACTTTCTTCTTATAAGTACATATGAAAGAGAGTCTCCGTTGGTATTGGAATCGTGCAAACACCACCGGGGAAGTTTTATGAAGAAGTAAAATAATATTACCAAAAACAAGAAGTATATTTGACTCAAAAATTTCTTAAATTATCACCAGCAGCACGCCAAGCTTTGTCCCTTCAACTTACTTCTTACTGACGCTTCCACCGGTTGTTTGTTGTATGCTGGTCTTGGTCTTGGTGCTGATGGCGAATATGAAAGAAATGAGGGTCAACCACTGCAAGGCTACTTAGCGGCGATGTTTGCGATGCCGACGGACACATGGTGCCACTTTTGTCCATACACAAATCAGTGTGTCCGTAATGTATGCATTGACATAAATAAGTGGAGAATGCGCCTATATTGTGCCATTAAGGTGCCCCCATAAGTAGATGCGATAACAACAGTATGAGTAATAAACAAGTTCAAATGCGGGTAGGCAAACACGAGAGTACCACGGAGTGAAGCAATCACAGCCGAAAACGAAGCTGGTGTAGATGAAGACAAAAGCGAAGAAGCAGCAGACGAGGGACAAGTGTTCATTTTTTACTATTACCAGAGTTATTTTCTGTCTCTTCTTTTCCGCTTCCTCAATTGTAGTTTCATCGATTTATGGTTTTGTTTAAATTTTTTTTTCTTTTTTGCTGCGTGTTTTTATGCTTAATTTTCTCTCTTTCAGCGGAAACATCAACAGCTGGGTGCTTGGGTTTCCAAAACCTTTGTCTTCAAATTCAATTTAACCGTAGCATTTATACCTTTTAGGTGACTCAGTGGCCATGGCATGCGTCAACAGCATTATTGGGGGAAAAAATTCGTGATTACGTTGAGTGCAAATGCAATGTGTAAATGCATCTTTTCGATCGATTGAGCATTCAATTTACTATACTATAATATTTGTATCACTAACTGGAGCGGTCGCAATTGTCCAAATATGTTTATATTGAATTTAGTATATTGGACAATTCACGCAAAGTACTCATAAAAGGTATATTTCTTATAAAAAAGGGTTAATATGGAAAGTGTGATCAAGATCAGAGGGAGGGGGCCACTTTACTACGACATACATATAATATATAAGTCTATTTGCTTTCTTTGGTTTACACTACAAAAAACTACATAGGTGTGACATTCAGCATAGGAAATACCAGCATTTTCATCGTAGACATGCTCATGCACAGGTAAACATACATACATACAAACAAACAAAAATTACAGGTTTAAAAACTGCTATGTATAAACATTTTTCATTTGTTGTGGTTTCCATTACACCGATTTTCTAGCTCCAATTCCGTTTTCTTTGTCTTTTTTATGAGTTTGATTGATTGTCTGTGACATTGTTTCAAATTAGTATTGCACGGATGATCTCATAAAAACTAGCAGTTATATTTATTGATACATAAAACTACATTTTCAAAGCATTGGTCATGGTTTTCTTTGAATTTGTTGAGCATGTAAATTTGTCGTGCATACATACACATGTACACATTGTAATGAACCTGACTTATTTCACGTTATATGAATCTAAAACATACATGAATATGTATGTATTATATATAATATATATGTATGTCGATGTATTTATACGCACTCCTTTTTATACGTACATGCATACATATGCATTTCACCTTCAGAGCTGGAGCGTTTGCGGTACATGGAACGGCCTCTCCAACGCCTTTGTTCATATCTATACGAGTGTATCTGCGAAAGGTTCATAGGTCGTGCAAAGCCTTTCTCTCGAATACTCCAGAGTAGCTCTCTATATCGTTGTTATTGGGAGCACTGAAAAATTGTAATGTTATTGGTGTTATAAGTCTTTATGTCAATACACAACGTACGGTGTTGTAGTTGTAGCAAGATGAGCCTTCACAACTGTTCGAGTTGAGTTTAGTGTTTGCGAATTTGCGATAGATTTTTATCTCTAAAGACAACAACAAAATATCGTACCATTGCCTAATAGATTGATTTATATAACAATTTAATTATGAAAACGAGGCGAACATTTAAAAAGATATGCTATTTTTTTTTTGTTAGTAATTAGGGGAACAAATCAAAAGTTTATTTAGAAAAAAGTTATTTATACTGGAAAGAGTGGGTTTGGTGAGTTAAATTACTACTGTAAAGGGAATGAAGGACAATTGAGTATAAACAGAAAAAATTCAAGAGATGGAAAAATAATTATAAGAATAAGCGGAAAGCAAACGTTGCTTGCCGAGGAGAAAAATCGGCTGGCGTCTGGTTATCAAATCTGATAGTAACTCCATTTTAGTTAAAATGAACGAGCCAAAACTGCTAAGTGTAGCCGCTTGCCGAGTCTTTTTTGCCAAACTCTATACAACCAACAACAAATTATAACAGTTAACTGAAATGCAGTTTTATAGTCGGTGTTACGCTTTTTCTCCATATAATAAATGAGCGAAATTTTTTTTTATATGTAGAAAATGGGCAAAACGTCAAGGGAAAAATTGTAAAAAAATCAGCAAAATTTTGTAGCGACTTAAAACTTGCACTTTAGGTTAGGTTGAAGCGGTTGTCCTGTGGGACACACTCAGGCTCATAGCCCATTGAGATTCCATATTGGGAGCTTTCCCTGTTTCTACTAAAACCAGTGTGTGCTTTTCAAAAATTTTAGATTATCTCCTACTTCTGCAGAACCGAGGTCTACTGAATACTAAAGTGTATTTCAAACCGCGAAACTTATTGAGCAACCTAGTATATTAGGAATCATTTTATTTTTCATTAAAAGTTATTAAAAAAACATCGACCTGGGTCACAAAAAGTACGCTGTACGTATGAAACTTTGATTCTTGTAAGTATAAAAGTGAAAATAATCCATTACCACTAAAAAAATTTCGTTTCTACTTATATTATATAAGTAGCATAAAAGCCGCTACTTCAGCTGCCACTCACCACTGAGTCATCGTCAATCGCTTGTGAGTCTTATCCCTAAACGGCTTGACCGACCGCTGTCTGTTTCTCTACCCTCCACTTGGCCATTTGATTGATAGCCAAAATTTGACTTATGTCGTTTGCGCAGCTTTTCCTTTTGAGGTCTCTTGAGCGCAATTAGCATGCAAGCGTAAATGTCAAGTACCTATTACATTCTCATGTACATACATACACACAGACAGACATGCAATTAGAGTGCCCACTTACGTAGTAAAAAACTTCAACCCTTGCCTTTTGTAGACAATGGCACGATTGCATGTCCAAAATGTTCTCTATGGGTTTTATGCAAATGCCAAAACGGATTATAAATTCTGGAATATTGGGCAAGCAATACCCAAACTGCTTATAGAGCTTAAAATACTCATGCAATAGAATGATATAAATACCAATTCTTTTTCATATTTTGTATTTACTGAACGTTTGATGCATGTTGCGTGCAACTCGCCTCACCCTCCCAAGAGATTTCCAAGCACATACATATGTATGTATGTGTATGTATGCATGCCCTGGTGCACTTGTATGCGTTTCTATGAATAAGACATTCACTTAAATACCCTTGAAGTTGTGCATAACAGAGTTCAAGTGCTATTTTTTCCTTTTTTCGGTTAGTAAAGCATATTTGGTGTGCTTTTAAGCTAATTAAGCGATTGAAGTGCAAAGGAAAGAGAAACACACTTGAGAGACATTTCTTCCGCGGCGATTTACGAGCATTTCAGTGGCATGTCAAAACAATGCAGGCAAAAGCCAAAACAAATTAGTCAGCATAAAGAAGAAATTAAAAAGATTTAATAATAAAAGAGGCAGCCATTCGCTGCATTTCATTTACTTAAGTCTGTTACCAGTCTTGTTAACAAAACTTGCAGATTGGAGAAGATTAGATTAGATTAGATTTGTGCGAGGTTAGACAAGTCCAAGCACTCAGTTAGAAAACCATTGTACTACACTCGGATAGATTTCCGTAGAAAGAATAGAAATAGGAAAGGTAAAAAGTGGGTGGTAACACGGATAAATTAGTTTTAGGTCACTCTTCCACAAATCTCTTGGATTCATTGATGAACTATAAGCGATCCGGAAGAGAAGGAGTATGAACGTTATCCATACTCAGTATATCGCAAGCCAATATCCTAAGCCTGATTCTGGAAAACGCCGGACAGTTACAGAGAAAATGCTCTGAAGTGTCGTTGTCCTCAAAACAGGATAGGTATATGCCGCTGTCTACGACTCCCATGACAGCCATATGCTGACCACAGGTGTTGTACCCTGTGATTACACCCACCAGTACTCTCAGGTCCTTTCTGCTGAGTTTTGGGAGAAAGGTCGCTATTTTCCTGTTTGGTTCTTTCACAAAACACGTCCTCTATGGATAGACCTCATCATGAAGTCGTCAATCCATAGTTGAATCGATGCGGAATCGACACCTAGAAAGGGTTCAGAGCCTAGTGGCATACTTGCAGAGCCCTCATTAGCCAGTTTATCAGCTAACTCGTTCCACAATGTCCAGACACCCAAATAAGACTAACTTTGGTGTGTTTGGCAACACTGTTCAGTTTTGTCTTACATTCACCGACCAACTTCGATGAGCAGCGTGGGTAAGCCGATTAGAGGTACAATCATTGTATTGAAGAAAACTCTTACCGACTAAAAATCTGAAAAACAAATAATTAATTGGCGCGTACATCTCTTTTAGGTGTTTGGCCGAGCTTCTCCTCCTGTTTGTGGTGTGCGTCTTAAAGTTGTTCTACAAATGGAATATGCAGTTTTAAGCCAACTCCCAACAGCAAATGGGTTTTTTGAGGAGCTTTTTCATGCCAGAAATGCATTCGGAGGTTTGTCATTGCCTGCCGAGCGGCGACCGCTATTAGAAGAAATGTTTTCTATTATTTGATGGTCATGCACGGAGATTCGAACCTACACACTCCTAAATGGTAGTCACGTACACTCATTCAGCTATGGCGGCCGCCTGAAAATGGAAACCAAAGTTTAAGCTCCGAACATCAGGAAGCAATTTCAGGAAAAATATTAATCTAGAATGGGTAAAATGCAAATCGATGTTTCTACATATTCGATTAGTAAATTAACAATAAAAGGATAGTAAAGGCGGAAGGATTTGTAAGGAATAGAAAAAGCTTGCCTTCACAAGCATAGAGGGAAACTGCTGGGCTGATGAGCTGGCTAGACACTGAACTTTGGAGACGGTTCCCCTTAAGAACCTGTGGTCTACTCCTGGACAGGTGCGCCTTGAGTCAACTCAGCGAGCGCTGGGCTAGTGCGCAAACGTGCAAGGTCGCGAGATCCTTCTGGCCAAGGATAGATCGGGGGCGCTCGAGGCTAACAAAGCACCAGCTCTCGAATTTGGTGGGTATCCTTACCGGACATTGTCCGTTAGGTGTTCATGTGGTGAGACTTGGGATTGCCTCAAGTTCGTTCTCCAAAAGCTGTCTTGAGGACGAGGTGCAATCATCTCAACACCTTCTCAGCTGCCCTGCTCTCGTCTGACAAAGATTTAGACATCTGGGCTCTCATTTTTTCACTACGCCTGCGGATATAGCGGGTCTAAATATCACACATCTGGTGCATTTTTTGATATTTGTCCAAGTGTGCCCTAAGCTAGGGCTGCCATTTAACCTAGTCCTAGTCCTACCTTCGCAAGGGGTTAGTACCAAAATATTTACTTTTTCTTCAGAATTTTTTCATGATAAATTTTTTTTAATGATTCAAGCTTTTCTCACATGCATACTGATATTAAATACTATTACAATTTTTTTTGCTAAATCCGCTTAGTATTGCTGCCTGAAGTTACTTCTATTAAAAAAAAGATTGAAATGATGTCTCAGCTTGGGAGGATTCCAAACTAAAAGATTAGTTATTAGTCACGATGGAGAGAAGTGGATCCAATATTTTTGTTTAGCCTCAAAAGAACCAAAAAAAGAGATTTACACTTTCAAAACATCAAATTTTATAAGAATTAAAAAAATTTTCAAAAGCACTAAAATCTTCTTAGAGTTTCTAGCCTTTTTTTTAATAACACAAATTTTTCTTAACTTACAATTTTGGTACCTTCAAATTTAAAAAAGAAACAAACACCCAACTCCAAAATTTTCGCATTTTAGGATAGGCACCAAAGACTTCCGATTTGACATGAACTTTGATGGTTGAAATTCGAAAAAAAAATCATAAAATAAAAGAAATTGTTTAATCTTAAATTTAAAAAAATATTTTGGATCTCACAGGATTGCCAAAATAGTGCTACGAACTTACAACATGAAAGAAACCAACTTTATTTTATCATTCCGAAGGAAGGAATGCAAAATATTGGTTTGAGTACCGCCGGGATATTGCCTCACTCCAGATCACGCAACTAAAATGGGATTGGTCCAGCACGACGCGTGCAACTCATGCGAAGAAGAAACTGGTACGTTAGAATACCTCCTTTTATTTAAGCTCATATTTATAGTCAATCTTTCCTAGCTTTATTTGCAGTAGTGAGTCTTTTAAGAAATCCAGAATTCGTGCCATTGTTTTTTGCTTGGTTAGGGCATGCGCGTATTCGGTATCGAAGCAAATGAATTTTTTGATTTTAGGTCTACTCATACCCAAACCTCTTAAATCAGCTATTACTAATACCAAGGTTTAGCCAGGGCTGATTGCTCTGATTTGCCACGGGACAATATCAAGTGACTACGGTGCTTGCACGATGGTATTTACTTGGTGTTTGGTCAAATAATCCAGCACAATGGCGCGTTATCATCATGCAAAATCCAAGAATTGTTTGCCCTCATTTCCGGCCGTTTGCGACGTACAGCATCTCTCAAACGATTCGATGGCGGAAAAAAGTGACCGATATGTGTCTTACAGTCCTATCAACATAAGAAAAAAATATAGACCGGTTCCCACATGCGCGGTTCGTTTAAATTAAACATTCCCGGTACTTTTTGATCATAGGCTACGTTTCGAAATACATATTTTGTTTTGTTGCCGAATGGATGAAAATACGTTGGTCGTTAAAAAAAAATTGTTAAAAATCAATGCGATTTTTAGCCTCTTGAAATTTGCACTTTTGGTTAATTTGATCTGTAAACAGATCTCACAGAGACCTCTAGGACCCATTTGTCGAGTCCTACAAAGAGCAGGACAGTGGCAAAGTAGGTGTTCCAAAGTACCACTAGCATTCGCTTCGTTGCATGTGTTACATGCATCGCTCTGAACTAATCCCACTTTGGCTGCGTGATGTGGGGTGAGGCAGTGTCCCGTCCGTACTCCAACCAATGCAGTCTTTTCTAGAGAGTGATAAAATAAAAATTGTAGTTTTCGTATTCCAAGTCCTTAGCATAATTTTGGCAGTCTTGTATGAGGTTGAGTGTTCCCATATCGACTGAGTTTCCAGAGCATTTAGATCCATTTTCAGAAGGTGGAGTAATGGGTATATTTCTGACGTGGGTAATCTCGGCAAGCGAATACCTGCCTTAGCGAGCTCATTGGTTCTCTTTATTCTTTTGTGTCTTTCCTCTATTCCTTTGTGTTCTGGTATCCAATAAATACTAACTTGCCCATTTCCGCAGAGTTCATCCATTGCGGATCTGCATTGTTGATCACATTTCGAGTAAGTCCAAGGAGGCATAATTGCTTTAATAGCCGCTTGGCTATCAATGAAAATGTTTCTCCGAGTATTTAGAGGTGTCAATTCCAGAGCCAATTCGGCTTCTTTTCTTGCGGCAAACAACCTTAACTAGGCCTCCTATCGCCTTGTTCCTTGCATTCCCGCCCCTATTCCAATAATAAATTTCGAAAATTTGATTATTAGAAGTGAGACGTGGGTGGGAAGAGCAAAACTGTGAATACCCATTGCACATGCGGTCAGAGGATTTTCGCCATCCAAATTTGCACTTTATTATACCAAAATTTAATGGTAAGACTACTAAATTTTAATGAGAGAAAAAGAAATTGCCAGAACTTGTAAATAAGTCGCTCTGCTATAGTTTTTTAACGCAGTGAATGTAGATTTTTCCATTTATTTCCTTTTAGCCCATTTTTGTATGTGATATGTTTATGTATATGTGTATATATGTACATAGCTGCCTTCTCCGACACGCGCTTCATTTCCAAGTGCATACGCAATTAATCTCGATGCCTTCAACTTAGCCGCACGACGCAAATAATCTACTGCAGGCTGCGCTAGGCCACATTTGCCTATGCAATGAAAATTGTGCACGAGAATGCAGCAAACGCGGCATCATTGTCAATTAATCACACTGACATTGCACATCTGCAACACTCAGCCGGCAACTGCAACAGCCTCCACAGAGCAACAAGTTGCCAACAAATTTTGCGCAGCTGCTCATTACCGCACACAGAAGTGAGCAGTGAAGATAATGTGAGGTAGAACTGGGGACTCGCAGAAGAATGTTACGAATTGAAGTTTAAATGGTATACGTTTTTTTTTGGAAGAACGGGGGTATATAACTCTTAAAAAACGTTTTTCATATCGTATCAAGCCCACGCTATTCCAAAGAGAAACGTATGAACGAAAAATTCTGATGCAATCCTGATGAGGACCGTACGCATGGAAAGGAGTTTGCATTAACCCTTTGGCATCGCCGCTCGAAATGCGCGATGATCTAAAAATACTTTGACATGACAAGACTTTTACTGTTTGTTCTGATGAAAAAAAAATTTTGAGGCCAAATCAGACCAAAATTGACGGAGTCACAGCACTTTTTCCAAGGAGATTTGACAGTTTTCGTGTTTGTCAACCGATTTTCATGATTTCTGCATATTTAGAAAGGCTGACGCTTCTGCAATTACGTGTCGAAATTTCAAGCCAATCAGAGCAAAGCTCAGCCAGTTATCGCACTTTTACTGGAAGGGAGTATGTCAAAGTTTGAGGCCAATCGAGCAAAATTGGCGAAGTTACAGCACAGGTTCCATCTAGAAATTGACCCATACTGCCCGCAGTGCCCCGAATAGCAAGAAATAGCGAGACATATCTTAATTCAATGCTCGCGGCTTATTATTGAGCGAAATTTGCTTAAATGAGCTTTTGGTGAGAACATAAGTGAGTCAAATCTTATCCCACTTACGAGTATGTGCGAAAACGAAGATAACTGGAAAATTACATTGCAGTGGTCGCAAATATTATGAAGAACCTTCAATTCGCGAAATATGCTCGCTGACTCTTAGGAAGAACTCCTTAAAGCAAAGTATTGCAAAAAATCGGACTTGGACAGAATGAAAACAGACGATTGAGTAATAATTTACACACAATGGCCTTCTGATGTACCTCTTAACAGTGAAGTTCCTCGAGGACATACCGTTGGACATGAAGTGGAGCTTAGTTGTATTGAAGTTCCATACCACGGTTTCGGTCATAGGCTTCTGATGCTTCATCTCCTCCGCACAAAAAAAAAACAAATATTTAACGTGCTATTTATGACATACATATGACCCGATTCAGATGGAAAACGTGCCCAAAAAATTCAGTTAATCGAACTCGTTTTGGTAATGGGAGCCGTGGAGGCCATTTAATTAATATTATTGTAATTATTGGGTGTGGTACTGCCTATTTTTTTTCAAAATTTTACTTGTGTTATTTGTTGATGGGAGGCTGCTTAAATCTGTAGGTCTTTCCATTTGTAGAATAACATCAAGACGCACGTCACAAATAAGAGGAGGAGCTCGGCCAGTAATTTTGCATAATTTATAACAGAGATATATCCTTTATGAAGGGGTATCATTTTTTAATAAAAATGTGTGTTATTAAGCGGTGGGCATGGTTGTTCACCGATTTCGGCCATTTTCATTATAACAATATGTGTACCAAGTTTTACTAAAATATATTAATTTTTACTCGAGTTATCGTGCGCACGGATGCACAGACGGACAGACAGATAGACATAGCTTAATCGACACCTCCCATCATTCTGAGCATTTCGGTAAAAATATGTCAATATCTATACCGATTTTTTATGCGGAATGATTTCGGAATAGAAAATTGGGTCTGTTTTTTTTTTATTTTTGTTTTTGGTGATGACGCTCGTGGAGAGCAAACTCTCATGAGTACTGCTATACCGACATAACAGTATGCACGACTTGTAGCTTCAGAGCTGCACCTACGTACTAAACAACTCTCCATTATCTACAACTCTCCCTGCGGAACTCCCAAGAAGGTATTACCTCACGGGGCTGGTTAACTCAAAGACTCTAAGTTATTGTTGACGCCTGCGGAACTCCGCGCTTTTTAAATCGTTATGAATGTGCGTTATATGCACGCAGATTCTCTTCCAGTTACTTGCTGATTTTCGATATTTTCTCCGCACAAAATTTTGGAGATTTTTCTCTCTTCATGTAGATTGGGCGATTTGGTAAGCTGTCATGACCAAATCTATGGACGTATTTTCTAAATACACCTCCCCCATGGTTCATTTCTAGCCACGTCATTTCTAGCTCACGCGTCCATCTACCCTTGGGTGACCTGTTCCACCGCCTTTCCTTTGCTGCAATTTATTTCTGCCTTGTTCTACCATTTTATTCGGATATTCTTATACATATGTATATACCGACTTCATTTCTTTTGCTAGAATGTCTATCGGGAGGATGCAATGATGAAGGATGCGTCATCGGAAATTGTCCGGAAGCCGCAGATAGTTCGCAAAGCGCTTATCCGATAGACGGCTATTATTTTTTTTTTTTTTGCATAGCCATTTATATTCAATGCATCAGCCCAGATCGGTGCCGCATACAAAAAGACCGAGCTGACAACCCGACTATATAATATTCTTTTATTAGGCGCGCAACTAAGTTCTGGCTGTTTTTTTATGAAAATACAACTTTATTCTGAAAAAATGGTTACAAGTGAATCATTGAAAGTATTGCCCATCGCTGGCTACTACTTTTTCCCATCTTTCTGGTAGATCTCGCATACCGTCGCGGTAAAACTGTTCATCTTTTGAGGCTATCCACGGATCAAGCCATTTTTGGATGTCTTCATATGAATGGAGCTGCTGGTCAGTTAGACCATGTGCCATCGATCGGAACAGGTGATAATCAGACGGCGCAATATCTGGAGAATATGGCGGGTGGGAGAATATGGCGGGTGGGAGAATATGGGGATTTCCCATTTCAGTGTTTCCAGGTAGGTTTTAACGGGTCTGGCAACATGAGGCCGAGCGTTGTCATGCTCTAGAATCACTTTTTCACTCCTCTCTGCGTATTACGGCCACTTCTCGCGCAGTGCTCAGCTCAATCCCATCAATTGAAGTCGATACCGATCCCCAGTGATGGTTTCGCTTGGTTTTAATAGTTCATAACAAATAACACCAACTTGGTCCCACCAAATACATAGCATAACCTTCGCAGCGTGAATATTCGGTCGAGGCGACGGCGTAGAAGCATGACCGAGCAGTTTCCATGACTTTCTTTTCTTCGGATTGCTGTAATGAATCCATTATTCATCACCCGTCACGATACGATGAAGAAAACCCTTCCTTTTTTGCCGCTGGAACTGTTGTTCACGGGCGACACAGCGAAAAAACGACGTTCAACATCCCTTGGTTTTAACTCATAAGAAACCCAAGCCCCCTGTTTCTGAATCATTCCCAAAGCATGCAATCGTTCGGAAATGGATTGGCGGATAACTCCTAATACTGAAGCAAGCTCTTCTTGCGTTTAACACGGGTCCTCATTGAGCAATGCCTCCAATTCAGAGTCTTCGAAGGTTTTAGGCCTTCCTTCACGCGGACGGTCGTCAACATTAAAATAACCGTCTTTGAAGCGACGTAACCAATCTCGGCTCGTTGTTTCTGTTTGACTTAAAGCAGCATCTCCATAAACTTTTTTTAGCTCTCGATCCGCTTTAGGCGCCGTTTTTTGCGAATGAAAGAGGAAAATCAACACTTTCCACAAATGACGATTATTCGGCACAAAATCAGACATTTTCACAAAACCAAAAGTATATGATACCAAAACAAAATCTCTAATGTGTTGAAGAAGTTTGTTTACCATATGTCTAAGCTTGGTTTACAACGTTAAGGTTATGTTAGAATCGACTAGCACACACTACTGGCGGCATCTATTGACAAACAGCGGAAACTTAGTTGCACACATAATACTATGGCACTCATAATACTAGGGCCTTCGTTGTTTGGCATTATTCGCGCCAGTCAAGACTGTATATCCGACGCCTTCTTCGTCGCGTATTCTGGGTGCGTTTAAAGTTTAAAATACTATCAATCTAACCCCTAAATATTTAATAGCGGGTTCTGAATTGATAGCTACAGTTCCAACATTTACCTTCATAAACTCTACTGACTTTCTGCTACTTATTAGAACCACATGAGTATTGTGCTCTGCTAATTCGAGGTTCATGGACGTCAATCAAGTCTTTTTTCTACCTATTGATTCGCTCTCAATATCTTGGACGTGTTTTGCCACTATAACCACCGCGATATCATCCGCGAGTCCAATGACTTTGGTTCTAGGAGGCATATCCAGTCTAAGAACGTCGTCGTACATAAGGTTCCATAGTAGTGGGGGTAAAACTGAACCTTGTGGGATCCGTGCTGTTACATTGTACTCTTCAATGCCTTTGTCAGTTCTAAAACTTAGTTACGGTCCGAAAAGTAGCTCCCAATTAGTATGATTATAATTATAAAATAGAGTCTGGGTTGTTGATTTTGTTAAGTGGGTTTAACTCATTTACTGAATTTTTTTGGGTGGATATATATGTATGCACATACATATATATCAGAAGTGAAATGTGCATAAACCTCCCAAACTGAAACTTTAGAGTAGACCTGGACACACTGTGCTCGTGAATGCACGCTTCCCCCATGATGCTTAAGAATTTTAAGTTGCAGTTGAGATGCGGCGACGACTGTTGGTGCCTTTCGCGAACAATAAATTCAATTGAGTGCGTTACTTTTTCAGTAATGCCCATACATGTATGTGTGTGGGTGCAGTTGGGACGATCACGATCAGCAGACTGAAATTGCATCAACAATGTATGCAGTCAGCGAAGACAGCCTATTGCTGTTTCGGATGTTGCTGATGCTGCTGCTGATGATGATGAACTTCGGCTACTTGAATTACAGCGGCATTTATCACCCGCCAGACTGACATTAAGTCACATCAACGTACATACATGTAAAGGCATTTATACGTATTTACATACCCTGCGGTGTATCGAAATATATCCACTCTAGAGACTGATTCATTGTGGGTCAGTACTAGTACTTTGTAAATGCTGTGACTATTCGGGTGATCTTGGAAAATTCAAAGTTTATTGACTCAAGGTCAGCTAATTTAAAATATCAGAAATTTAAGTTAATGTCTTTTACGCTTCTTTTTGAACTGCTTAAACTAACGCCTTCAAAGTGTTGGACAAAGCAATTTGAATGGCTTTACGAAAGTAAAAAAATAATTATAAGGGGTGGTTAAGTTTCAAGCGCCGGTATCGATTTTGAATAAAATACAATTGTTTTAGGAAATTATTATCATTTCTCTTTATTATGATAATACTGATATGGCTCAATTACGTATGGAATACACCTCCATCCGATGGACCAAATTTTCGATGACGCTAAAATCAAAATAATTGAGGTTCGGTGCCGAATTATCTCATCCTTTAGCTCTTGAATTGTTGCTGGCTTATCGACGTACACCTTTTCTTTCCAATAACCTCAAAAAAGGAGTCCAACGGTGTCGTTGACGTTTAGGTATGGTTCACATTCAATATCGGTCCTTGAAATTTAACCACCCTTTATATGACCTCTTCATACCGACTCCGAACGGAAGAGCTGTTTCATGAGAGAAACACAACTGCTGGTTTGCCATTGCCTGCCGTCGAGGGGCGACGGCTATTAGAAATCATTTTTTCTATGAATTTGGTTTTCCGTGCTCGCAGAGGAATTCGAACCTGGACACAACCGTGCCACGCATAAACCATTTGGTTACGGCGACCTCAACTGGAGACATGTACAGTCTTATGTTTTATATACATATACGGCTTCCAATATTCCAACCTGGTGGAAAATCCTTGACTTTATAAAAATGTAGTAATGGAACTTGCCAACAAGTGCTACTTTGGACTAAGTAGCCAAATGAGTAGTAAAGTCCTCTCTCGAAAAGCAAAACCAACACTCTTCAAGGCTCTCAGCATGCTTCCCATCTTCTTGCCACTCATTCATAGATCGTGCTCTTTCCGTAGCTTTTTCTGCTGCCGTCGATTTTGCTCTTGTACACCCTATAAGCGATGAAGCGCTCTCTCGTGGATACTTACTGATATCTTTCCGGCAGTAACATATATTGGAACCGAAACCGTTCTATAAGCACATGCAAATCGTAATGAACTGCGCCTGTGTGTCAGAAACACCTCACGCATATGGCTATTTTTAGCTTTGGCCCACATTGGCGCTGAGTTTAGATTATCGAGTCAGCTACTGTTGGCAATAAAGGCATTCTTTCACGTTGTGGCCCACCTACTTCGAAAAAATACTTGCCAGTGCCCCATTGGTAGTCGCTGCTTTACAATTGACTGCCGCAAGATGCTGTTTGAAGCTTAGTCTTGTGTCAATCATTACTCCTAGATACCTCATAGACAGTATTTTGTGATCCTCAACAGTGATTTTCATAGTTTTCTCTTACATACCTACGACAGCAGCACAGAAAACAGAAGCGCAGTTATCAAGACCGCTTGTGTTTTCTGTGCTGTCGTCGTAAGCTAACCACCAGGTCTCTCATTCTCTATCTCTTCTGCACCAATTTGACACTGTCCCGAAATGGTTATTATAAAACTAGGCCCTTTATCAGGCTGCTCAAATATTGATTGCTTGTTTTATATGCGGGAAAATGTAGGTTGTAAATATCTGCGGCGCACAAAGCGTTTATAAAGATTTAATACAGCTGTATGCGTGCACATAAATGTCATAACAACCATGGCCAAATATTGATGGATCGCAACATGATCCCTTTGCCTCGTTTTACACTATGCATACACACATACATACACTTACAGTGGAATATCTGGAATTGAATTTATTGCCCATCAGAAAGTGCATCTACAAAATACCATATACATACACAATATTAATTCCATCACCTCTGAAATTTTAAATCAATCGCAATGACACCCGCCCGCCTTAACTTAAGACTGCGCCATGGCTGCATAAATATGATGAAAGCACAAATAAGTGAGGAGATTAAAAATTTAGCCCCGTTGACAGTGATTGAAGCCCTTGAAATTAACGAACGATCGATCAGCAACTCTACTGAGTATATTTTGCAATCTACAGCGAATCGATCACACGCGGAAGATCGTAGTAGGGGTAGAATAAAATTTTGACATTACAATTATGGAGTATTTGAAAATGCCTTTTACAGACCATTTTGACCGGTGTGATATTTAGTGGGGAAATATAAAAAATTTAAAGAAAAGTTTTAAATAAAACAAAATATATTTCACTCTTATATTGCACGCACATGATATGTATAGTACATCTATTTACATAAAAAGTTGTAATATTATTTGTTTTTGATTTAGGTTTATTTGGATCACCACAATCACCACAACTTTTACATGGGTGGAAAAGTCTTAGACCTAACACATAGATGGCACTAGTTTTATTGCATTCACTTCTTTATCAGTTAGTATTAACCTTAAAAAGACAGGTGTTGAAATTTCACGATATTCTGTTCATTAGTTCATGAGTTATTGAGTTAAGAGTGACGCTACTTTTCTTATTTTCAAAACAAAGGATCAAAAACCATTTCGTATTTTCATTTTACTCTGCTTCTTGATGGGAAAAAATCCCGCTCAAGTGAAGCAATTTTTTTTTTTTTAAGAACACTTTTATTACAAACTGTATTCATACATTAAGCAATATTTATAGAATAACTTAAACCAACAGGTAGAGAATTTCAGTCGTTTATGGAACGCACTCAGTGGTACAACCCATTTCAGTTTTTTCCACTAGAAGAGGAGATCTGTGGAGGATTTTCTTTTGTGTCGAGTAAAAGCAATGGGATTGGCTATCATTTCCGTTATTAAGGAGTTAGAGTGAACTTGGAGCCTGAGATTGTGGGATCTTGCATATTTCTCTATTTCTTGCACAACAGTGGATATTTGGAGGTCACGGTGTATTTTCGAGTTTGAAATATAGTAGCGTGAGTTGGTGATCATTCTTAATGTTTTTGACTGAAATCGTTGTAAAATTTCGATATTGGAGTTTGGTGCAGTGCCCTAAAGTTGAATACCATATGTTCGCACAGGTTTTAGAACTGCTAAGTGTAAGAGCAATTTGCTTTCGACAGAAACTTAGGAATGACGAGGCCATAAAAGCCAGTGAAGGTCTCTGATTTTAATACCAATAGCTTTTCTTTTTGAGAATATACTTATGTGTTTTCCTCGTTAATTTTCTGTCTAGATGCATTCTTAGATATTTGGTTTCATTGCTTTGTGGTACTTCCATATTGTTCAGTTTGACGGGTGGGCAAGTGTCTCGCTTAAGAGTGAATGTTACTTGTACTGATTTAGTTTCATTGGAATTTATTCTCCATTTTTTGAGCCATAGGTTGATTTTGTCGAGTCCCTCTTGAAGTTTAGAAGAAGCTGCTTGCGGAAGAGTGTCACTTGCTAGTAAAGCTATATTATTAGCAAATGTGACCAAATATTGGTCCCATTACGCTTCCTTGCGGAACGCCCGCGGAACTCGTACAGAGCACGGGGAGATGATTTCCTTTCTTGATGAAGAAATTTCAGTTATTGTATAAGACCTTATTTTCTTTGAATTCATTGTGAATGTTGATGAACTTGCTGGATAGTTCTGTGTTCTCTTCGAAAACCGAACTGATGATTGGGTATTATTTTTCGTTCTTTTGGACGATACGATTCAACTGAATCTGCTTTTTTGCTAGATTTGAGGACCATTTTAATTTGAGCCACTTTCCATTGAGCTGGAAAATTTCTAGTTAGTATCATATAATTGCATTGAATAAATACGTTAACAGAGAAACTCCTATTTCTGGGAGCTCTTTGAGTACTTTCGCTGTAATATTATTACAGAATTTACGTCTTCTAGGGTACCGGCTAAAGAGGCCATTGAGTGTGGGGTAAATACTCTTATTAAGTGCCGGGCAAATGTGGCTAAAGCCCATTAATTATTTTCCATTCGAAAGGCAGGTAGCTGGAGTATAAGTCTTTTTATATTTCTAGCAGCCTTCCAGAGCGAAGCAATGGCTTGAAAAGTGTTATGGAGACTCCGCTCTAGACACGGGGCGTCTAAATGAGGCGGTAACACCAGAAAACATAAAAAAATATTAACAAAATTGTTTTGAATAATCGAAATGTGAAGTTGCGTGAGCTAGTTGAGATCGTGAGGATATCAAAAGAACGAAATGGTTTTATATTGCATGAGCATTTGACTATGAGAAAGCTTTGTGTGAATGTGAGTGCCGCAGTTGCTCACCGTTAACCAAAAACAAGAACGTGTTGATGATTCTGATTAGTGTTTGGCCATGTTTAAACGTAATGAACCGGAATTTTTGCGTCGATATGTGGCAATGGGTGAAACATGGATCCTTCACTTCACTCCGGAATCAAAACGATCGTCATCTGAGTGGCCAGCAACTGGTGAATCTCGTCCAAAGCATCAGAAAGCGGAACAATCGGCTGGAAAGGTTAGGAACTCGGTATCTTGGGATGTGTGTGGTGTAATATTCATCGATTACCTTGAGAAGGGCCGCCGTAGGCGAATGGATAGGTGCGTGACTACCATTCGGAATTCAAAGAGAACGTAGGTTTGGATCTCGTTGAAAGACCAAAATGAAGAAAAAGTTTTTTCCTAATAGCAGTCGCCCCTCGGCAGGAAACGGCAAGCCTCAGAGTGTATTTCTGCTATGAAAAAGCTTCTCATAAAAAATTCTGCCGTTCGGAGTCGGCTTGAAACTGTAAGTCCCTCCATTGGTGGAACAACATCAATACGCACAACACAAATAGGAGGAGGAGGAGCTCGGCCAAAGAAAGAAATGTTTCATCACGAAAATGCACCGTGTCACAAGCCAATCAAAACAACGGCAAAACTACGTGAATTGAACTTTGAACCGCTCCCAGATCCATCGTATTCTCCAGATTTGCCTCCAGCGACTACTGGCTGTTCGCAGACTTAAAAAAATGCACGCCGGTAAGAAGTTTCGCTAGAATGAAGTTATCGGGTATCGCTGAAATTGAGGCCTATTTTGGGAAGATGAATCATTCTATAAAAGTGGTATTGAAATGTTAGAGCGGCGCTGAAATGATTTCTTTGTTTTTGATGGAAATAACGTTGCTGAATAAAGTTTATTTTGCACAAGAAAAAGTGTTTTCCTTGTTAGGACGGTAGGGGTCGGAGGAGGAGTATTCCGCAAAGAGCTCCCCATCAAACTCAAATTCAGGTTAACGGATCACTGCAGTGTGTTCCAAGCAGAGGTAGCCGAAATCAAAGAAGCAGCTGACTGCCTACTTACTTGTGTAATAACTGTTAAGAAGATAAATGTTTACTCCGATAGCCAAGCGGCAATTAGGGCCCTAGGCTCTATTATGGTGCACTCGAAACTGGAATGCCTGACCTCACTTTCGATTGCATCAAAATTCTTCGACATAAGAATAATCTGGGTACCTGGTCATAGTGACATTGCTGGAAACTGCGAAGCCGACGAGCTGGCCAGACAAGAGACCTGTGAGGTAGTGTACCCGCGAAAGGAGAGGATCGGAATTCTCTTGACAACCTGCGATCTACTCCTGGAAGGAAGAGCTTTGCACCAACTCAGCCAGCGCTGTAAGGTCACGAGGTCCTTCTGGCCACGTTTGGATCGGATTTTGATTCGAGGGATATTCTAAGGATGACAAAATCTCAGCTCTCAAATTTTGTCGGCATCCTCAAGGGGCACTATCCGCGGGGTATACATGCTGTGAGACTCGGAATTACTTCGTTTCCTTTTTGCGTTAGCTATATTTGTGGAACAACATCAACACGCACACCACAAATAGGAGGAGGAGCTCGGCCAAACACCTAACAGAAGTGTACGCGCCAATTATTTATTTTTTTTATTTTTTATATGGAGGATGAGGTGGAATCATCTCAATCTCTGCTCCTTAGCTACCCCACTCTCGCGGGACTAAGATTTAAGCATCTTGGTTCTCACTTATTTTCTGCGCCTGCTGATATAGCAGGTCTTGATATCAAAAATCTGACTTCATCAGCAGCATAAAACGGCTAAATTAGCCTCCGTTCATAGTCCACAAATACTCAAACCTCCCCACCCCTCTCCTTTTCGTCCTATAGTTTTTTCCTTCACCTCTCTTTCCCTCTTGCAATGGTAACCTAGGCCCGGGATTTTTTAGTCTATGTGTTACATTCAAAAAAAAATTTAATAATCGCAAAATTTCAAATCAGTCCTTGCAACAGAGTTCAAATAATCCAGTTAAAAACAAAACACGTTTACGAACACACTGCCCGCCCTAGTCTCTCCACGAATGTAGATTTTAGCGACTGTTTCATATGTAAATATATTAATGCTGACATTTACAATGAACCTAACATGACATTCTATCCGCTCTGAATAATTTAAGCGTGAAATTAATCATCAAAACTATGAAAGTTGTATAGAATTACTCTACTACAACAAAAAAGGGCTGAGTCATTGCGTGCTGCAACCTCTCACGTCACCCTCAACAATAATCAAGCAACAAATTTCATAATCGCCTTAAATGCACTTTGTCCGAGGGTGCAACACAACGCAACACAACGTATTAGCGGCACCCTTGAGATTGCAGCTTTTATTTAGGTAAATTTCGTTACTTAATTGAAATGACGAATATCATTGAATTTCATAGAAAAAAAAAAATCTGAAAAATTAAAGATTCCATAACCATGCGCGGAATTCGCCTCAATCTATTCCAATTGAATTGATTGCTATTGAAAAGAAGCGATTTCAAAATTATTAAACTCAATTGCCGAAAAGATTTCATCGGAATAAATGAGTACAAATCGGGGGGAAACAAATCAGCAGTAATTTTCATAATTAAATCATCATAAACATTTTAACCCCTTCGCAAAGCATTTTCAAACAACATTCATATGTATACATACACATACATACATACATACATACATACATAGAAATGCATAAGCACAACAGATGCGTGCATTCGAATGTGAATCATGGCGATGCGGCAACAATAGTTCACCAACACTGAAAGCCAATTTGGTATTCAAATAAGCATGAAATCAAAAATCTCGAACAAAATCTGCTCGAAAAACTGCTCAAACAGCCAAAACATAATAATAAATTAAAAGCCAAAGAAGCAAATGAAAACAACAACGGCCCGACCAGTAGCACCAAAAGTTCAACAACAGCAGAAAGCGCGCAGACGGCAAGCAAACAATTAAGCGGCTTCGGCATGAAACTGTTTGTGTGCGTAAGTAGTCGCTGCATATGAAATTGATCTAATAAATAAAAATATTGTATGACAGCCCGAGTGGCGGAGGCAGAGATTGAAAGTAGCTGATATATGCGCGCGTCCGGAAAAAGCTCCCTAGTGACTCGAGCAACAGGCGCTTGTGAGAGACGAGCCATTCAGGCAGCGGCTATTGCAGTCGAATGGTAGCCACTGTGCAGCAGCAAATGTTCCGCATCAAGTGGGGCAGAGGCACACAGTTTCCCAATGCACCGAGCTGCGGTACTTAGACGCATAAGTACACGTAAATACATACGCACGAAAATGCCAACTTCATTGCCAGGGAGACTGCGAGCGTGTCAATACACGTACACAGGCGCTGATAAGAATTTAATCGGCAATGCCGCCTTAACGACGCCCTACTGTGATCTCCATGTATGACAAAATAACAAAATACGAGGAGTACTCACTCTTTGCAGCATTTTAGGTGTATCATATAATTGCTTTTCCAACAACAAAACGCGCGCTAGATATTTTTACAATCTTGACAAAATTTGCTACACTGAATTTCAATATTCTCAGTGATGGTGTGAGTAGGTAGGTAGGTGAAATGGTTGCAGTGCCACTCTGGCACTCACGAAATATCACTAAAGCGCCGTTTTGATATCTACAGCCAGCCAGAGCTGTTGATATAATGGAGGAGATTGATGAGATTTAGGTTGGTGCACTGCCCCAGGCGGTCGAAGAAAGGAGCACCCGGTAACCTTAATCGTCTAGCTGCCGAACCCGGTCATTTACAGAGAAACTGCTCGTTCTTCCAAAGGTCCCCACAGTTTCTGCAAAGGAGGTTAAATGGTAACCCTAGCTTCTCCGCTTGCGTACCGATCGTCCAGTTACCGGTAAAACAGATACGAGTTTATAAATTGAATGGCGAGAAGTCCCAAAGACTTTCTGAGGCTTTTGTATATCGCATTGGGGCCAAAGGGTTTTCGAAACAGCACATGAAGAAATGGAGCTCCATCTTTTCTGCGCTTTGCTGAGAAATAATTTATGCAGTTCCCCTTTAACAACTTTCAGGGTGATGCCGATGGCCGCGTAGGAGGTCTCTGAGGCCAATTCAGTCCCCTTCCTGGCAAGCTCATCAGCATTTTCATTTCCCTCTATGTTCCTATGTCCTGGAACCCAGATCAGAGAAATGTTACCTGTACACCCAAGAGATTTGATCTCCTCCTTACAGGAGTTTACTAGTTTCGTTCTGCACCATGGCGTCGTCAGAGCCTTCATTGCGACTTGACTATCGGAGAAAATGTTAATATCTCCCTCGCTCCCACGTTCCTTAAGCATTTTGCATGCCTGTAGGATCGCAAAGACTTCTGCTTGAAAAACAGTAGCAGTATTCGGCAATTTTAAGGAAATCGATTAATTGGCTGATTTAGAGCAAACCCTGCTTCAACTCCCGATTCCAATCTGGAACCGTCAGTGAAGACAGAGGTGCAAGCTTCGGTGTAGATTTTCCCCTCCTTCAACACCTGCCTACCTAGGGAAAGATTGCCCTAGCACGACCCTCAAACTCTAGTTTGCGGATACAGAGATCTAATCGAAGTTCCGAGAAATACGGCGTTAACTGCCAGAAAATGCTACCATGTCTCTTGAGACATTTTCTCCAAAGGCCAACCTCCTTTAACCTGATTGCACTTTGAGCTGCGATGGAAATAACGTAAAAGTCGATGGGAAGTAAGAGCAAAACGACATTCAGGACAGCACTGGAGCAAGTCCTACATACTCCGGTGATGCCAATACATGCAGTCCTTTGCAACCTCCCCAATTTAATGATATTATAGCCCGTCCGGAGAGCTTCCCACCAAACCAGGCGTTAAAATTGGCAAAACCACTGCTTTGTACATCCACAGCACGGCCAGTGGCTTAAGTACCAATTTTTTACCGAACATAGATTTGCTGGAGTAGAAAGCTTTAGTGGTCTCCTTTACTTGATTTTCGATGTGTAACTGCCAATGGAGTTTGGAGTCAAGTATCACTCCAAGATACCTAACTTCCGATGAAAGCGGGAGAACGTGGTTGTTTAATTTGGGAAGTCGAAAGGGTGGAGGTTTATATTTTCTGGTAAATAATACCAGCTCCGTTTTGGCAGAGTTGACTCGGAGGCCGCAGGTGGCAGCCCAGCGACTGAGTACAGCCAAAATCTCAGCTATGATTGAGAGAAACGGTCACCGTACCATTAGGACCAAGTCATCCGTGTATGCTACTACCTTAACCCCACCCTTATTTAGCACTAGCTTTAACCCGCGGCCCCGCTCGCGTAGGAGTAGTTTTGAGGGATTTAGGATATACATATAAAAGAATTACAAACAATAATTTCATAGAAAATATTTTTTTATTAATAACCATTATATTACATGAACGAATGTAGTGACTTTAGCTCATCTTGTCACCGCATTAACTTCCTTGCAGCCATGCAGGGACGAGATCCAGAGACAGATAGTCTATCTAAAGGTGTAAAAAAAATGTCAAATCGAATGCTAACACTATTTGCGTTCAATAATATTATATTTACATATTAGGAAATCAGCTTCGTTAATTGCATTTTCAATTAAAAATTCTACGATTTTACATTTTTCGCTGCATTCGCCCATCTTGAAATTTATTATGGTGCCAAGCCAAGAAAGAGAAAGAGATTACGCCTTTCGAATTCGTCGTGTCGTAAGAGTCCACCAACAAACAAACAAAAGGAAGGGGAATTACTTGTTTGTGAAGAAGAAGAGTAGGCCTCTTCCGCATAAAAACGCAAAAACTGCATTTGGAGGCTTTATATTAATTTGTGCTTTCACAATTTAACGCACGGTTTTTCGTTTTCATAAGTTTGATTAGATTAAATCTTACAAATCACAATATTATCAAGCCATTCACTGAATTTTCATAAACATGTATTTTGTTCTACTTTTGTTTGTTTTGTTCCTTTGTTTTGTATTGCGAACTTAGCTGACGTCAGACTTGTCAAAATCGCGAAAAAGTAACTGTTTTTTAATGGCGCCAGCGTAGATACCCTATACGCCTGGGTGCCAAGCCAATAGCCAATATCAATAGCCAAGTGAGCAACATAATGGCTTCTGCCTATTTTAATTTGGTACCCAGAATAGCCCATTAGTGGGTACCTAACACGATTATAAGCACTTGTAGTTATATGGGTAAAATCGCATAATTAATTTATTTGAGGTTTGCCCACTTGTGACATTACAATTCTGACACTGCCTTACAAAAGATCGCATTTACGAAGAGCGAAGAAAGTGGAAAAATTAAATACCATTTTGGTAAAAACTGTAGCAAAAAAGTTTTTTTGTTTTACTTGAATTATAAATAAATATATGGAACAAACGGAAATATTGTAATCTTGTGCTGTCAAGGAATCAAGGTGGTCTTCTTAAGACATCAGCGCCAAAGGCCACAAGCCTGATTCGAGCGAAGGCCGAGGAGACACACAGAAAGTGGTCCACCGTCTCATTCTCTTCTCCACATGGTGGGCAGAGTGCACTGTCTGAGATGTATGCCTTTTCCAAGTGCTTCGCCCATAGAAAGTGGCCCGTCATCAGTCCAACCAGCTGCCTACAGTCCCTCCTGCTTAATGACACAGAAGGATCTGCGACATGACAGGTTACATCAGTTTTGTCCAGCGTCGTTATAGTTTTCTGATTCTTCGGCAAGTGTGGCAGTGAAGCCAATAGAAATAGAGAATTACTTGTAACTATTCTTAAGATGTGAATTGCCGCGGTCAGCCAAAAACTGAGCATCTGGGTAATTTAGACTACTTTTGTTGCGCGTGTAGATATGCGATCTGGATATCAGATTTATTCAAATAATAACAAGATATAGTAAATATCACATATGTATGTGTGTATGCACATAACTACACTCGTGTGATCTCCTTCCTCACTTGCCGCCTCCAACACTTGTTTCTTAAATACAGATATATGCCACATATGGTATAATACATAAGTTTGCGGCGCAGAGGTCGAATAAACGAGCGTGCGTTCACCCGGCTCCCATTCGCTGCTCCCTTCTTGACAAGTATCTGCTCAGTGCACTCGTAAGTGCGTGTGCGACTTGTAAAATGCACAACAATTTACGCATTTACAGAAATTAACTGCAATCGAGACTCTGCTCCGTGCCGACAGCAGGCTGCAATGTGTCTGGGGTGCAACAAGTTCCTCCCTACTTGGGCGACGTGCCGTAGTTGTGGGCTTGTCATGCAACACGCGGCAAGCGTCTGAGCAGCTTAGTGGCGACACACTTCAACCATTGGCACTGTCGCCCAACTTTCTTCCCATGCCATCCACACAGCTAAAGTGGAAAAATCTGTTTTGTATTTGCATGCATTTATTCAGCGCATCCATTCGATTCGTCGTTGGATTACTTTTTGCTACTGAATTCGCTTCATCAGCTATTGGACTTTATCTTTTTTTTGTTTGCGTGGTAATAAAAATCTGTGTGGTAAATTGCGCCTATTCATGTACATACATACATACGCACATACGAGTATTATTCTATGGGTTAATTGAATTTTGTTTTCATGTTAAAATGACTATTAAAAATTAATTTTCATAAAATCAATGGAAAACTTTCAAGCTCCAGGGTTTACGAGTATCCAAAGGTGACCTGGCTTTAGTAGCTTCTGAGCATTTTTCTTTAAGGAAATCAAACTTTTATTACGCTAATGTATGTAGATGTGCACGTTTGCTTACAACAAAGCGGACTAATAAAAAATAAGATTAGTGGCAACCAGCAGAGTTTTGTGAGTTTTTATGAATTGTTTAATAAGACGTGTGTGGCCTTACGGTACGTTGTGAACTTTTATTAGCTTCTTATTTGTAGATTTTGCCGAAATTGTGGCTCATTCCAAAAGTTCTTTCTGTTGTGCAGAGTCCCCAATAAAATTACTAGCTTTTTTTACTTGTGTTATTCTGTTGCTTATAAATAAACCAGCTGCCGTTCGGAGTCGGATGAAAACTGCAGGTCCCCCCATTTGTGGCACATTTTCAAGACGCACGCCACATATAGGAGGATAAGCTCAGCGAAACAAATAAAAAGGCGCCAATTATATACACTTACAAGGTGAAGTCCAAGGTAAACAAGACTGAGCTAAAATAGCAACGACAGGAGCTTTGTTCTGATAACTCCGAGTTTATTTATTCTAAATAGTCGCCTCTGGTCTCGTTACACTGTTTTGAGCGATCTAAAAGCTTTTTGAAAGACTACTTCAGGATGTCGGTACAAGCCTTTTGGATGGCCTCTACGGACGCAAAACGTTTTTCTTTCATGGACAACTGCAATTTTCCGAATAGGTAGAAGTAACAAGGAGCAGTATCAGGCGAAAACGGTGAGTGATTGATGGGTAAAAAGCGATTTCTAGTCAAAAAATCAGTCACAAGAGTGGATCGATGAGATGATCCATTATCAAGAACTAAGCGCCAGCTTTTTCCTTCGCGGTGTTCAGAACGAATTCGACGATGGCGATGCAACAAACGCTTCAAAACGCCAAGATAGAAAATTGCGTTGACGGTTTGGCCCATTGGCACGAACTCCTTGTGGACAATTCCCTTGGAATCGTAAAATCAAATGAGCATCGACTTGATTTTGGACTTCTCCAAGCAAGATTTTTTGGGTGGTGGGTCGTCTGGGGCCTTCCATTCGGCACCTGGACGCTTAGTTTCAGGTTCATGTTGAAAACACCACGTCTCATCAGCAGTTACAATATTGTAAAGGAAGTTCGTGTCTTTTCTCGTCTTTTTAATGAGGTCTTTCGAATGTTGAGTTCTGAGCAATTTTTAGTTCTGTCTACCCTTCATTATTTGTTTGTATTCTTTGCTTACTGCGTTCCCATTCCTTTTTCCGCAATTCCCGTAACGCATTTGCGGATCATTCTCTCATCTTGGCCCACACCAAATTCGATTGCAGCATGTGATTTACAATGTTGCCTGGGGTTATTCTTTCTTTTATCATTTCTTCAATCGACGTTATTTCAGGTGCGTATCTCGGGGAGGAGAAGAACATACTTATGTTCCGCGTTCTCACTACCGTTGCCGCACAACGAGCAGTCTGCAACGTCCTTTGAAGATACTCTCTGTAGCATCCATGTCCCGTCGGGAACTGTGTCAGGTAGGGCCACCATGTCTTCCCTCAACCGATGCCTGCACGCTTCTGATGAGTTTATACGTCCACCTCCCTTTTGTCGCTAGGTCCCAGCGATTTTGCCACTCATTTATGCTGCCCTGCCTTTCTTCTTTACGCTCCTCCGCCGTTAGTTGCCTGTTTAGGCTTTTGGCTTTGTTGTAGACTCTACCCAGTTCAGAGGCCATTATATCTGGTGGCATGATACCCGATATGACACAACCTGCTTCATACGACATTGCCCTGAAAGCACAGGCAACTCTAAGAGCACTTAGTCTAAAAACTATTTCCGCCTTCTTCGCGTATGTTTTTTGTATCAGGGCTTCACCCCATATGGGTGCTGCATACATGAGTGCCAGTTCAATAGTGTAACAGAGTAGATATGTATGCATACATACACACATACATACATATGTAGGTATCGCACATCGAAGAACTTGCTATGAAATTTAGCTCACTATTGGTGCGTCTTGTCTATCGATGAATGGTTCATTGGACGATACTACAGAAATGAAAGCTAAAAATAAATAAATAAAATAAAAAAAATGCTCTCCATAGAGCTTACGAAGTTAAGTAGAATGTAACTGCGATGTATGTATGTAGATATAGTAGATACCCACGTACCTATAAAAAGCGTCTGAACTTTAAGGCTGCTATTTGGCGCTACTCAGTTACATACAACCCAATGCAGTAGTCGCTCGTTCATATGAATTTATAGAAATGATAGTATTGTTCACTTTTGTCAATTGTTCCTATTATTGGAGTTTGAATTTATTTGTAAAAATATACTATTGAACGTGTAAACACACTTACACACATACTTTGTTAGAAATGGAAAAAAATTGCGATTTAACAGTGAAGTACGAATTAATTCTTGACAATTAAATTAATTAACCATTTATTTGAAAAATAATACATTTCACAGTTAAAGGCTAAACAATGTATTTAAAAAAATATTTAAAAGAGAGATCAGATGGAGGTACTTTTTCCAGTAGGGTGTTTTTGACTGATGACGTGTGACTACCGTCAAAATAAATATATAATTTTTTCCAGTATTCATTGACATTTCATCACGGCAAGACTTACGCCTCAACAAAGTTTACAAATCGTAAAATGGTATTACGAAAATCGACGCTTTATGAAAAGTGTTCAACGCGCGCTTAACCCGATTTATGGTGTTCAGCGATGAGACCCATTTTTGGCCCACTTGCTACGTTAATAAGCAAAATTGCCGTATTCGGGCTGAAGAGCGACCCGAAGCCATTCAAGAATAGCCATTGAAAGCAACAGTTTGGTGCAGCCTATGGGCTGGAGGAATCATAGGCCCATATTTTTTAAAGACGAGGCTGGCGCCAATGTAATAGTGAACGGCGAATGATATCGAGCTATGATAAACGACGTTTTGATGCCGGCAATTGAAGCCCCTGATCTACACAATATTTAGTTCCAACAAGAGGGCGTTATTTGCCATACAGCCACACAGCCCTTGAAATTTACTGTGTCTTCGTTTCGGTGCGCAATTGATCTCTCGTCTCGGACCAGCGGATTGGCCGTCAAGATCGTGCGCTATCCCACCTTTGGACTTTTATTTGTGGGGTATGTAAAGTCTAAATGCTTTATGAATAAACCAGCTTAGTTTGAGGCATCGGAAGCCAACTTTACTAAAGTTATACACGAGATACCGACCGACCAACTAGCCAAAGTCCCCCAGCGAATCATTCAAAGTTGGTGTTTACGGGTGGTCGAATTACAGCGCAGTTGCGGCTAATATTTAAAAGGGATTATTTAAAAAAAATAAATATCGTGAATGGTTCTACACAAAAATAATAAAAATCTCCCAATCAATTAGAAGTTTTGTTATTTTATTTCAATTTACAACATCGACAATTGTTTGCTGACTAGAAGTTTGTCCGTTATGATGAAATTAAAATTCGAAAAAGGCGAGCCAAAAAACACCGAGAGATTGCTAACTCCTAAAATACTCAGGCTGAAAAGCCCATAGTATTGAAAGCTTTGGAAAGCAAAAAGGTATATAGTCGTCAAGGAGAGAAGTTACAGAAAGAAAGAGATGGAATAGAGACAGAGTTAGCTGATCCTGTGAGAAGCTCCCCCAAGCAAGACAGGCAAATCGTGTCTTCAATGATTCCAATGGTGGCCACATGCTGACCGCATGATTTGTGGCCTGTAATAATATCGAACATCAACCGAACGTCTTTAAAAAGTTTTAGAGGAAAGCTCGATAGATATCTGTTCTGATTTCTCGCAAAACGTTTTGCAGTTCTGCAGTGTTCTAGATCGGACCATCGCTCTTTATGCAGATTGCCTACATAATCGCTAATTCTCTTCGTGATACTTGCAGAACTGATACAGATTATTGCCTTTGGTTTTTGTGGGGTTACTGCTGATCCGCAGTTGGCCAATTCATCGGCAATTACATTTGTTTGAACACCGCGATCTTCTGAAGGCCATATACATAAGTATTATTTCGGGGAATAAGTTCGAAGCGATTTTATTTTGTGCTTTATTTTGCAACGATTTATTTGCTATTTAGCAGAACTCTTTCTGCTCTACAAAACTATGTTATATTTTGTTGTATTTTTGAGTTATTATATTTTTTATTAGTTTTGAGACTTAGAAATGGAATACCCAGGCGGCAAAAATCAACATTTTCGAGACCAGCTCTTCTTTGACTTTCATCGAGGTCGAAAAGCTGCCGAAGCAGCCCGGGACATTTGCGACGTATATGGAAAAGGTGTCATAGGCGAGTCTACAGCACGGAAATGGTTTTCAAAGTTCAAAAGTGGCCACTTTGACACGGCGACACGTCTCGCAGCCGAAAGTCTTCTGAATTCGAATTCTTCATCCAAAGAAGATCATGATATGTGTTTGGTAGGACTGAACCATGCCCTCGGTACACTGGCAAATACTCGAAAAGAATGTCACGTTCAACAAGGAGCTCTCCATTACCTAGCTACACCGCGTGAATGAGGCTATTCGACTGAAAAGACCTGATCGACTGGGTCAAACCTTACTCCTTCACGACAATGCGAGGCCCCATGTTGCACAAGTCGTCAAAACCGCACCCCAAGAGCTCGAATGGCAGGTGCTTCAGCATTCGCCGTATTCTCCGGATCTTGCACTGACCGATTACCATGTTTCCGCTCCCTGTAAAACCATATGAAGGGCGTTACCTTCGATAACAAAGAGGTCCTTAAAATCTGGCTCAAGAACTTCTTTGACACCAGACCAGTCGATTTTTGACGGAACGGCATCTACAAAATGGTCGAGAGGTGGGAAGAGGTAGAGATTGTTAACAGCAACGGCGGATATATAATTGATTAATTACTGATATAATTCTTGTATTTTGTTTAAATAAGTCTTCGGAAAAAACGCTACGAACTAAACCCGAAACCCAATACATTTTCACTAGTAGCCAGGCGACGATGGGTGCCCGATGGGCTATTGTGACAACGAGGGTAACTGTAGGTGCGATGAACTAACGAAACTCAGCACCAAATAGACTGAGCACACAGAGAATGACATAGCCACAGACATTTAAGCTGCTCATATTTGAAAAAATTGTAATCGCACCGAATGAAAAATGGTGTAATGAATCCACATGCAGAATCGCCCGACAATTGTCGCCAACTCTCAATGCTAAACGCACAGAATCTCTGCTAAGCCAAAAGCCTTAGCACACTGATTTCAGTTCTAACAGGGCATTGCCTAATAGGCGTGCAAACACATTACGAGGTGTGTTCAAAAAATAAGGCGAAATTTATTTTTTTTCCAAAAATATTAATTTATTCATCAATTTTTATTTTATCTCCTTCAAAGTAGTCCCCCTCAGATATAATACATTTGTGCCAGCGTATTTTCTAATCCTCGAAGCAGTTCTGATATGCACTTTCTGGTATGTCCTTGAGCTCTCTCAGTGATTCGGTTTTTATCTGCTCAATCGTCGCAAAACGTCGTCCTTTCATGGGTCTCCTCAATCTTGGGAACAGGAAAAGTAGCAGGGGGCCAAATCTGGTGAATACGTTGGCTGAGGCATGATAACGGTGTTGTTTTTGGCCAAATAATCTCTCACAAGCAGATGAGTCAGCAGGTGCATTATCATGATGCCAAAACCATGAATTTTCTTCCACAATTCCGGGCGGTTTTTTTCCTATTCTTCAAGGTAATACTCCTTATTTGCCGTAAGACCTTGTGGTAAGAACTCCTGATGCACTGCGTCATGGTAATTGAAGAAAACAGTGAGCGAGACCTTGATATTTCATTGAACTTGGGTGCTTTTTTTGGTCTTGGCTCTTCTGGACTCTTCCATTGGGACGATTGGGCGTTTTAATACGAGTATCATAATCATATACTCATGATTCATCACCAGTTATGGCCCTTTTAAGCAAATCTGGATCATCATTGATGTCATTCAACAATTTCTGAGTGATGCTCTGCGACCTTGTTTTGGTCGAAATTCAGCAATTTTGGAACGAACTTCGCTGCCACGCGTTTCATGCTAAAATTTTTGAAAATATTACATGGCATGAGCCAACCGATACACCAACATTCTTAGCAACTTCTCTAATTGTGATTCGCCGATTCTCCATAACAATTTTCTTCACTTTCTCAACATTTTCATCGGTTGTTGATGTGAGGGAGCGTCGACATTCACATCGGCTTGACCTTCTGTGAAAAGCTTTTACTGCTTGTAAACATTTTTTGTACTCAGAGTACTCTCGCCGTATGCCACTGTCAACATTTCAAGTGTTTTTGAGTAGGGATCTTTTAAAATACTCACAGGTTTTTGGAGAGATAAAGCAAGTATCCACGCGGCATTACAAGGGCTATGAGCCTAAGTTGAAAATTTAGTTCTTTGAAACTTCAAAGACTTTAAAAAAATGTATGAGGAACTAAAAACTGCGAGACTAAATTCCAAACTAAAATTTTGTCAAAGGCCTGAGACTGTCGGCTTTATATTACAACGTTAAAAATGTTGTCTTTAATTAAAAATCATAAAAATAACAATAATGCCCACATAAAAATGTAATCATACAAATATACAAACGTACGAGTATGTAATAGAATAGATAGGAATAATAAAAGAATACAGGTCATGTTCACTCTTTAGAACCTTATGAACTAAATTTTTCTGTGATTTTCTGTGGTTCACTGGATGTTCATTTATTGAATTGTCTCTAAAACCTAGTGGCTGTTGTTTTTATATACTTATACAAGTCACATTTATATGTATAAGTATGTAGATATACGTATGTGCACACATACATACGCACTAGTAGCAGTCGTTTCGAAACTCGTATCGAATGCCAGTTACAAGAGCTTTGTTGTTTATCTCTGCGGTCGTTACAGTGGCACTGGCCACAAATCAATCGTAAATTGGATAACACATACATACATACATACAAACATAGACAAGTAAACACAGCTCCGCACAATTGAGCTACTTATGGTACTTCTGGTACTTTTGTATTTGAGGATTTTTTCTCTTTTGTCTCAATTTTCCACTTTTATCCAAGTTTGGCTCTATTTACTTGGAAATTGATTGGAAAATCGAAACCAAATTGAAATACGAGCGATGTGAACTTCAGTGCCGCGGTTGCTGCTAAAAACTCCCCTCCTCACACCTCTTAAATAGCATTTATGTATGTCTGTACGTAGGAGAAGTGGTGGGGAAAAATCATACGAAACACATTGCCGACGGATTTATGCTTTTGTCTGTAGTACCTATGTGTGTGCATACTCTTATATATGTAGATGTCTATGTATATATGTATGTATGCATTTGCTATGCTCCCGCCAATTGTGTTCGTTTTCTTTTTTTTTTTTTATTTGTGCGGAAATTGGAGCAAACGTCGTCCGACAACAGATCATCAAACAATACAATTAAAGGGCATAAGGTATTATATTGCGTGCTGTACTTTTGTATGTATGAGCCTACATACATACATATGAATGTATATGTGAGCCATAGAAATATAATATATAAAAAACTTTTAATGCGAATAAAGTATGCAATTTGTTTTAAGTGAAAATCGAAGAGAGTCTGTCATTTTGCGGTTGATTAGATTTAAATAAAGCGATTGTTAGTTGCTGTCTGTACATACATGCACCTATACATATACGAGTATAGTAGTATGTAGGTATGTTTGTATGCATACTGCGACTTTTTCGGTCTTCGGATTCGCTAAGTGAAGGAATTTAAAGTTTTATGCCGCCTCCGAACTGCAGATGGTTTTTATAATTTTCAAATTTGAAAATTTCAAAGTTTCATGCTCACATTAATTTTTAACCGGGAAAGAAATAAAAAATTAATCATATACATTTTGTGAATAGACTGTATACAGGCCGGTTCACTTGAATAGAGGGGCTTACCAAATAAGAAAATAATAATAATAAATATAGGAAATTTTGTTTTTATAAAATTTATTATTTACGACCCGAGTTTTCAAAAAATCTATTTTTTTCGATATTTCGAAAATATAGTATCTTAAGAATATACGGAGAAATTTTCAAAAATCCGGCTCGACTTCCCAACTTTATGTTACAAGAATTTTTTTTTCTTTTTATCGATCCATCAACATTTCAAGGAGAAATGATGCATACCGTGGATCAACTTTTTTTTTCATTGTATCAGGTCAGTCCATAAGTTCGTGCGTTTTTTAAAGGTGGTTTTAAAATTAATAAAAAAGATGCTTAAAGTATTTATTAACCAATAATATATTTTCCTTCATTATTTACAATGTTTTCCCAACGTTTAGGCAAATTTTTAATTCCCTGCTCAAAAAATTGTTTGTCCTTGGACCCAAAATACGCTTCGATATCCTTTTTTATAGCTTCTTTTGAGGAGTAGTTCTTCTTACTCATATGGAATCGAAGTCCACGGAAAAGGTGATAGTCTCAAGGTGCAATATGCGGGGAGTATGGTGGATGCGGCATTAGCTCCCATTCGAGCTCGTTCAGCTTGCCTAATGTTTGCCTTGCGGTATGAGATCTTGCGTTGTCGTGGTGAAACAAAACTTTGCGTCTATCCACTAAATACGCTCAATTTTTGTTAAGTGCCTCATTCAGGTTTGATAGCTGATGGGAATAATTATCAGCAGTTAACGTCTGGTTTGGTTCCAGAAGTTCATAATAAACAATACCGGCCATATCCCACCAAATAGACAGGAGAATCTTCTTGGGGTGAAGGCCATCTCTAGGGGTCGGTTCTGGTGTTTCATCTTTATCTAACCATTGGCGTTTGTGAACAGGATTGTTGTAAAGGACCCATTTTTCATCACCAGTGGTGACGATGCTGTTCAAAAAACTTTCATTTTCAAGCCGTTGCAGCAGCTGAGAACACACATTCACTCTCTGCGGAAGGTTGGCTGCAGAAAGTCTATGCGGAACCCATTTTCCCAGGCTTGAAACCTTTCCCAACTGAACCAGGTGCTAATGAACTGTTTCATGCGATGAATTTAACCTTTGACTTATTGTATCGACTGTCAAATTTGGCTCAGCTTCCACGAGTTCGAGCAAGGCGTCGGAGTTAAAGACTTCAGGACGACCAGCGCGCGGGGCATCCTCCACGTCGCAGTTACCACTTCGAAAGTTTCAAAATTTTCCTATGAAGCTACTCCGAGTATGGGCTTTGGATCAGCTTCATAGGAAAATTATGGCTACGTTACCTCGAAAATCATTTTTTTCAAATTAAGTGCAACGACGTTCTCATCTTGGCGGCTACGTTAAGAATGAATATCACTAATTATTTGGAAACCCTGCTAGAAATGTTGCGCACAATTTCATCTTTTGGCTCTGCAGCTCTTTGTGAGCTTTGGCCTGCTCCACGTGGGACCTCCATACGTCTCGAACGGTTGCGACTTTTTTCCAGTTCGTTATCCTAAGTTTCTTGATGTCGTCCTCTTATGATGGTTTTATACAGAGTAGATTTGCATTGTCTGTTTAGTAGTTTTGAAGCCTAAATAGGTAAAGGATTCATCGATTTCAAAAGAAAAATCGCCAATTTTCAGTTTGCCTGATGTTGGTTTATTTTGTCTGGACATCATCATATAATTCGTTTTATCTTCCTTGATTTTAAGATATTTTTGCTGACAATTGCTATGTCAATTTAATTAAGTTGTATTCTACAATTAGAGGGAGGTTCAATTTTTCAAAACAGAAATGACTGAAGAAATCACCGAAAAATATTAAACGATTGTTTTTACATCCCTTTCAGAAAGAAACTAGCCAATGCCTCACTATTCATGATGTGATCTTATCTCTACATTCAAAGTAAAAAAAAATTTACTCAACTTGATTTCGTGTGAAAACCAATAGAAAAAAGTTCAAATTCACCATTCGGTTGGACACTAATGTTTACCTTGTAACCGACAAAAGCTCTATTTATGTGGTATGTGAACACACACACACACACAAGTATTTAAATATAACTGAAGTGTCAATATGGCAGCGGAAACGACTCATTTTTGTTTTGTCAATTTCACTTTGTTATTGTTGTGTATTATCACAACGTTGTTGGACTTTTGTTTACACTACTTTTTCGAACGTTTGTTGTTGTTAAGATGCTCTTTCCCCATGAGTGTAAGTGGTGAGCATAAAGTATCTTCACTGTTGGCAGTTGACAGTTGACACTTATAATTTATGCCAATAAGTTGCATTCCAACGGTGAGAAGCGAAAACATTTACGATTAAGACACAAATAAACACAAACATGCGAAGATTGCAAAAACATGGAGCCATGTTTCTTTTTCAAGGTAAATAATGAAAGCATCGCTGCTGCGGTGACGCTGTGCAATAAGTGCTGCAAGAAAATTTCGCAAAGCAAAAATATGTGTGAACGTACAAGTGAATGTGAGAATGTTAAAATTATAAAAATATTGGGTAAACATTTCTGTGTATTTACATATGCTTCATATTGTAATTGGATTCCACAAATACCCAATTGGAAATTTCATGTGTATTCGCTTTTTCATTATTGAAATTATTTGTGAAAAATATGAAAATATCATTGTAACATATTACATAAAGATGTGTCGGGAACTCGGACTAGAAGCCGAATGGGTTCGAGCGTGACTACCATTCCCGGGCGTGAGTGCCTCAGGTTTGAGTGTCCAGGATTGAATATCTGCGCATGAAACACCAAATGTCAGAAACAGTCCAACAGCGATAGCTTCTCCACAGGAAATGGCTAACCTCCCAGAGTATTTCTGCCATGAAAAAGCTTCTCATAAAAATATCTGCCGTTCGGAGGCGGCTTAAAACTGTAGGTCCCTCCATTTGTGGAACAACATCAAGACGCACACCACAAGGTGCCAAGCAACTAACAAAGGATGTAAATAAGTGCCAATTATATTGTATTTATATATATTACAGGGTGGCGCAGATTTATAATCACTGCAAATAGCGTCATAGGTCAATCATATATTACGCTTGCGAACTAAAGGGTGGTTAAATTTCAAGGGCCGATGTTGAATGTGAACCACACCTAAACGTCAACGACACCGTTGGACTTCTTTCTTTGGGGTTATTTGAAAGAAAATGTGTGCGCGATAAGCCAGCAACAACTCAAGAGCTAAAGGATGAGATAATTCGACACATTAACGGCATAGAACCTCAATTATGCCTCAGCGTCATCGAAAATTTGGACCAGCGGATGGAGGCCATTTGGCCGATATTTTGTTCCATACGTAATTGCGCCATACCAATATTATCATAATTAAGAGAAATGACAATAATTTCCTAAAAACATTGTATTTTATTCAAAATTAACACCGGCCCTTGAAATTTAACCACCCTTTAGATAGCTGCGGTATACAAAAACACAAAGGTCAAAATAAAAATTTCCATCGCTAAAAATGAGTAATTTTTTCCAATTTTTTAATTTATGTAGTAAAAAAAGTATTACTTTTGTAAAAAAAGAATTAGCGCCACCCTGTATATCCGTTAGCAAGATCACGCGGAATGAAATTCGAGATATTTAGCTAGGAAAAAAAATTTCGAATCTCTGCTTAGTTTTTGTGGATGTTTAATATCAAACCAACTTTCGCTTTCAAGCAATTTCGAGAATCATATGAGAGGCAACAAGGGTGCACACTTGGCTACTTAAGTAAACTTAAGTACTTAAGTATTATATATACTCGAACAGTCAAGCTGCATTAAAAACATTAGCTTCACATTCTGTGGAATCGAAACTAGTCTACGAATGTCTTAACAACCTAAACCAACTTAGTGCAACAAACAAAATTGTACTTTGCTGGGTTCGAGGTCACTCTGGAATAAAAGTAAAACGTAATGAACATTTGTGGAACAACATCAAGGCGCACGCCACAAATAGGAGGAGGAGCTCAGACTAACACCCAAAAAAGGATGTACGCGCCAATTATATATATATATATATATATGTATATGTATAATGACTCGCTAGGGCGAAGTCGGCAGCAGATTTTCACGGTCCAGAACCAGGTTTTCTGACAGGTCACTATTACTTAAATTACCATCCCTCAAGAATTCACATTGGAAATGACACAGAGCGCAGACTCTGCCTTGAGGATGATGAAACAGTAGAGCATATCTTGTGCAACTGAATTGTCTTGGCAAAGGCAATACTGCACATCCTTTATCGAGATCAAATGGATCCGAATGAAATCGAGAATGCACCCATTGTTGCTATTCTGAAATTTGTCAGCAAAGGCGAAAATTGACTGAAAGATTTTGGCTTCCAACCAATTCCCAGCCTGAGGCTTGGAACATCTAGGTTAAATACATAGAACCTGATGTAAAATATTTAAGGTGACAGTGCCAGACAATCTTTTGCCAATTGCACCCTTGCACCCATACAAGGCGATTGTTGCCTTCCTCACTCTTTCCTCAATATTGGGCTTCCATGTAAGCTTGCTGTCAAGGATAATACTTATGTACTTCACCTTGTCAGAAAGCATCAGAGGAGGGCCCTCTAGTGAGGGAAGTTGAGCTGTGAGTATTTTATGTTTCCTCGTAAATAAGACGAACTCCGTCTTAAGAGGATTCACCGACAGGCCGCAATCCGTTGACCATCTAACAACTGCGTTCAGATATACCTGCATCAAGTTGTACAGAGTGTCCAAAAAATTTCCTCTAACAATAAGGTGTGAGTGACTGTATGTGTTTCGTTTGATTTTGGGAAAGTGGCTCGCAATTGAAAGGCCCTGTATTTATTTAATTCATAGATTGGTGAATCATAAACTTCTGCACTAAAGTAAAAGCTGTACAACAGCACACAAACTGAGTCCACATTTTATAGGATTTAAATCTATTTTTTATTGGTTTTGCGTGCAAAGTTTATGCTGTATACATATTTGTGTGTCTATAAAGAGTATGTATATATGTAGATATATGTGCATGTATGTATGTACTTATACACCTCTATCACCGCACACAAATCTACTGCTTATGGCCGGCAACAGCTGGCAATTACTTCGCCGATTTGTTACACACGCCTTGCCAACATTTTCGTCGATTTTCAAATCGAACTGTCAAAACAATCGCGCCTCAATGATCACAAAAACAACTACAAAATAAGCTAAGCGCAGTGCACTTGAAATGTATGGAAAAAAATTGGGGAATGTGAAGACAGACATAGAAATGGTAAAAGCAGGGCACACAGTGGTTTTGCTGTGCAAGTACAGTGTGGCAAAACATATTAGGCAGAGTATACACGCTCCAACTGTTATATTAAAATGGGCATGTTGCATATATAAACGGTTGTGTCATGTAAAGTGTGGTTGCACAACCGATTTTCATGTTGGTCCAACAGTTGCATGAAAATTAAAATGTTTTAATTTTTGGTGGACCTCGGTAGTCTGGCGTAAGTGCACTAGCCTGCCCTCTCAGAGGTCCTAGTACTGTTCCAAATTTACTTACTTTCCCTGAAAAAAAAATCATTCTTCAAACCCAAAAAACTTATGCTTTTCATCCTTACTCCCGCACAATATTCTGCGCATTATTTGCATTGTGACTGATAAATCAAGCAAAATCAGTGGCATTGCATCAGTGGCGCCAGCAAGAGGAAGCGGCCGATCGCGGTAATCGCGCAGACACACGTAATTTAGCGAAGTCCTCAACCATCTGTGCGATCCTTTTGGCCGAAAAATGTGAAACACAGATGTCGCTCCAAGCAGTAATAAGGCGTTGTTCTGGTAGCTACTTAGGACTGGTAGCGGTAGATTAACGAAACCAACGCAAGGCTGAGTCGACGAACAAGGAAGAAAAATAAAAATTTTCGGTAGGCAGAGTTAGCGGTTGTATATTACAATGAGTTGGAACGTGTATATGTATGTAGATTGTACAACCAATTTGGTTTATATTTGTCGTAGAAAAAATACTAAAATACATATATAAAAACAGAATTATTATAAAAAAACATAGAATCATTAAAAAATATAAAAAAAATAAAAAAAAATCTTTCAGGTCTTTGTGATCGTGCTTGTATGCAAAATGCTTAAGGAATCTGGGACCAAGAGAGATATTAACCACTTTTCCGATAGTCAAACCGCGATCAAGGCTCTGATGATCCACACTAATCAACTCCCGTAAAGAGAAGATCAAATCTGGGCGTCTGGGTTCCAGAATGAGCTTACCAGGAAGGGATCGACAGAATTGGTCTCAGAGACCTGCTACCCGGTCATCAGCATCTCCCTGACGGATGTTATAGAGAAATTGCACAACTTATTACTCAGGAAAGCGTAGAAAAGATGGAGCTCCATTTCTTCATATGCTGTTTCGAAAACCTTTTGGCCCCAGTATAATAATCGGACAACTCAAAATGCCCTGGGGACCTCATGGAATTCAATTTATAAACTCGTAGCTATGTTTACCGGTCATTGGATGAACGGCACATACGCGGAAAAGCTAGGTTTACCATTTAACCCTCATTGCAGAAGCTGTGGGGATCTTTCAGAGAAGGAGACTGTTGAGCACTTTCTCTGTAAATGTCCGCGCTTGACAACTAGGCGATTAAGGTCACTGGGTGCTTCTTTCTTCAACAGCTTGGGACAGTGCGCCAACCTAAATCCCATCAATCTTCTGCAGTACATCCACGGCTCTGGCTGGCTGTAGAAATCTGCCTGTTCGATGCCTCAAAATGGTATCAAAACGGCGCTTTAGTGCTACTTGGGCAGTGCCAGAGTGGTACTTCAACCATTTCACCTCCTCCCTACACCCCTGACGAAATTTTGCTAGACGCTAAATTTGTTTTTTGTAACTTGCTTAATTCCTTGTAGTCCACTGTGCACATCACAAATCATATCACCACCCTGTTGTGTGGCGGAAGACAACATCTGTTGCTTGTGGTGGCAGTGTGTTGACTGTTGCTGACACTCAAGGGTACAATTCCGCACAGCTAAGTACTCGTATATACATACAAACATACGCGCATACATACATGCGTGCGTATTCAGTTCAAAGGCTGATTTTTAATTTAATTTTAGCCTTTATTTACATTTCATAAATTTCTAAGTATATTTTCGTCTACGAAACTAGAGCGGCGCACGTAAAAAGTATGCAATAAGAAGTTTAATGGTCTCGAAATATTTGCTCAGGTGGCAGGAGTGGCAACATACTGTGCATAAATGCAAACATTCACACTTTTGTGCTTACATAATCGTACTTAGGCGCGTGCATTATTTTTTTTTTGTTTTTTGTTATTTTTTGTTATTTTTTTGTAATTCTGCGCGCGTGTGCTGCCCTTTTATCTGTTGTATTGCACTTTATTTGATAAACACCATCCAATCACGCAAATCAGCCATTTACCCTCAACTGTTTTCGTTTCTTTCCGGCATTTGATTGTAATGCCGTGTTTTGCGCCTATATGTATGCAATGGAATGGGTCCAAAGGGAATTGCTAAATCAAATGCAATTTGGCAATTCCCGGCGAGCTTCTTTTCGGCATGCGGACAACGTGTAATGCATTCTTAATGGCAAGGCTTTGTTAATTTACGACTCTGATCTACTGAAAACACATCCACATACCTATTTTGTGTGGAATAAATATGTAATATGCACATACATACATATTTACGAACATACATACATACATACATCCATGTATAAAAATATGCGTACACATGCACTTATGTACATACCTCCATATGTCTTCTTTTCACCCTACCCAATGAGTATTGCCTGACTTCTGTTTTGATCGCCTTTCATGTGGCTTGGCATTCCAGATACGATTGTAAGCACCGCTTATCCATGTTTATGACGCCTGAGCAAACTGCAGCCATAACAGATAAAGGACAACAACCCATTTCATCTGCTCAGTAACGAAATTCCATACAAAACCACATCGAATCTGTTCTCAATTTTGCTGTGTATATACCATATGTGCATATGTATGTGTATGTTTCCATGTTTGTGCATGTTTGCTTATTTTGCTGTCTTGGCGAGGCAGAAGGCAGACCTTTGTCTCTCTCCGCCCAGCGGGAGGGCAGGCTATGCAAATAACTGTTACTGATAAGCATCGCAATATGTGCGTATTTATTGTATTTTTGTAAACAATTTTTTGGCAAATATAATTTTGTAAGACACACATAGATGTGTACATAAGTGTGTGGTGGCACGAAATGAATGGATACGAGGGTGAATGTTTTCGTTAGATAAAATGAATGAAGGCAGTTATAATTTTTATACCCGTGCGCACTAGTTCAGTAGGGTATGGTTGTTTGTTGCAGCGCATCCAAATCGACATATTTACATAAATATACTTTAATATTTATGTATAACAAAACCTTACACCATCGGGAGCAAATTATTGAGATTTTTAGTGGTGTACCGTTATTCGGCTCTGAGCGAATTTGATAGAATCAGCTGATGTGTTGCAAAAAAACTGAGATTGTGTTAGTGACATTCGAAAAAACTCAAGGATGATAGATACCAGGTTTGCTTGTTAGGTATGGTGAAAAGAAAAAATTTTGAGGGGAGCTTTGGATTCTACGTCATTCGTCATTCTCTAAGCTAAAGCTAAATTTTGTGAAACACAAAACGAATGACGTCAGCATATCTGTCCAACTCGCTCAGAGTCGAATAACGGTACACCTCTAAAAATCTTTTCACCATGGAAAAAATCAACCAATGACTTGGACGAGCGTATGAATGAATGAATATGTGTGAAATTAACGTGAAGATTTCGGCTGGCGATAAGATTGTGTTAGTGATAATATGAAAAAAATACCCGGTCTAGAAATTTTAAAAAATGTTTTTTTGTTTTTTTCGATGTTTTGAAAGTATAGAATCTTAAGAATATACTGTCAAATTTTCATGCGGAAATTCCAAATATTAGGTAGAGCTTCTACATCCCATTAACTCGGAAACTCGAAACGACTTTTTTCGGCCTGGTGTTGTCAAAAAAACACCGAATCGTCTGAAATTTTAATATGTTGTTCACAACATCAATGGATGTCGTCCGAACTGGAATCATATTATTATTTGAATTATTTCGTATTTTTTGTTTATTAAAAAACTGGAAAACCCCGATTTTTAGAGTGTTAAATTCAAAACCGCGCCATTCTGTCAATTTTTGTTTTATTCGAGTAGCGGGGCATAGCTACAGTCATACTGATTAATAATTTGTTTGGTTTTTGTGTCTCAGATAAATAGAAAAGCCAAAATGGACAACACCCTTCAGATCCAATTTTTCGAGGAGTCAACTTCAGAGCTATTTTTTAAATTATTAAAATTAAAAAAAATTTCATTTTTGTATGTAAAAGAAGTTAAATAAAAAGCCTAAAAATTAAAAATCCTTTTTCATTATTTTATTGTAAAACAAAATTCTTGAAAATACCCTAAATTTTCAAGCTCTAGACTACTGGGGCCCCTTAACACAGTCTTCGCTCATGCTGCTGAATGCTGAAAAACGAATGATTAGACGATTGTGCGAATGCATGTGTAAAATGATCGTGCTGAATTCGGTTGCCGAATCTCCCAAGTAAGGCGGCAGCCGGAATTCCCCTCACAACTTTCTTTTGCACCATAGTTAAAGAGCAAAGCTTGTAAATCTATCATCCTTGACATGCATACATATGTATGTATGTATATACATATCCAAACGAAAATTGGGACATCAGCTACTCTGGTTCAATTAAGTATAAGCGAAAGGGTCTTGACACCACCTACATAGTTTTAAGTAGCTGGGAGTATCCCTACTAATATATGTATGTGTCCTGCGTCAGTGGCGTAGATAGCTTTTTGTGATGGGGGGGATATAATTTGGCAATATTTTTTTTTTACTCTCAATATATTTTTATCGTTTTTTTTTTCCATAATCATGGGAATCACTTACCATACTCTATATAAACAAACAAAAAATTATGAATAAATTTTTTCACTTGGATGCCCTCAATATGCAAAAAATTCTTGCATCAATTAAAGAAGAAAATCAAGTTTTCGGGATTTTTTCGATAACTTATCTATGAATTCATCAGCTGTGATTGGAATATCATGATGAATAGCTAGAGCAGTCAATCCGTTCAAGCGATCCTACAATAAAAAAAAGAGACAAAAAGAAATGTCTAATTTTGTAATGAAATTTATAGATCTTAGAGAAAAGATTAAGATCTTAAAGAAACTTATTTCTTTTGTCGTATTTCTCAAAATCGTCTTTATCCGTTTCAAACTAGAGAAAGTGCGTTCCGCAGTAGATATTGATACTGGTAAAGTAGCTAATATCCTTAGCAACACATTGATATTCGGAAAATTTTCTTGTGGACAATGATCCAGTGCATCCAATGAGTTTCCAGGTTTGATATCGCCTTTACGAATTAAATATCTCTTCCCCATTTTTAATTCGACAAGATCAGCATGTGGCCCCGCAGTGAAAAATTCCAGGTAAAACTCGACTGTTTTGATGAATTTATCAGCTACTTTGTCGATTTCGTTCAAATCATGCTTGAATAGGGCCGAAAATCCTTCTAATATATTTTCATGTTTGGTAAATCTTTCCCAAAGATCCATGATGTAAAAATCTAGAAAAGGATTGAACGCTGTCACCCGAAAATAATCTTCCGTGATTTGAACTTCAGGATTTGCTCAATTTTTTTGTCTGCGCGCTATTCTTTTGTGTTTGATCTCAATGTCAAGATTTTCAGCAATTTTTTTCGGAGCTTCGTAAATTGCAGAAAAAGCGTCTTCTTTTGCGCGAATCTTTTTTACTTCCTCACGCAAATCTTTGGCGAGATCCATGGCTTGGACCAAATCTAAATTAACCTTTTGCAATTCACGACTCAAAGGCAACGAAAGTTGAAAAATTACATTGATAATATGTAAACATATTAAAACTTCGAAATCCATGGCGTTTTTCAGATTTTTGGCGTCTTCTCCCGAGGTTCTCATTGCATCTAGAGTTTCGTAAACAAACGGGAATAACTCAAAAAAGTCGTTGACGGCCTCATACTTCGAAACCCATCGAGTCAGATTCAATCTTTTCAAAGATTTCATTCGTAGAGTTTCATCAGGTTCTTCAATCGTGTTTTCCAAAATGGCTTTTCTTTTAGGGGTATGCAAAAAATTGTAGACATGACCCAAAGTTTGCGGTCCCTTGCCACCACTTTTAGCAAATGCTACACACGAAATACAAAATGCCCCTTGGTGTAATTCTGAGTAGGTAAGCCAGGAAAATTCTTCCAGCCATTTATAACAAAACTTTAATCCTCGAGCTTCAAACTTTTGCAGCAACGGAAACACATCATTTTTAGATGGGACCCAAACATTTTTTAATAAATCGAACCTTTGGGATTCATTCAAACGTGTGTCGACAAAATTTCCGATGCCATTTTTATTTATAACACTCTCTACACTTTCATCGAGAGCATTTTCTTCGACTGAATTCCATTGTGTTCAAATTCAAAACTATTATAAAAAGATTTTTTCTTTCTCATTTTAAAGTGGTTTAAATGATGTCATACTGCAAAAAGGTTGAAGGCATTTCGAGAAATGGACGCATATACATGTATAAGTACAATTTTTCAAAAATTTTAGTTACAATTTTCATGGGGGGATTGATCCCCTTGATCCCCCCTATCTACGCCACTGTCCTGCGTGTTTAAACAAGAATGTTACAATAGTTGATTTCTTCTCCTTTCATTTCGCCTTTAATTTAGAAATGCCAGTAAAACGGAAAAGTTACGGAAACTTGTTGTGAATGCGCGACAGACTAATTTGATCTATTTTTCATTCATTTCATTCTTCTATTTTCTTTCCTTTAACATTTCTAATATAAAAAATGAGGTTGTTGCTCAAATGCAACCTCTTTTGAATAGATTTGCCTTGGATTGTGCCTTCCGAATTTGCCATGAGGAATAAATGAAGAAAACGAAAAGGGGTTATTTGTTTGTAAATATTTAGTGAATGACTACGCATTGGAATCATTGGGGCGCTTCGAACCACTCATACTCTAACGCTTTACGTAACGTTAAATGTGGTACCTGTATACATCGTGGACAAAACTGTTGCTACATCCTCACTCGTCCTCACTTACGGACACTCAAGTATCCTTAGGTACTTTGTGTTCACCCCCCTAGCTCAGACCAAGTGGAACATTCTCCACCCACATTTCATCAAGATAGAAGAGCAGAGGCTGCTAGCTACTCACTTGCATAATAACTGTCAAGAAAGTGAATATTTTAATCACGCGGTGTAGATGGGCAAAGCTACACTACAGTGCACCATGCCCTCCCAGTCCTACCAAACACTCCTTTCTTTGCTTCAGATTAATGTATAGGTACAATTTCTTATCTCCCGTGACGATTCGGTACAAAAAACGCTGGTTATGACCGCGTGTTGCTCATGAATCACCCAGGCTCCCACTTTTTCGGTAAATCCCATTGAATGATGGTTGAAAGGTGATTGAGAATCGTTTTATGATCGCAGTTCATTTTTTCTCCCAACTCACGACTGGTTTGGCGACCGTTCTCCTTTAAAGTGGATTTGAGACATTCTTCATCGAATTCAGATGGATTCCGTTGCGCGACGTATCATCTGTGCTGTAGACTCGCTTATCACACCTTCTTCATACACGTCGCAAATGTCTCGGGCTGCTTCGGTAGCTTTTTGACCTCTATGAAAGGCAAAGAACAGCGGGTGTTGATTTTGCCTCATGGGTATTCCATTTCTAAGCCTCAAAACCTCAAAACTAATAAAAAAAAATAACTCAAAAATACAATTAACATAAATATGTAGAGCAGAAAGAGTTCCATCGAATGAATACTTATCCTTTTCCAAACAGCAAACAAATCGTTGCAAAGTAAAAGAAAATATAAAATTCCCCAATTAACCTATTCCCTATCCGAAAATATAGCCGGATTGTGAATAGAAACTCCCCGGGAGATGTTTCTTTATTCTCTTTCCTCCTATCATGAATAAAAATTCGTAGCGATTTTTTTTTACATTTTCACTTTCCTCTTATCACAAACGAACTTCGAAGAAGGGCAAAATAAAATATAGCATCATAAATCCATAAAAGAAAGTGAGACTGGGGTGGCATTTGCAAACGAATTTTCCGTCAACAAAGTGTGAGGGAGCAATATAGAAAAATTTAAGATATTTGACTTTTCGATGAAATAAAATGCAAAAATTTTTTTTAAGATAATAACTACCACGAAAAATTACTTGCTTCAGGGAAATTCTGGAACTGCGAGAAGATTTTATGAAATCAGTAATGGCCTCCCCACTAGCAGGAGCAACCGAGCAACCAAATGGGCTTCATCTTTGTAAGAATATAGATGTTTTAGTAAGAATATTTAATTCTTTTCTGAAAAAGTTTTATTTATTTCATTATTTAGTATTAAAAAAGTTCAATAATAAAATATGAATAATTTTTGTTGAATAATTTCTATTAAAATTATTTGAAATTCTAGAAAACAGGGTTACTACTTTGTTGCTGATTATATAGAGTATTTTCTGTTCTGTTTCTTATTCTTTGGGTTGCTGCTAAGTATTGTGGTGATGATAATTTTTTCTCCAGACAATTCGTCAAATAGCGATATTCAGATCGCATTACCTCACGAAATCAGGAGAACAAGATCTTGAAATTTGGCACCACTAGACTTATTTTTGTGGAACCTCGTGGAACGTCTATGCCAATAAGCCTGAGACGACTCCAAATTTCGAGAACGAAATCATACGCGATATAAATGGCATATAATCCGAGCTACGTGAAAAAAATCGTGGAAACTTTTATGTGCACATCTTGCGATGCCAGAGGAGTCGTATTGTCATTTAACGGATATTCGTTTCATACATAAATGCCATTGACTAAAAAATGTGTGAAATAAAAAAAATATTCCGACTAATTTTGTTTATTTATAAAAGAAAATCTGCCGCCTTATTGCATCACCCATTAATCATCACATATTGTAATATTGGACTGGCGCTTATATGCTTGAAAGGCATTTAACTTAGGTAAGGTTTTTCCTTCAATTTGTGACGGGCGCCTTGACGTTGTGGAACAAATGGAATGGCGCTAGAATTTTATTCCACCGCCAGCCTGTAGGCGGAAAATAGCAATATTTGTAATGATACAAATACACTCGAAGGGTTGTTATTGCCAACCGTTATTACAAAAATACATTTAATGTTTAAGGTACGCAGTATGAGGAACCAAGTATTATTTCTGTAAACTGACTTACAAAAACTTTTAAATTATTTCACTTATTCTTTTGTCACCCATAAAGTGCTAAAGTCAGTTAAATTTTTGGGTGCCACGTGCCATTTCTACTCCCTGCATCATTTTGTGTCACTTTAGCAAAGCGAAGAGGTGGTGAATCAAACGTTGAATAGTGTTGAGACCCATAGAAGTTTGATGCTTTTATGTAAAAGTTTGATAAATTTCTTGCACACGCGACAGCTGAGAGCCGATTAAATCCATTTATGAAATATTACATAAATCACTGGCGGGAGCATTAGCGAGTGATTTATATACTCATAAAAAGAAATTTCCAATATAATAATTTTAAATCGGTTAGTGAAGAATCTCTCGTGACAAGGTAACAGGTAATGTGAGCTTTCCTTGTGCGATATCCAGTGAGATGTTGGAAAATATTAGCCTGGGGAAAAGAATTCCATTAGTTTCTCGGTAGTTGGCTGTAGTAATCGGTATTTCGTAATTTCGCTTATTAACTCTTTACTGCATGAATTTTTTTTTTTATTATTTACATTGTAACTAGTTAACAAATTATAAACTAACGAACAATTTGGATTTAATTTTGTACAATGCAACTAAATTTAATAATGCCCCACCCAAGACTTGCAGAGAAGTGAGCTACTGCGTAAGTTGGCGCGGTTTTTTCGTTTCAGCCTTTCTTTCCATTTACCGGGATCAATTAGGGCTAAGGCTTTGCTATTTACATGGTGGAGTAGTCTTTCCATATGAGACTTAGCGTTTATGTTGATCGAAGTGGCAACTGATTCGATGCCAAGGTCGCGCAAGATATCGGTGTTGCGGACGTACCAAGGTGCATTAACAGCGCGTCGCAATACCTTATTTCGAAATCTTTGTATGGATTTTATATTGGTTGAGCTTGAGCAGCTCCATAGCTGGATCCCATAGGTCCAAATTGCTTTAAGCACCTGCTTAAATAAAAGAATATTAATGCATAGAGATAAGGCTGATTGGTTACGCAGTACATATTTCTAAATCTGATTTCTAACTCTTCTTTTTTCTTTTTAACGTGAGCATTCCATCTAAGCTAGGTATCTAGTGTCATACCTAAGTATTTGGCGTTGTTGTGATACGGGATTTGCACGCCGTTTATGTGTATTGGCACATATAGGATTTTCTTCTGTGTGAAGTCTAAATGAACCGCTTTTGTTTCGTTTAATTTCATGCGCCATTTAATGGTCCCCTCGGAGATTTTATTGAAATAAATTTGAAGGTTTTTGATTGAGTCAGTCCGGGCTTCTCCTACCGTCAAGATGGCTGTGCCGTCAGCAAAAGTTGCTGTGGGGCAATTTGTGGCATTAGACAAATCACCCTTGAAAAGAATATAGAGAATGGGCCCCAGCTCGCTGCCCTGTGGGACGCCAGCTTTAATTTCCTTAAGTTCGGAATAGGTGTCTTCGTATTTTATTCGGAAGAAGCGATCCGATAGGTACGATTTTATAATATTAAATTATTGTGTTGGTAGAAGCGCATTTATTTTGTTGAGGAGCACACCGTGGCAAACTTTGTCAAAGGCTTTAGACAAGTCCAAAAAGATACCGGAGCACACCTTTTGTTCCTCAAAGGCGTTTTCAATGATACGCGTAATTCTGTGCACTTGATCAATGGTAGAGTGTTTTGTGCGAAAACCAAATTGATGTGCTGGTAATATATTTCTTTGCTTAATAATTATGTTGAGACGTATGGCTAAAAGCTTTTCCATCAGTTTTGATATGATTAGTAGGAGCGAGATAGCTTGATAAGACGTGACATCATGCGTTGGCTTCCCTGGTTTATTAAGGTAGTAGTCTGGTAACTTATTTTGAAAATTTCGAATTTCGGTTTTTTACATATTTTGAAAGTGCGATATATTGGTAATATACTGTACAAATTTTAGACCGAAATTCGAAATATTGACGAAATTATAGCACATACATGAGAGCGGCTCGTACTTGCGCTACCCGTTACTACCCGCCAGAACGACAAGCACACTGATTAATTAGCAATTTGTTTTTTCTGTTTCAGATGACCACAAGTGACGAAATCACGCCGGCCAGCCACTGTACCTCTTTTTTTTACCGCTTGGTGCAGTGTACAAAAATAGTATCAAAACATTAAAAAAAAATTTTTTTTACACCTTCTGATACCTTTAATAACATATCAGAAAATCAAACCGATTCAATTTTATTTTCCCTTCCAAAAAATGTCCCAAACATGGCCTCAAAAAACGTGTAAGTTACCAGACTACTACCTTAAACTTAATTACTACAGCAGTTTTCCAATATGTAGAGATATGATGCAATTTGAATGTGGCGTTCATTTTGTCAGTAAACTTAGATATTGTGCATTGAGGATGTTGTTTTAGAATTTCAGCAGTAATAAAGTCATACCCAGGCGTCTTTTTTGATTTTAGCTTATTTATTTCACCAATCAGTGCGGAATCCGTAGCAAGAGGAATTTCGGCATCAGTTTCATAGTTAAGTGGCTGCATTCCGGCTGCGCTCGTCATATGGCTTAAAGATGCCTTCGAGCTACTAAGGAAAAACATTAGGTTTTTCTCTACTGCTTTTCTTCTTTTTTTATTGCTTGGTGGGTACTGTGTTATTGGCTGTGAAAAGTTGTTTGTGCATTTCCAGAGCGAAGTATGAAGTAATGAAGCGATGAAAAAAATTGTGTCACGGTGCAAAAATAATTATCAATAATGCATAAAATAATGGCAAAGTTTTATTTTTCTTTATCTGCGGAATCGCATATAAAACCTACATGTAAAGTATAGAAAATAGTTGAAAAGCGGAAAAGTTCTCATGCAGTATCAAACAGTATTAAAACAATGTAAGGGTATGCGTTTTAAAACTGCATTTTCTTATTTCTGGACCACTGCGAGGTAGTAAGAAAATAAACAGAAATCCTTCCTTAAGTCAAAACGATTCTAAAGCTACAATTTTTCAACTTAAATCACTCAAGCGAATTGAAATAATCAACCATTAATAAAATTGTGCACGGCCTCTTCAATGTGAGAACTACGCACAAAGAAAGGTACGCGAAAAAATTACAAAAGCGAAAGAAAAAAAGCAAAAACTAATTGAAACAAAAGCTAACGCAAGGTAAAACTTCTACACTCAATGCCACTGCGCCGCTGATTGTTTGTCACTTGCCGGCCCAGACACATTTAGATTCGTGTCTTAACGCATTCGGCCTATAATTCAGTTAGTCGCTAAGCTTTAATACTTTTTTATGTTATTTACTTTTGTAGGCATTTTTATGCACAAGCATACATTTTTTTGGTAATCTTTTTTTCTACTTTTATTATATTACGCAAAGAGGCGAGAGCACAGAATTCAGTTTTTTGTTCTGTAGTCTGTGGTTTAATTAAGAGTGACTGAACTGAAAATTATTTCAGCATAGTTAGCGGTAATTTCGCAAACTAACAAAAAATAATAATAACAAAATTACAAACAACAAAAACAGCAAAAATTGTCTTATAATAATAACAATAATAAGAAGAATGAGTAACAATAGTAAGTAGAAAAATGGAAAACCAAATGACTGACATCAGCGCTGACCTTTTTTTATACAGACGTACACCTTCTATTCCACAAAAATAATAAATAGATGGCATATATTTTAAGACAAATATCTTGTATTAATTAAAATAATCGCCTTCTAAACGGCAGCAGCCATAGCCGAATGGATTTGTGCGTGAGTACCATCCCCAAGCGGATTTCGAATGTCCGTGCATAAAACACCAAACTGATAGCAATTTTTTTTCTAATAGCAGTTAGGGAATGGCAAACCTCCGAGTGTATTTCTTCCATAAAAAAGGTTCTCATAGAAATCATAATCACCCATTTGGAGTTGGCTTGAAACTGTAGGTCCCTCCATTTGTGGAACAACATCAAGACGCACACCACAAATAGGAGGAGGAGCTCGGCCAAACCCCAGAAAAGGGTGTGAGCGCCAATTATATTAGTTGGAGGAAAAATAAATCCATTTGTTCGTACAATTTTTACGAAAATGATTTAAAACTGTTTTATGGTCGATCTTAAGCTCCTGAGCGATGCTACGCCTACTAACATGCCGGTCAACTTCAATTATTTCTGTGATTTTATCGATATTTTCGATGATGGGCCTGCCTGTGCGAGGTGCACCTTCAACATCAAAAACCAAATTTGCATGTTATTAGCTGGTATAGTGTCGGCACCATAAACACCATTCACAATTTCAGCGGCCTGCCATCCACTTTCACTTTATCAAGAAAAACTGTAAAATGTACCGAATTTTCTCTTTGCTGACTTCCATTGTGACCACCCTGTAACCCAGAACTGAATGGAAAAACAAAAGACAGCAAAAGAATTTTTAGTGTGAAATCTCACCTTGACAACGACCATAAATTTTGAATTGTTTGATCAATACTTTGCGAGATATCGAGCACTACAGCCACTACCGAGAAAATAATGGATTTATTTTCCCCCAAACTCTTACTTAACATATATTTGGCACACAAATTTTAATTAAAATGTAATATATTTTTTTCTAGTTATTTATTTTATTTTGTTTTTAATTTTTTTCCAAATATTTTTATCAATAAATAATATATTTTTAATTTAAAAATATTTTGCATATTTGTGATATAAATAATATATATTTTTATTAATTTTTTTTTATTGATTATTAAAAAAAATATACATATACAATAATTTAATGAAAATATTTAAGATCTCTTTGGCACACAACTTTTTATTGAAAAGTTATATGTTTTTTATAAGTTGTTTATTAAATTTTTTCCCATACATTAAAATACGCCAGAGTCGTACTAGCCCTGTCTAGAAAGGAAAGCAGAACTATGGTAGGTATACTGACACAATTTGTTACATACAAGATGCGAATTGCAACCAATGATAGCTGCAGATTTTGCAATGAAATAGAAGAGAGGGAAACGCTAAAACATCTTCTATGTTCTTGTCCTGCATTAGCTAGAACCCGAATGAAATGTGTAGGAGCTCTACAATATGAGAGATTAGAATGTCTCTCGGGGTTAGAGCTTCAGAGCTTACATCATCATTATTCACAGCATTACAACGCGGGGTGCGTCAAAGCTTCCTTCTCAACACTCCTCCAAAGTGTTCTATCGCTTGCCTTTCCTTCGTAGTTGGGAATTCCCATTGCTGTGAGATCGCTTCCTACTGCGACTATCCATCGGTTTCTCGGTCTTCCCTTCGCCTTCGCACCAGTTATCTTTCCAGTCATGGCTTTCCTTACAGCGGATTCAGCAGGCATACGGAGCACGTGACCTATCCAACGCATACGCTGCGCCTTTACAAAACGAACAGCTGTCTCGTCTTGGATAAGTTCGTTCAATTTCGAGTTGTACCTAATTCTATAGCGGCCATCATCATTTTTAATGGGTCCGAACACTTTCCTTACAATTTTCCTTTCGAAGTTAGCAATAAGCACACTGTCATTAATTTTCATAGTCCACACCTCGCAACCATATGTCAAAATTGGTCGTATAAGAGTTTTATACATGGTCAGCTTCGTAGATCTAGATAAAAGACGAGACCTGAACAAACTAAGGTGTGAATAGTACGCCCTATTGGCGGCGTTGACGCGATCTTTGATTGCGGGTGTTGAGTTACCGCTACAAGTGAACATAACCCCTAGATATTTAAATTGTTGCACCGCTTCAAAAGTATATGCACCTACATGAAGATTCTGTGCATTTGTGTGCCGTCTTGATTTCAGCAGAGCTTACTTAGATTCGCAAAATACGCAGGCTTATTACAAGAAGCCTACTACAAGGAAACGTAAGGGTCAAGCTCCATCTGGTACCACTAAGGACCAATAGGTCTATGTGATGGCTTTCAGCCAGCCAGGTCAACCAAACCTTTTCCCATACATTTTTATCAACAAGTAATATATTTTTCTCTATTCGATTTTTTATTTTATTGATTACACCGGCACACAAAAAAAAAAAAGTGGGGAGTACTTTTGACTAGACCCATATATCCCTATGTATTTTGACGCGCTGAATCCGAATTCGGTGTCCGTTTTGCCCGTACACCCCCAAAATTTTAAGTAAATAGCGAAAAACCATGAAACCCCATGAAAAATCGCTGAAAATCGCATTTATAGACGTTTGTCAATTTTAAAAACTTTTCTTACGAGTGTATTATACCTGATTTCAGTGTGTTTTGACGCACTGAATCCGAATCCGGTGTTTGTTTTGCCCGTACACCCCCAAAGATTTGATTAAATAGCGAAAAACCGCGAAAACCCGTGAAAAATTGCTGAAAATCGCATTTGTAGACATTGGTAAATGTTCGAAAGTTTTCTTGTAATAAAATTGGCATCTTCAAAAAGTCGGCGAATTTGTGGACCATCAAAAATACCCTCTTTCAACTTAGCATCACTTATTGCGGGAAACTTTTCTTGCAAGTATCGAAAACAGTCTTTCTCTTTATCCAAAGCTTTAACATACTGTTTCATAAGTCCTAGTTTAATATGCAGTGGTGGTAGCAGATATTTTGAAGGTTCTATCAATGGTTTGTGTAGAATGTTCTTCGATCCCGGAATAAAGTTAGTTCTCTTTTCCCATTCTTTCTTTACATAGGGATTTATCCTGTCTCTACTATCCCATAAACACAAAAAGCAGGGATTTTTGGTATAACCAGATTGTTGGCCTAGAAGCAGAGTAGCAATTTTCAGATCACCACAAACTTGCCATTGGTGTTCTGAATACTTTATCTTATCCAATACTATCTTTAAGTTTTCGTAAGTCTCTTTTAACTTTGTTGAGTGGGCTATTGGAATTGGTACAAATGTATTACCATTATGGAGAAGAACGGCTTTCAGACTTCGTTTTGACGAATCAATAAAGAGTCTCCATTCTTCATCTTCATATACATTTGCTTTTAATTCGTCCACCAATCCTTTAACATCTGAACAATATACCAGTGCATTTTCTGTATCGTTTGTAAAAAATTTCCTAAACTTCTTCTCTCTATCACGATAAAAGTAAGCAGTTGTTCCATTTGCCAACAAGTGTTTCCTCTTGAGTGCTGCCGCTAAATATTCAGCTCCGCCTTTAGGTAAACCTAAATCTCTTACAAGGTCATTCAATTCTTTTTGAGTAAAGGTTTGAGGAGCTTTCCTCTCACCAGCTGGCAGGAATTCATCATCCTCAGAACTCTCTTTATCATCGGATTCATCTACTTCCATTGCTTGATCCTCACTACATGGGTCGACATATATGGATCCAGAAGCCTCTGTTTTGTCTGAGTGTATCATTCTTTCTGGTTTTACTACTGAAGAAACGTTGGCATATGAAATTGAAGCTTTGGTGGCAGCCGTAAAACCACTGGTCTTCGTCATGCAAAAATAGCAATCTTCTCGAGACGCTGGTGTAGACCACATCATGGGTTTCGAAAATAGTAAATGCTTCCGTTCATTGTATTTTTCCCACTTCCATAGCATTGTGTTGCAACGACCACAAACTTTGTTAGGCATACACCCTTCGCCTTGTTTCGTAATATTTATACCAAAGCATTTGCTGTAAACAGATTTCAACTTTTCAGTTAAAGGTTTGCGATATTTTGCAAGTTCAAATTCGCCACAGATGTAACAGAATGAATCTCGATCTTTGTTACAAGTATGTATCTGATTTCTTGTAGCATTATACTCTAGAGAAGCCAAGTTACCCTCTAATGTAGAGCTGCGGTCGCTGGATGACGACGACTGCGGGCCCGCTTTCTCACCCTGACCAGTCGCCGATACTGGGGTATCCCTCCCCTGCATCGTAAAGCACTTGCTTGTACTTGCCATGACGGCACGATAGCCGTTAACCCAGGGCTCCGCCAGATTGCTCTGTTGCCCACCGTCACCTCGTGGAGGTGCCCTGGTCGCAAGTACAAGCAAAAGAATAGATTCATATGCCAAGGTTTCTTCAGTAGTAAAACTATCCATGAACTAGCCTATTTAATCAAAATTTTGGGGGTGTATGGGGGCAAAACAAACCCCGGATTCGGATTCAGTGCGTCAAAATACACTGAAATCAGGTATAATACACTCATAAGAAAAGTTTTTAAAATTGACAAACGTCTATAAATGCGATTTTCAGCGATTTTTCATGGGGTTTCATGGTTTTTCGCTATTTACTTAAAATGTTGGGGGTGTACGGGCAAAACGGACATCGAATTCGGATTCAGTGCGTCAAAATACATAGGGATATATGGGTCTAGTCAAAAGTACTCCCCACTTTTTTTTTTTTGTGTGCCGGTGTTATTAAAAAAAAATATAAAGGGTTTTTCAATAAAGGCGGGTAGATGTTGAAATGGAATAAAACAAGCTGTGTGTGAGTTATTGACAAAATTATTTTTTTATTTGAAAGGCGCATATATGTCATTAAATGTGGAATATGACATCCTTCAAATGCCCACCTCGGCTTCTTACGGTGGAACGGATGCGAGTGGTCCAATTTTCAATGACTCTTCCGCATAGACCCGGCTGAATTTGAGCGATGGCCTGTGTTATGTTCACCTTTAGAGCATCGGTCGATTGTGGTTTATTTGCATAGACCTGAGACTTCAAGAAACCCCACAGGAAAAAGTCTAGCGGGGTCAAATCGCATGACCTTGGTGGCCAATTCACATCACCCCTGCGAGAGATAACCTTACCCTCAAATCGTTCATGCAGAATGTCATTCGTTGCGTTTGCTGTGTGGCACGTAGCGCCGTCCTGCTGGAACCACATGTCGTCTAGGTCCATATGGTTCAATATGGGCCATAAGAAATTGGTTATCATCGTTGTGTAGCGCTCGCTGTTGACGGTGACCGCCTCACCAACGTCGTTTTCAAAAAAGTACGGACCAATGACGCCGCCGGCACAAAATTTACACCAAACGGTAACTTTTTGAGGATGCATTATCACCTGGTGAACCTCGTGTGGATTGGTGTCATCCCATATACGGCAATTTTGTTTGTTAACACAGCCATTCATCCAAAAATGCGCCTCGTCACTAAAGATGATTTTTCGCCCAAAACTGGGGTTCTCTTCCAAACGATTCGAAGCCCAGTCAGCGAACAAACGGCGTTGTCTATGGCCATCAACTTTGAGCTCCTGGGCCAGTTGGATCTTGTACAGGGGTAGGCCCAAGTCCCGACGCAAAATTCGCCAAGTTGAAGTCTGCGAAAGGCCAAGTTCTTGTGCACGACGAGGAATAGACTGCCTCGGGTTCTGCTGTACACTTTCACGGACCGCGGCAATGTTCTCGGCTGATCTTGCGTTCCTTGCACGTACGGGTGTTGGCTGATTGTTTACTGACCCGGTCGTCTCAAATTTGGCCACCAAATGTTGAAGAGTCGACTTTGAAGGGCCACCACGTCTACCGAAAAATGGGCGCAATGGCACGTTTGCGTTAATGAACACTCATTTTGATAATAAAGTTTTATCATTTGAACGTGCTGTTCAATCGAGTAACTTGCCATGATGATTTGGCAAAACCAACTGAATAATAAACAAAAGATTTGACAGATGTCACCGACTCAAAATGGCTGCCACAGGGCACCAAATTGACCCGCGCCAATTGAAAAACCCTTTACATATAATTTATTAAAAATATTTAAGATCTTTTTGGAACACAACTTTTTATTGAAAAGTTATATGTTTTTGATAATTTTTTTATTTAATTTTTTTGTTATCTCTTTTATTATCACATTTTATTAAAAAGGAAGTAAATAAATTTTTTATTACATTTTTTCCTCTATATTTTCATCAATAAGAGATCTATTTTTTATTGAAATAGATGCTTTCCATTTCAATTCAACCGGGCTATTCGGGACATGTTCTTCGATTTCGATGTAACTCAAATATGTTGCTCTCTGGTCAAAATAATGAGACACGTATTTTTTTGTTCGCCCGATAAAAAAATTTTTCAAGATTTATCGGCAATTTTGTTTTTCGGCTCAAAATCGATTTTTTTTTTTAATTATATAAAAATTTTTTTTTTTTAATGCTCATAACTTAGTCAAAAATTAACCGATTCTAATAATTTTGGGTTCAAAATGATCGTCATTACCTACACGAGCGACTTCATGTAGAAACAATTGCAAAAAAGTAGTTGAAAATTTTTTATTTTGCAGAAAACAAAAAGTGCGACACAGGTTTTTTACTCAAAAATGCATTACTCAAAAACAACGCATTTTAGCTACTGGGTATTCAGCTTAATTGAAGTTTGAGATGTCCTTTTGATTTGGAAAAAGTTATAAAAAAAAAAAATACACTTTTTGAAATATTGATTTTCGAAAAAATTTCAATTTTTTTTCTTTTTTGCTAAATAAAAAATTTTCAACTACTTTTTTGCAATTGTTTCTACATGAAGTCGCTCGTGTAGGCAATTACGATCATTTTGAACCCAAAATTATTAAAATCGGTTAATTTTTGACTAAGTTATAATTAAAAAAAATCGAGTTTGAGCCGAAAAACAAAATTGCCGATAACTCTTGAAAAAAAAATTTTTCGGGCGAACAAAAAAATACGTATCTCATTATTTTGACCAGAGACAAACATATTTAAGTTACATCGAAATCGAAGAACATGGCCCGAATAGCCCGGTTGAATTGAAATGGAAAGCATCAATAGTAATTTTTCATTAAAAATTATATATTTTTTATTATGGTTTTTACTATAAATTTTTACCATATCTTTTATTTATTTTTTATTACAATATTTTGCCATACATTTTTATCAATAAGAAATACATATATTATATTTTTTTATTAAAAAGTATTTTGCATATTTTTGACACATCATGTTTTGATAAAAATACTTTATTTTTTTATTCGACTTTTTATTTTATTGTTCATTAAAAAGTAAAATTTTTTTAAAAATCATAAATACTTCTTATATTTTTACTAATTTGTTACTTCATTGTTTATTGAAAAGTAACAAAGACAAAAGGTGGTCATATCGAACAAAAGCAAATTCATTCTTAATTTTGTATTATTTTCCCACATTTTTTACTTTGAATTGAATAAAAGTAATTTTCCAAACTAAATTTATGACCCTTTTAATTGGTTACACTTCGTGTGCCGGACCCTGTAGAAGTACTTGTTGCCGCACTTTCCGGTCGGTGATTTTGGTTTGGCTTTTCGCAGTTTCAGTTGCTTGCGATTTGACTCCCATATGCGAGTATTCTCACTTTCTGAAATGTTAAAAACTATCCGAAAGGTGTCATAAAATTACATATGCATGTACGTATGCCTGTGTGTGTGTATGTTTAAATACGTTTAAATGTATACAAAGTATATATCCACTTACACAACTTCATAGTAATGGGTTTGCGCCTGAAGCTCACATATTCGTTTATGTACGTACGAGTAGCTACATATGTTTTCCAGTCATTAAGTAATGGAGCGAAATTTAAAAAAGAAACATAAAAAGCGGATTTAATTTTTAATAAAGCGTTAATTGCTGCTGAAAAGCGCTCTTTTAGTTCAACTTTCTTTTTCATACCGGCACAAAACCATCATAACGATGACACACCTTTCCATTACTTGCAAGTGTTGGTCGGTCGAACGGACACAGATTTGATCAGTTCATTTCTGTTCCAAAGCTATTTTTCTAACTATTATGAAAGTCACAAATTTTTTGCATAAAAGTTTGCGCTTTCAATGTATTCATACCCCCATACCGATGCACAGTGATTGTTTGCCTAGTATTTGTTTTTAATTAAATGAAAACAATGGGGGACACACAATGGCATGCATAGGCACCCGCAAGTTCTACATATTGGCTAGACTTAGCTTGATAAATTGTAGCCGCTCATGAGTCATAAAATAAAAGCGATCATTCGAGTGATCTAGACATGCTTTTTGACCTTGTTTTATTAATTAAAGATGGAAATATTCGGTACATACATACATATATTTATAAATAGATACAAATAGTTACGTACATGCCTCATGTATTTCTGGTAAAAGTAGTGGAAAAAATAATTTTTCAATAAAATGAAATCTAAGGCCGATGATGACTGATGCGCTTTGTTTTTTAGATTCAATAACTGAGACTTATCCATAAATATTTCCGATTATTTGAAATCAGCGCTTATTAAATGAATATTCAAACAACAGCGCGGATAATCTACAAGTGACCCGTAGCAGTGCAAAATATATGTCGCATACGTTGCTACATCGCCAAATGTCAGGCCACATTTGAAGCGTAATGTCTAGTAGATATTTGCCGTGGACAACTAGCCGCTGCCTGAACGAGCTAAAAGTGAGAACAGCAGTTAGGACAGGAAGGGAAGTATCAGATTCCCTTGAAATCGGTTCAGGAGTGAAACAAGGTTGTACGTTATCAGCTTATATGCTCTTCACATTATACCTGAATGAGCCACATTGCTGTTTGAAAGGCGGTCTACTGAGATGATGGTCTTTAGAAAAGGTGGTCAACTAGCCAAGGCAGAAAAATGGTGGTACAAAGGCAAGGAAATACAAATGGTAGCAGAATATAAATATTTTGGGGTCGTTCTCACATCCAAAATGGTGTTTTCTAAACATGCGCAAGCCAGAAATAATTAAGGGGGGACCCTCATTTATCGGGTCAAAAAAATCGATTTTTTGGAAATAATTTTAATCTATTCTACAACTATTTAAGAATATACTTTCAAAATTTCAAGTCGATATCTGTATTTTTGAAGGAGTGACAAAATTTTTAACAGGACGCGACGGGTGGCCTGATCGTCTGTATCCAAAACTTTAAACGCGTTTTTCTCGAAACATCATTTTTCGATTTTGTGTACTCAATTGAGAACGCTGTATTGAACCAATCAGGCTTTACAATAGCTCATTTTAAAGATAATTAAATTGTTTTCAATGTGACATTAAGTGTTTTTTTAAAAAAAAAGATTTTCATATTTTTGTAATCCTTTCAAATCAATTTATATGGACTGCATGAAAAATCACTATTTAACATACAAACTGGGTAAAAAATATCGAGTATATGTCGAACATTATTTGTTTAAATCAAAATGTCGAGCATCGCAAGTGTATTGAATCGCTAATTTAGTTGTATAATAAAATTTGGTTTTGTATTTCAAAGAAAACCCTAAATCTTTGAGCACATCGAATGTAGCACAGATAGATATGAGGTGTCATTGATACGAGGTATTATAGGGGTTTCGATACTTAGAAAATGTTATTTTATGACATTCTTCGAAAATTATTGAAATAGACGAGTCATAAGACATTTAGTAAAATACTTTATGCAACTTGGACTATAGAACGTTTGAAGTCACTAAATTTCTTACCTCAGCAAAAACTTCTCAAATCATCGCATAGGGAGACATTTTGCGACCGTCTAAATGACGAGTCAAACCCCATTAATAAACAAAACAAATAACAAAGGTGCTAAAATACTACCCTGAGGTACACCAGAGGTGACGATGAACTGTTTCGTAGAAACTCCCTCGATAACTACAGTATTGCATCTCTTTATTAAATAGGATCGAATCCAATCAAGCAATGTTGAATGTAAACCGAGACATGCAAATTTAGTTACTAAAATCGTATGGGGGCTTTTATCAAAGGCTTTAGAGAAATCAGTGTATATCGCGTTAGTTTGGAAACCATTTTGGAAGCCTGCGTGACAGTCTTCAGAGAAAACGGATAAGTTAGATAACGTAGATCTTGCAACTAATAAAGCACGCTGTCTAGGACTAATTAGACGTTTAACGCTAAAATATAACTTATCTTTCACAACACATTCAAAAAGTTTACATACAACAGATAAATTGGAAATTGACCTATAATTTGCAATATCGCTTTTATTACCGCTTTTGAAAATAGGAGTGACTGAAGTCAGCTTCCAATCATCGATAAATATTCCTTCAGCCAAGGATTTGTTAAAAAATTAGTTCAAGAGGTTGCACCCAAGAACGACAATTTTTAAACTTTATAACTAGTTTTTTATATGGTTCATAAAAAAAACATTAGTTTGGGGAAAAATAAATCAATTTTTTTTGGTACAATTTTTGAGCAAATGGTTTAAAACTGTTTTATGGTCGATCTTTAGCTTCTGGACGATGCTACAACTACTAATTTGCCGGTCAACTTCGATTATTTCTGTAAATTTATCGATATTTTCAACATTTTCTTTAACATTCCAAAAAACCAATATTGTACTTCATTAGCTGTTACAGCATCGACATCATAAACACCGTTCACAATTTTAGCCTGGCTTGCACTTTCGCTTTATCAAAGAAAAACTGTAAAGTGTACCGAATTTTCTTTTTGATGACTTCAATTGTGACCACCCTGTAACTCACAACTGAATGGAACAAACAAAAAACAGTACAAGATTTTTTAGTGCGAAATGTCACCTTGACAACGAGAGTAAACTTTGAATTGTTTGATCAATACTTTACGAGATATCGAGCACTTCAGCCACTAACGAGAAAATAATGGATTTCTTTTTCCCCAAACTAATATAATTTTTCGCACATTCCACTTTCCGCACATGTAAATCAACCATAGGTTCCCCTCGACTAGGCCCATTACACCTGTGCTATGCGCCCCGATCAAGTTTTAGCTGTGATGTATTTACCAAGTAATTTTGTCATACATTTGGAGCATTTGTGTATTTTATGGTATGAATCGCCTTAGGTTTTTTTTTGGTTTTGTAAAGGAAACGGCGGCGATTTCACTATCTTCATCGCACAAATTTACAAGTACCCACATTTGTACTTGGGCGCATGTATGTATATATGCATGTACGAGTATGTACATGTGTAAAGACACAAAAACTCTCTCTGGCCCCTCATTTGCATGTGAACTTAATCGCAGTTGAAATAGCACTATATACGCAAATACATATGTACAACACAACAGCTCTCATAATGGGTAATTAATTAATATTCACTTATTCATTTGCACGGCAGGTAGTGCGGCATGAAAATCGTGGGAGTGCAACTATCTGCTAAAACAAATGCTATGCCAACTTAAGAAACAATACGAAACAATAAGCAAAGGTAAATTGAAATATCTATGTACGTAAATGAATTCATTACAAGGGGAGCCAACGACAGGTTTTCTTTTATTATGACACTGACAGCTCTTTCACAAATCTCTATAACCAATCAGTACTGAATTTAGTACAAAATTTATACTGCTTTTGAAAAACATAAAAAACTCGTGCCTAATGGAAGGTTTTTTGTTTTTTTAATTACGATTTTGTTTAATTTTATACAATTAATTGTCGGCTTTTTTCTCGAAAATCTGAAAAAATTTCCTGAGGCCGTCATATTGTTAATTTATGATAATAAATAGTAGATTTTCTTAAAACTGAAAAATTTCTGAGGCCTCTAGTCGACCTGAAACGATCACAAGATTATCTATTAATAAAACTAATTACTCTTGCCCGACTAATTTTATATGAATCTCCGCAAGGGACTTCTGGAGAAACGGGCTCCACGCAAACAGCGATAACTTTTACAACTATTAATTTTTTTTGGAAATTTTGATAAAGTCAAGTCGAAACATGATGTATTAATGCTATGCTTTTATTTTTGTAAAATAAAGCAATTGACTAGCAAAAAAAAATTATTGAAAATCATCATTTTTTCGGGCCTCTGACTACCCCTAACCCCATAAGATAACGAGTTTTCAGTTACGGTCTGTAGATGAAGTAACACTAACCCTATCGGACGAAGCCAAGTATCTTGGCATAATTCTGGGCTCAAAGCTTTCTTGGAAAAGGTACACCGACGGAAGGATGAAGAAAGGTTCTAATGCCCTCTTTGACAAAAAATAGGGTCTGAAACCGTATGTAAACCACTGGTCGTACAATACAATCATCCGATCCGTTTTGACTTATGGAGTTTTCGTTGGTGGGAGGCGGTGCAGACACAATTCTACCTAAAAAAACTAAAATAAAGTGTAGGAATAACAAAAGCGCTCGGGTCGACGCCTCAGACGGCGCACAAAGTGATTCTACATATTCACTCATGGATATATCTTAAAAGAATAGCGGCCAAATCTGCTTCCAGGTTGAAAGCAGCAGGCATGCTAAGAGAAAACACGCACGGCTCTACATCAGTTTTACTATCTGTGGAACACTCGAGAACAGACTATCTGCTTCCCAAGATGGATATGAACAAAGACTATAAAATAAGAAAACCCGACAGACCAGAGTCATATCAGATGATGATGGTCACCATATTTATACTGACGGCTCAAAGATGGACAATGACACTGGATCGGGAGTGTACTCGGAATAATTATCCTTAAATTGCTCTTTTAGACTCCCAGATCGGTCTAGCGACGTCCAAGCTGAGATCTACGCTAAAGACAAACAAAACAGCTAAAACGATCATACTAATGGTCAAACATTACCATTTTTGTTGCTGTTGCGATGTGAGCTCAATTGAAAATGTATTAAAGAGTGCAGGAGGTCGCTCTCGCTTATCCAATAACACAACACAACATCACCCTTTGTTGGATCCCCGGCTACTCTGGAGTGGAAGGAAATGAAGGAGCGGATGAGTGTGCAAGGAAAGGCTCTGAGCTTGACCTTTAACGAGTGGTAGAGGATATAAGCATTCCTCTAAACGAACTGTACACTGCGATTGACTTGAGCGTAACCGCAGAAACCCATAGAAGATGGCCTCTGACTATTAACTCCAGGGTATCCGAAGCTCTCTGGCCTAAACTGAATCTTAAAAGGACAAAATGTCTGCTTGGATTCAACAGGTCAATTACTAGCGTTTTCGCAGGTGCTCTTATGGGTCACTGCACTATTGGCACCCTAGCCAGTAGAATAGGTGTACCTCACAATGATTTCTACAGGAGTTGTGGAGAGGAAGGAGAAATTGAGTCGGTGCAACACCTCCTCTGTGGCAATGTCCTGCACTTCAAAGAACCCGTGCCAAATATCTTGACGATTATTTCTTTGAAGACCATCGTCAGTAAACCGACTTTACAGACAACCTCTTTCTTACATAGATACGGCTCTTCAAAGTTACTATATATGCACAAAATTACATAATCTAAGTGGCTTCAGCAACTTAGTTAGAAGAAGGAAATCAAATGCAGGTACCTCTGCAATACGCCTTAGGGTCATCGAGTGTCTTGTCTTAGACAAGCAACTTGGCTATCCTAACCTTAACTATACATATTTTATGTTTTCTGTATAAATTTTGTTGTGTTTATTTTTTCTTGCCCGTCATGTTGGAAAAATATTGACAAATATTCCAGGCTTATTTCCAAAGTGTTTATTGAATGCTTCGAAAAATACGGTGTCAAGAGTGTGGATCCTCCTTGTAGCTAAGCTTTCCCACTCACATAAAAGGAGTCTGACTGTTTCTACAGAAATCGAAGTGCGTGAGCCCTAACCTTCTAGCGTGGCTGCCTATTAAACAATGACCAGTTAATACCCCTATAATTTTTCTTATAGCTATTTTGTTAAATCTTAACAAGCTTTTTGATTGACCGCTATTCCATTTCGGCCATGTCTGTTCCCTATCTATAAGAAGTTTACAAATGGCTATAGGCATAGGTATCAGCGTCTTATCCACTTGGAGATCAAGCTCATCTGCCTTGCAGTTCCCTGCTACATTCCTGTGGCCTGGCATTAGATTCCAGCGCTTTTATTGCTGTTTGACTGTCCGAGTATTTGAAGATTTCATTTGTGTATAACACTCTCGTTTTTATGACCGTGAGACCCTCTTTTATGGCAGTGACTTCCGCCTGAAATACAATGCAACGATCCGAGTTTATCGGAGTAAACCCCTCCACCTACTCTGTTGTCTAGTTTTGAACCATCTATGCATATAGATGTTTATATAATTTTCTTTAACAATAAGCCCGTTATCCCATTCCTCCTTGGAATTAAATACTGTGCCGAAGGATTTATCTAAATTGATATCCTTGGTCTCACTTGTTGTGGCCTGATTTTTGGATTCGTATTTATCGTTTGGAATTACCCAAAAAACCTCCAACAAATGTCGTCACCAGATTTTATCGGCAATATATTGGAAAATATGGCTGATAAATGCGCTACTCTGAAGCCAGACGAGAAATCGTATTCGTATCGTCACATGTATGAAATCGTATTCTACAAAAAATAGATATGTTTATCCTTTCCAATAAAGTCATAACGTAAAGAGACGTGTATTTGCACTACCCTTTATGGATACGAAATTATGTTACTATGAGAACTCGTATAAATATGCAATAATATGCAAAAATGCAAAAATTTACACTTCTTGCTAGTCGTGTGAAATTCCCAAGATACTACGACTTATTCTACATCATTTTAGCAGATACTTTATATACGAGTATTCATGGGTATGTATGTATGTGCATATGTACGTAAAATGATACGCAAATACTGCAACTTTTGAATTATTTAGCGCAATACAATTTTTTAAAGACGATTTTGCAAAGAAATTAAAGTCGTCTAAAAATGGATTGAAGTCATCATACATTCAACCTGGCTCGGAAATCTGGTACATAGATGGGTTAAAACTTGAGGTTGGTAGAACTGGTAGGAGTGCCTTTGTGCGGAACTTTGAAAACTCGATACCAAGGGGCGGTTATCCCACAGTCTATCAAGTGGAGAGACTTAGCATAGAATGCCTGGTGGAAAAGAATGCCTTCGAAGAGGTACTACCAGGAAGCGCATCTACATATGTCGTGATTTACACACAGACATCTGGAAGGGAGACACTGGAGATTCTCTTTTGATGCTCCATTCGCGGTCACACTGGCAAGATTGTTTTCGGGAACATTCGTTCCTGTCGTCGTTTACTTCTTTAAGCTTGACAATACGAATAAGTTACACAAAGCGTGTCGGCGAAAACCCCTCTCTCTTCCCCATCCGTCCTTCTCCCACGAACCAAATGTTTCTCTTCCAAATGTTTCCCTGTGTAAATCGGGACTGTGAAAGCATGGCAGCGTTATGTGTACTGCAGTCTTACTTAAACAATGAGTTAATGTTCCCCCAATTTTTCCATAATTATTAAAAAATTACTAAGTGTCGAAATTTGACAGATGTAATAAATTGGCAATAAAAAGTGTCGACACGTATATTATTAAAACCCAGATATTTTGTGCTTGGTTGATAGAGATCACTAAGTCAATGGAGTCCACAAACTCCATTCTGCCATAAATTACTTCATTTGCTCATTAGGCACACCACACATACACATACATACTTTGCCTTTATTCTGTATATCTCTTTTGCCTAGCGAGCGAGATGCCGTTCATTAATATAGAATGATTATCTTTATGATTTCGCAACACTTTTTAATTGCATTTCTCGCTTTTTAATTAATAAAATTGACGTAACTTTGACCTTCTTGAAGAGAAGTAGAAATTACTTCGTTTCGAGTGTTTTGCCCACGCATATGGAGTCGCGCACGCTTAAATGGCTCTGCGAGTAGTGAAATATTACTTGGCCAAACCATGTTTTATTACTTTTTTCATTTTCCATATTTGCTGTTACTGACCGCTGCACATACCTAGTAGGAAAATTGATTAGTACTGAACTACTTCGATTTTAGTGAATTTAGAAACGTAACTCCGTTGAAGCTTTTAATGGCAGGGACGTAGTCAAATGTACAAAAATACAACAGTTGCGATGCCCTGAAGACGCCAAACCTAGGACGGACGAAGTTACGGTGCAAAAAATCCTTCGATTCGGCACTTGTAAAGCGTTTTTCAGTAAGAGCGCTTGAACTTTTTTTTTGAATAAAACACAAACGGTTTGACTTTTTTAACTAATTTTTTTTTTATTATCGAGTTTGAACATATACATTTAAGTATGAAATTCGATTTCTTTTGCATGACCACCGCGTGCACGTTTTACGAAGTCCAATCGTTGAACCTAATTTTCAACCACTCTTTTGCATAAATCGGCCGAAATTCCAGCAATTTCGCGTTCAATATTGGCTCTGAGCTCACAAATCGTCGCCGGCTTGTTACTGTAGGCCAATGACTTCACATAACTCCAAAGAAAATAGTCTAGAGGCGTCAAATCACACGAGCGCGGCGGCCATTCGACCGGTCCATTTCTGAAAATAATGCGCTCATCGAACTTACTCTTCAACAAATCAATTGTAGCGTGTGCTGTGTGGCTTGTGGCCCCGTCCTGTTGAAACCACATGTCGTCTAAGTCCATACCATTCAATTGCGGCCAAAAATAATCGTTTATCATGTCGCGGTATCGATTTCCATTCACAGTAACGTGGCGATCGTTCTCGTCAACGAAAAAATATGGTCCAATTACGCCGCCGGCATGTAAACCGCACCAAACAGTGATTTTTTCGGGATGCAACGGTGCCTCATGAATCACGTGTGGATTGCTTTCTGCCCAGTAACGCATATTTTGCTTGTTGACAAAGCCATTGAGCCAAAAGTGAGCTTCATCACTGAAGATGATAAAATGGCCGTAATGCTCTTAAAGTAGCAGCAACAGAACGATTCTTTTCATAAAAAAATTGCACGATTTGCAATCGTTGCTCAAGTGTGTAGCGTTCTATGATGAAATGTATGCTAATGAAGTTTACAAATGACAAGCGAAAAATAAAAAATATTGCGTCGTTCGCCCTCCCTATCGGAAAAAAGTTGAAGCGCACCTATTAAAAAACGCCTTACTAGAACGGCTACGAACATTATGAAAATACCAGGTGCAGAAGCACTAGGGAGCACTTGAAACGAGTAACTGGTGGACAGTGGCAAATGGCGTGGACTTTTTGTCTCGAACCAAACTGGCAAACGTTGATGGTGTCAAATAAGAAGAAGAACAATGTTCCGTCATGTGGGTTTTATATGGTGATGCTCTATAAAAGACCCCTCCTTCAATACATCCCAGATGAAAGCTGGCAATTCTGTATCGTCAGATATAACAGCAGCTCAGAAGTTCGATTCGTATAATTTCTAAAATATGTATTTTAAAATAAATTTCTATACTGTTACTGCAAATTTTAAACAAACAATTTGAATCAAATTCAAAATTTCATATTATAATAATTCAAAATATATTTCATTTCTCCGATGGGGCCGTCGACCTTGTTATTGTTGTTGTTGAAGTGGCCTCATTCGGCTTTCGGTGGAAAACGTACCGTAAAGTCTTTCTTGAAGTTAAGGTTGGGGACGGAGTAGTCTGACCTGTTTTCTTTTTTGATGCGGGCCACCATACTAGTGCCGCATATGTTAGTATTGGCCTTACAATGGTTGTGTAGGACCAATTGGATAGTTTTAGTTGAAGACCCCATTTTTTATCCAACATTCTCTTAGACGTGTAAAATGCTATATTCGCTTTCTTTACCCTGTACTCTACGTTGGACCTCCAGCTGAGTTTAGGATCTAAGATAACACCTAAGTCGATCTTACTCCAACAGAAGCTAAAGTGAGCATATGACGCCTTGATCGGAACATGCCCAATGACGCGACGGTTTCAAGAAGAGCAGGTGTTTGCATTTACTTCTCGGCCTGAGTGTCGTTACACTCTGAAGCCATATGTTGTTACTTCTGATATGAGCATCGAAATTGGTGAGTCTCAGAACTAGCCTGAGCTATTACTATTACTTGGTTCACTAATTCCCGTCTTTCCTGCTGGGTGAGTTTGTGTGCATACGTCTGCTGTTAAGTCTGTAAGTAAATTTGTACTTTTGTGTTTACGAGTAGGTACAGATGATTGTATCTCCGCTTACTGAATTAATTTTTGTTCTTTTGCTTTTTTCAGAAACTTGAATGCATATTTAAAACCAGTTTTGCATTCCGCCAAAGCAATTGCCAACACAGCAATCGCCAGCTTAACTTAACACCGGAGTTGTACTCGTAATAGCACCAAGCCCTCCCCCTTCTGAGCTACTGCTTAAATGAACCGTAGAGGTATTGCGTGCAATTGCAAAGCTGACGCTTGACTTCAACTATGCACGTAAACGTAAGCAGGTAAGAAAAAAATGTAAAATTGTGCATGCATAAATGAGTTATCTTAATAGATACTAAAGCGTGTTTTTACCTTTATTTCTGATGGAAATAAAGCGTGACATTATGACTGCGAATTTGATATGTCATATAAACCGTTTGTTTATTGTTTGGTTTAAAATAATATGAAAAATTATGTACATAAAAATTATTCACAATGCGGTTTACCCAATTTACTGCCACGTACGTTCAGTGGCTCAACAGTTACTTCAAGGGTCCCGGTGTTGTATTTTTTTTTTTTTTTTGATTTTTCTAAAGAATAGGCTTTTAAGAATATACTGTCAAACTTTTAAAGGACATTCCCGGAAGGACATTCAATTCTACTGCCGTTTTAGCAGGAAGAGTCAGATTCTTCACGCGGCGGCATCAATGGAAAATATCCACTCTCAAAACCTTAAACTCAATTATCTCATCACTGCTTTTTTCGGCCTGGTGTTGTCAAAAAAAAACAAAATACTGTTCAACCGAATCGTCAGAAATCTTTGTATGCCATTCACAGCATCAATGGCTATCGCCCGTACTAGAATCATATTATTATTTCAATTATTTCGTATTTTTTTTATTGAAAAACTCAAGAAAAAAATCCGATTTTCAAAACAGCGCCATTTTGTCAAAATTTTTTTTAATCTAGTAGCGGGGCATAGCTACAGTCACACTGATTAATAATTTTTTTTGTTTTTGTGTTTCATTTTTGTATGTAAAAGAAGTTAAATAAAAAGCCTAAAAAATTTAAATATCGTTTTTTAATTTTTTTTTAAATCCTGAATATATCCTAAATTTTCGAGCTCTAAACCACCGGGACCCCTTAAGCTAACTTTTGTATTTGGACAGAGACACTAATCAACAACTGGAGTTATCAACTCTTAACTATAAAAAATGCATTATTTGTGCAGTAAAAATCAAAGCGGCAAGCAAAAAGACCTAATAAAAAAGAAAAGTTCATTTCCTTAGTAGTTCTACACTTTAACTGGCTCAAGATTAAAGTCTCGGTGGAACGAGTTGTATGTCACAGAGATGCCGGTCTTCACAATGAGGCGTCCATGCTCCCGGTTAAGGGCAGAGCAAAATGCTCAGTAAGCAATGTATACTAGGGTGCTACCGCTCAGACTTTTGCTAGAGCATGAGCCATCTTGTAGGATGTCAAGAGGCACCTCTTCAACTACACTGACAAGATCCAAGACAAAAAAAACTACAACTACTGGACCGGGCAGTATGTAGAAAGACATTAAACGGCATTTATCGGGAGACCCTCGGTAGCTTAGCGTAAGTGCCATTCCAGAGGTTGTGGGCTCGAATCCCACGTAAAGTACTGTCCTCGCACTTTTCCAAATTTACTTACTTTCCCTACTTCTTAAGGCAATAATTACCTACCCTGTCGGAAATCAAAACAGATTAACGAAACCAACGCAAAACTGAGTCTTGTCGAGGCCCTATGCTCCCGAGAGGAGTGAACAAGGAAAACAGATTGGGAGACCCTTATCTCCTTCCACCACCTATTGCAGACGAAGAGCCACAGCTGCCTCGCGAGAACCACGTAACTCGAAAGCACACCAAACGATAGCAACCACCTATTCACATACCTCATCAAATCTACTACTGTGGAATATCACTTACCATAGCTACTCGTTCATTCAAGTCTATCAAATGATGGTAGGGACATATATTTGGCAGAGCAAATAGACGTACCCTATGATCAAAAAGTACCGGGAAGGTGATGTTGACTGTTTTCTTCGATTGGCAAGGCGTAGTGCACTATGAGTACCTTCCATCGGGCCAGAATATTATTTATCTGTTTTGACGTGTTTGAGAGATGCTGTACGTCGCAACCGCCTCAAATGGGGTCAAACAATTCTTGGATTTAGCATGATGATAACGCACCATCGCACCGAACCCAAATTGTGTTGGATTATTTGACCAAACACCATCGTGCCAACCGTAGTCACCTGATATGGCTCCGTGTGACTTTTTTTCTTTCCCAAGTTGAAGTTACCACTTCGTGGAATGAGATTTCAGTCGATAGAGGGGATCCAAGAGAACGATAGAAAAGAGCTGAAGGCCATCCCTTCATCGACCTACCAGGGGTGCATGGAGGACTGAGTTAAACGTTGGCACATGTGTGTTGCTTCAGACGGGTCATATTTTGAAGGAAATAAAATAAATTTGCCTGAAATTTAACTCTGTTTTGTCTTATTTCAACATTCCCGGTACTTTCGGATCATAGAGTAACTTACGAGCAGGTCTCGTAATCAGCATAACATAGATTGGCCACATTTGCTAATCCTCGCATCAAATCATTTTCCCACAATTATCTGTATCGTGAGACCTGCCGATTTCATTTCCGTGGAGTTGCGCACCTAAATTATCTTAAACGATTAATGGAAAACCGCTTTACCGTTAATCTCAGGCTACAAACGTACGAATTGGCGAAAATCAATTCTGCAAGCTGATCAACGTTGCTTCACCTTGCTTTTTTCCTGGCGATGACGATGCACTCAGATGCACGCTAACTTCTCAGCATGTAGACCTCAGCGTTAACACCTGCGCCTAGGCGAACCCATCTCATATTAGGAGTCCCAACGGTAAAATCAAAATAAGCGGAAAGCAGAAATGGCAGAAGCTCTGGTCCACCGCTAGACCCTTTCGGCTGCGGTGAAGCCAAATGCCAGTAAGTTTGCCAACATCATCCGTGGACATTTAAATAATGCCATTTTTAACATATAATTGTTAGTAGCCATATTTAGAATAAAAATAGTGAAACCTGAAAGAATCTAAATGTTTATTTTAAAACAACATCTAGGCGCGTCTTTTGAAAGACACTTTAGAAGCCATCTACAACCGTTAGGTGTAAAAAATCTTAAAATCAGGGCAGTAGTTTCCGAAAATATCAAACTCGCGCTTAAAATGAAGCTTCAATTAGTTTTAATTTTATTATCTCACAACTTAAAGTCAATGTGCCCGTATTGTCTCTCAAGTGCGACCAAACGGGTTGTATGATAAATGAACTTCACGCCTGCGCATTCTCATTAGTCGCTCCGCGTGATATCACAACATTGACATTTTGCGTCTTCAAGCATTAAATGTAGGAAATTAAAAAACGAAAATGTGCATACATACAGTTCAGTGCCTACATATGTATGTATGTATGTAGTTGCTTTTATCCATTATTTTTATGTACAAATGGCAAATGACTGAAGTAAAACAATTAACACCAACGTGGGGCATAACTTATTGTTTTCTGAATGCTAACGCCGCTGCAAGTTTGCGCTGCCTCAAGTAGAAATTTTTTAAATTAAATTTTTAGCGCATTGACATACTAAGCAAGTGCATATGTCTGTGTGTACACATATGTATATGTATAACAAATATGATAAATGCAAACACCTCCCACTAAGCAATAACTGCGAAAATCAAAACTCATTTTAAACAACCTTTTGTACACCTCTCCGGTTCGGCTATACGGCTACAAATATCCACATCAAAAAAGATGTGGCTGGCAAGATTGCGGGGTGCGATTTCTTGACGAAGACTAACGTGTTTCCGTAAAAGGTTTTTAAAGAAATACCTAAATCGAAGTTCTTACTGAAATTACTGAATTACTTACTTATATGACCTGATCAAAGGTCTGCAATAAGTCCCACCAGGCGTCTCTGCTTTGCGCGTGCATTCTCCAATTTTGTACACCAAGCGAAGCGCGGGTTCCCGCGACTTGGTCCAACTTTCCATCTGAACAGCTGGAGCTTCTGCATCCATAAACTCGACGTGGCCCAGCCTGCGCAAGCTCTGAATATTGATACGCTTAACTACGTCCACAACGTCGTCAAACTCATACAGCTCACGGTTCATTCGACGGTAGTAGTTTACGCCAACACGAAGCAGAACGAAGATTTTCCGAAATATCTTTCTCTCGAATACCCCAAGAGCGGCTGCATCCGTCTGCGATACAACGCATGCTGCAGCGGCATAGAGTAGCGCGGGTTAGATGAGCGTCTTGTAGAGTGTTAGTTTTGTCGAGTGAGAGAGGTTTCTGTTACAAAATTACTTACTTAAACCATAGTAACACCTATTAGCAAGCGTGATTTGTCGGTTTATCTCCTGGCTGACATCGTTTGTTAATGTGACGGCGCACATAGGGGTATTTGAACAATCTAAGGGGCCAAAAGTATTTTTTGGGTTTAACGTGTGCTAATGGATGTTTCTGAATAAAACCAACTAAAATAATGAACTTAAAACAGTTATTGAATGAAATATAATATGAGAATGAAGAAAGATTTACAAGATCAAACATAAAAAAATATAAACAATTAAAAAAAGCATCCAATCAAATGGTATTATCTAGATTTTCTTCATCGCTACGTGAAGAAAATTCTAAGTTTGGATCGGCAGGCATGAGCATTTCCAATGTTTCTGGCAGAAATGATTGCGACTTTCTTTTTTTTATTTGCCTCCTAGAGCTCATTTAGGGGTCCGAACTTAAAAGGAGGCGGTTAAAAATATCCCTGTTGCAATTTTCTCTAGTAAATTTTCGGGCAAAATCTAGCCGGTAAGAGCGGAAATGCTTATTTCGCGCTTCTGCAGCCTCTTCAGAGAGCTGGCCAATTAGTAACAAAGCACTCTTTATTATAACAGCTCCATGAATAAGTATTTTGTGCATTGTGGGTGTCATGGGATGCCACGGATAAAGATCCACATACATATAATCGAGCAGTTTCTGTTGCATAAATATCATATTTTTCAGGATTAATTTTATGACCACTAGAAATTGTGTCTAGAATAACTTTCAGTCTATATATTAATTCGTAGCTGATGCCTGTAATATCGGATGCTAATTGAGGATTGTCGAAAAATCTTCGGCTTGTGTTACCGTCATTGGTATTACCGAAATTCGCCTTTGGCATATCTATTAACAATACCGTTTCTTGGCGAAACCTGTCCTGGATCTCTTGTTTTCTCTCTTTCTCGAGGCTTTTTTCAGTTTCTGTTTTTCTTGCTCCATATTTTTTTACTGGCCACTTATAAGCCAAATGGAGAATGCTCTCAAATATTCTTATCCTGGCATGTAGTACCGAAAGGCCGAATTGAATAGCCTCGAAATTAACATCTATTGTTTTATCCAAATTGTTGAAATCCTTTGAGGTTGTGCCGCAAATGTAGCAACGACTGGTTGATGTGGTTCCTGTGGCAGCATTACAGACCTTTCCGTCAACCATTGTCATTATAAATTCGTGTTTCACTGAATAATGTTTGCCACTCAAGTCAAATTCTGTTGCAACCAGACTGTTTATCTGATTATTGACGTGATTTATTTCTTGCTCCGTTACATCAGTAGTCTCTTTGATAAATTTAAATCTTATAGGCCGACAAAATCGAGGAGAAGATGGTGTTGGATTTTCCCATATAGTCTTTTCCATGTTTTGGCCGCATACTAATTTTACAGGAACAAAGCAGCTTTGAAAAATGTTCGTATCTGAATCCGTATCATTTTCAATCTTTTGTTTGAACTGGGTCTGTTGGGACCCGTCGCAACCCCATTTACAAATTAATTTAAGCGTCTCACATTCTTGGACCTTCAATGTTGTTAGTACCTCTTCCAGGTAGTCCGATAATCGTCTAACGATAAGGTTGCCCAAAGGTTGCAATTCGGCTTCCGCACCTGTACTATTTACAGTGCAAGATTCTGGTGGCGGATAACACTTCTTTTTTCTTTTTGTAAAAGACTATAACAAGGAAAGAATTTCTTATTTGTTCTTCTTATTGTCTCGTATTGGTCTCATGTTAGATCTGCATCGATGAACATTCGCATTGCTTCCTGGACAGATAAGGGGCAAATTTTATCTTTTGATGACTTTGTTCGATAATAGGCCTTTTTATATTTGGTTGCGCGAGTTGGCAAAGTAATGATTTCTTTTAGCACATTCGAAGCATCTCGTTTTCCTGACTTTCTTAATTCTACTTGCGCAGCATGCACGATAAGGTTTTGATCAAAATTAGAGCGCATTTCCTCAGTTTTTCTTCTTTTACTTCTTTCGCTCAGATCTCCAAAAGATTTACTCGGTCGTCCTGTTCGATTTGAAGTACTGTCAGCAACAACGGGAATGGCGAAGGTTCCGTTCAGCCAAGATTCATTACTTTTTAGGGATACCGTTTCTTTATAATGAGCTTTAGTACAACGATTTTTAAATTCTGATTTGAAATGTGCAAAATTGCTTTCAATTTGAATCCTTTAATAGACATAAACTGATCTTTCAAGAAATTTAGCCTTGCCTCTATGTTGGGTAAATTTTCATTGTTCATGAGGTCAAACAAGTATTTTCTAGTCACAATCCTCATTCCCGATGTTCCCATTGAACCTACAACAAATAAATATTTCGCTTAATCCCTTGTAATGGAAAAGACCTTTTTCATAAAATTTTACCAACAACATTCAAAGTACTAAAATACCGTTTATCCGGACTTATCCGGATCAAATTCTTTGATGAATTGTCAAAACAAGGTACATACTAAACAATTACAATCGGATCTTAACCGGATCTATCTCGATAGTATTACTTATTGACTAACAAATATTATTTTAAGAAAAAAAAAGTAGTTTGAGAAGGTGTGTACTTATATGGTTGAAAAGTTAACTTTAATACTTGAAAATTATAAAGATTCTAATTGATTTCATTCATTACTAACCTGATGCTTCAGAATCCATAACTCTTTACTCCACTGTTGAACACAAAAACATAAAATTTCACTTTTAAAGTTTGGGTTTTGCAAGAGTGCCGAGAACAGATAACGTTCACGAGGTGATACGATCGAATTCCGACTGCCGTTATCGTATGTCAAATGCTTGTAGGGTGCGCGGGAGGGGCTGGCTTTTGTTCTCGGAAGGGTCAGGTACCTCAGGAAGTCATTTTTGTAAATGTATTTATTGTTTTGTTAAATGGACTTTTGACCCCGTAGAACTTTCAAATACCTGTATGTGCGGCGGTGCCAAGATATATAAATTCAAATTCCTTGACAATTTCAAAGGCAATGTTGACCGCTGAAATACTGGATCGGTTTATCTTTTCTAGAGGACATCATATACTTTGTCTTGCCCTCGTTAACCGCCAGACCCACTCTAGTTGACTCTCTTTCGATCGCAGAAAATGATGCGGTAACATTTCGCTTGCAGTGCCCTATGATGTCAATGTCAGCATATGCAAGGAGCTGGGCACTTTTGGTGAAAATAGTGCCATTTTGATGAACACCGGCTCTCCGCGGTACCCTTTTCATGACGAAGTTGAAGAGATCGCACGTTAGTAGATCGAGTTGTCTGACACCTCGCTCCGTAGGTTCGGAGAGGTGACGAGTGATATTTCAATCAAAAGAGGCGTACGCCAAGGATGTGTTTTATCACCATTGCTCTTGAATTTATACTTGTAATATATGCATATTTGAAGAAGCCTTGGCTTCAGTAAACTGAGGAATAAAAGTCAACGGCGTAATAATAAATAACATACGTTTTGCCGATGACACCACAATATTGGCTGAAAAAATTGATGACCTTATTGATCTCCTTAAAGAAGTCAGCGGATAAAGTCTGCAATACGGCCTAAGTATTAACACCCAAAAAACAAAATTCTTATTGTTTTAAAATAACTCTCAACAAATCATCAATTCAAACATTTATGTACATATATGACAATCCGATCCTAAGAGTATCCCGATTTAAGTAACTAGAATGTTGGCTTAGCGAAACTTGGAAATGACAGAGAAATTTGCTGTCGGATTGAAGCAGCGCGGAAAGCTTCCTTCAATTACAGGAAAGTTCTTTCCAATAAAAGCTTGAACATTAATTACGTCTTCAGTACCTCAAATGTTACGTTTGGTCTGTTTTGTTGTACGGTGTGGATGTGGCATGGACACTAAATGTTACGAGTATGAAAGAGGCGCACTTATCAGCGGATGATGAAAATATCGTGGACAGACAAAGTTAGTAACAAAGTTTTAACGAAATTTAGAACGGATAGAGAGCTGTTATTAATAAATACTGTGATCTCTTACATTCTGTATTAAGAATTTGTATACAAAGAAGAAGAAGAAGTGACATGGGGGCTAGTTATGGGTATCATTATGAGAGAATAATTTTCAGCTGCCAGAATTGCGACAAAGTTAGCAATTTCTGTTTACTGGGTTAATTGTTATGTGTTCAACTTTGCGACACATCATAGCGATCGAAACGGTGGTGGTAATGATCATAACGATCCAGAGAGATGATTGTAGTAGCATTGAAAGACCCCGCACAGTGGCAAATATTCAGCTCAGCGCAAACTAAAACGAGTGAACAATGGACACATATTGTAGATGGAGGCATATGTATGTATGCATGCATGTGTGAATGTATATAAATTTTCATATGTGCATATGTATGTACGAACGTACGTTACACAACGGTAATAATAAAATAATTGTCACGGGTAATTACTATCACTGGTGTGGTGTTTTGAACACAAGCTTCATCGTTAGCACTCAACAACCAGCCAAGCGATAATTGACTCGAAATATGTCTGTTTGCCAAACACACTGATAATGAATTTCTATTGTATTTCATGGCAAGTGATTTCGAGAGGAGGTTCCCACTTACACAAAGAAACATTTTTGATTTGAGTTTATGCTAACGTTAAAAACCATAAAAACGCTCTTCAATTCCTCTTGTGCCAATGCAGACATTTAGACAGGCACTTACATATGTATATTTGATAGCTGACTTCAGCTCAGGGGTGTAGCCAGGATTTTGATTAGACGAAGAGTGTTCATTGAGATAGTGGATTTGTATATTTCTCATTTTTTAGTGAAGATAATTTAGGACGACTTTTTTATGACACTCCCAGCTGTTTGTCATCCTTCCGCGGAAGCAAATTAATTGCCGAACTCTTGCACAACGTTGACAAATATAGCAATCATGGCCATAGGTGTGGGGTTAACGGGCGCAATAGAGGAGGTAGTAAGAAGCGCTCCACGCAGACGCCACTACCCTAACCGCATCACCGTCCTGGCAACGCTTGATGTACGAAACGCCTTTAAAATCCTACGATGGACAGACATTATAAAGGCACTAGGAGAAAGGTTTCGAATACCTGCATACATGCTAAGGATTCTCCAGAGCTATCTGAGCGAGCTCGAACTGCTGTACGACACACCAGATGGTCAGTAAAAAAAGCAATAACGTCTGGCGCTGCTCAAGGATCTATTCTCGGCCCCGATTTCTGGAATCTGAGCTACGATGAGATATTGAGCATAGAAATGCCAGAAGATACATATCTAGTGGGATACGCGGACGATATAGTGGCGGTCATACCAGCTCGAGACACTGAGGACGCTAGAAGGAAGCTGAACCAAGTCATGATAAGGACGCAAATATGGCTTGAGGACCACGGTCTGGAACTCGCCAAACATAAAACCGAAGTCATCCTTATGACACGAGGTCATCACATGCCACTCGAGGTCAGCATGCAAATAGGCGACACGTCCTTAGTGACCCGAAAAGTAGTAAAATACTTAGGTATTCAACTTGACTGCAGGCTTACTTCCTGGGCCCAGATACAGCATCCGGCTACCAAAGCAGCAAAGGTCACGAGTATGCTAAGTAGATTAATGGCAAACATCGGTGGGTCAACACAGAGCAAAAGAAAGCTAATTATGGCCACAAGCTCAATTCTCCTGCACGGCAGCGAAGTGTGGGGAATTGTGCTAAACTGCAAAGCCAAGCGCAAATCACTGGAGGTTGTGCAACGAACAGCGGCACTCAGACTTTCCTCAGCCTACCGCATTGTCTCAGGCGCTGCAATTTCGTCATCGGCGGTCAGATACCCATCGACCTCATGGTCCGGGAACGAATGGCTGCGTGGGACTCTAAGAAGAAACACGTCATCACTAGCTTCCCAGAACGGAGACGCCAAACCATGCTGCGGTGGCAAAGCCGATGGGACACTGAACCGAGTGGCAGATGGAATCGGCGAAACTTATTCCATCAATTGACAAATGGGTCCAAAGGAACTACTTCTTAACTCAGTTCCTCTGGGGCCACGGATACTTCCGGAGTTTCTTATACCGTATTTGCAAGGTAACCGACCAAGTGCATATACTGCGAAGCACCGAGCGATGGCGCTGAACACACGTTTTTTAGTTGTGACAGATGGCTCGAGATGATCTGAGGGAGCAGATTGGCGACATCGCACCGAGCAACATAATCAGCAAAATGCTCGAACGTGGGGACAGCTGGAACGCGGTAAATAAATACATCGAGAACGTACTGCGAAAGAAAAGATTGACCTCGACACAGTGCAACAAAGTGAAGCCGCGCATATAGCGACACAAGAAGACGAGCCTATATCATGAAAGCTGGCTACAAATATGGTGGGCCCAGACGTGGGTGAATAAAATTGGTCCTTTATGGATACCGTTCTGGGCCCTCCCGAAGTGACCTCAAACTAATTTATACGTCTTACAACCCACATTTTATCCTATCTCTATTCTTTCATCTGAAATCTATCCGAGTGTAGTACAATGGTCTCCTAACTGAGAGCTTGGACTTATCCAACCCCCACAAATCTAATCTAATCTAATATATAATAATTGCTGCTCAAAGTGCAATCAGGTTAAATGAGGTTGGCTTCTCTCCTTTGAGAGAGGACATGGCAGTATTTTTAGGCAGTTAACCCCACATTTCTTTGAACTTCGTACAGATCTCTCCATTCGCAAACTGGAGTTTGAGGGTCATGTGAGGGCAGTATTTCCAAGCAGGCAGGATTGGAACGAGGGGAAAATCTGTACCGAAGCTGATATCTCTGTCTTCACTGAGGAATCGGAGATGAAGCAGTGGTTTTCTCTAAATCAACCAATTATCCTCAATATTGATAATTTTTTGCAGTACTTGCGACATCATTACTTGTGAATATATTCCCGTCATAGGAAATAGAATATATTCCAGAAGGTGGCTGGAATATTCTTTATTGGCATCCTGAAGTGGCTGCGCGTGCGTTTCGAACTCAGCGAAAACGTTTGAATCTGGCACCACGACAGGTCGGCTATTCGTTCATTGTACAAGAGGTTTTGGCGAAAAAAGGCAAGCTTCCTGAAACTTCGATGTAACCCCCTGCGAGTTTTTACATTCCCAAAATGAAGTCGTTCCGCAAGAAAACTCATTACGGGAGGTTGAAAAAGTTGTAATCACCGAGGGTTACCAATTTTTCTTCCAATCGTAGGAGCTACATTGGAATAATTGTGTAGAGTTCAAGGGATATCAGTTTCGCCACCCTTTCGCTAAGCTCTTCGCAACTAAGATGTGTCTAAACGTGCTTCTAATGCTCCTATTTTTAGAACTTTGAAGGAAATTATTCTTCTCTCAAATTCTGTGGTCATAGATTTTTCATCGTCTAAGCTTATTCTATCATTATTGTACTATGTATGTATGCAATATATTTTATGTACGAGTGTGTAAGTTACTTTATTATGTATTTTCTATTTAGTAATTAGTGCAGACTGGAGACAATTGAATTTAGTGCCACTGCTCATACATACATATGTATACATACCTACTTAGATATTATACTGAATGGTAACGAATGTCTACATACAGAAAAACTGTCACATAAAGTGGCACGCTTGTCAACTGCTATGCGGCATAGCAATTCGTTAGAGTACTTAACATAAGTGATTTCTACTTTGAAAAAAATATATTGCTGCATCATACATATGTATGTACATACATATATAATATGTATACATAACCATGTATAATTATCTTGGCCAAGGCTTTGCTGAATGAATGTAAGTCGTGAGTGCATTAGCTACAGTGGCACAATAAAGAACTCGGACATATGTACCTACATACATAGCATGCAGCTTCAAAATCAAAACTTTTGTAAGAAATGCAAGTTAAATCTTTTTATTTTTATATTTTTCTATTGGGTATTCAAATAGAATTTTAAAAGTTAAGTTGTTGTTTATCATGCAGCATTCGCAAAATTGGTGTAAAAAACAAGTCGAACATCTGGCATTATTGCGATTGCTTGGCTCTTTAAAACGAGGACTCTCACAAATAATTTGCACTCGGTAGAACAGTGCAAAGAAAGAACCAAACGTAATAAATTGAAATAAAATTTCAGTCGTGTTTTGTTGAATAAAAGTGCAAATTATAAGCTTGGGTAGACGGCGGACAAAGCTCAATTCAAGTCAGAAATTTAATGATTAGTCATCATGAAAAGGGTAAAACCGTTCGATAAATCCCAGAAATAGTGGATAGATCCCGTTCGACTGTATACGATGTGATAAAATGTTTCAAAGAAACAAAATCCATGGAATACAGAAAGAAATCGGGACCACCAAAACTGTTTTCGAATGCAGATTAACGGTGGAAGTGTACAAAATTAAGAAAAACCCAAATTTGAGCGCTCCTAAGCTCGCAACAGAAGTCGCCCAATACCCTAATATTAACTGCAACCCCCAAAGTATAAGTATAGTGTTGCGAAAGAATTATTATAATGGAAGAGTTGCACGAAAAAAACCTTTCAACAACGAGATTAACCGGCACAAGAAAATAAAATTAGCAAAGCGTCATGGGGATAAGGATTTCAAGTGCTGGAAGCACGTTTTATTTGCAGATGAAAGCAAGTTTAACATATTTAAGTCAAAAGGACAACCATATTTAGGTGGAGAAGACCTAATGAAAAGTTGCTGAAAAAAAATTACGTCCGACGGTTAAAAATGGGCTGGGTGGGTAATGGTATGGGGTTGTATGTCCGCTGTCCGTATGTCTCAGACATTGTACTCTGCCCAGCGTGTGAAGAGGAGGATGAGATGGCACCACAAGATCTACTCAGATTTCTTCGGAGGTCTGGTAAAATTAAAGAAAATTAAAAGGGAATCCGAGTGCAGTACAATGAACTTAATTATGTCTGAATGCTGTACCTGCTAGATGTCTCGACAAAAAAACAAATGTCCGCTGCTGGTAGTGGAAATTTGTGCCTCGTTAACGGCATTGGTCCAAAGTGCTGAAAAGTTGGGAATTAAGGACAATTTCCAGTACTATCAAGACAACAATCCCAAGCATAAGGCACAACTGCCCGAAAGTACCTGAAACACCTCCACAAAATCCAGATATCAATGTAATTCAACATTGGGCAAACAGTGGGAACAATGGAAACAGTGGGCTCATTTGGAAAACGAACTGAAAAACCTTGTTATTAGAAACAAGAAAGGCCTAGAAGATGCAAACAAGACCGAATGCTGTGAGAAAAAATAAAGGTTTGCTGACTAAATATTAATTACATTGTATTTTTCTTAAATATTATTTGCCTAACTCTACTTTATATAAAAGTCCGAGTTATTTTTTGTCATGTATTTTGCTAAGTTTTTATGTTTGTATTTTCTACGATTGAGTTGAGATTTGTTTATGGTTTTTATAGTTCTGAGAAATACGCTTGAAGCACGAAAATGAATGTGACACATAATCGCATTAGATTTACCTTATATTAAATTTTTTTTATTTAAAACCATATCGCTTGGGTGTCCGAGATCTTTATTGCGCCACTGTATGTGGAAGAATAATATTCAAAACTCTCACACCTGTCTGCTGGTCATGGGTATGATTTCCGACAAACGTTCAAATATTTTAAGAATAACGGCTTTGCATGAGCAAATCTTTTTCGTGGCAACTCTTTGTTTTTTGTCAGTGTGGTTAATTTTTTGTTAGAATTGTTTTACAAATCATCATCTCCTCCATCCTTTGGGAGGGTCATTATTTATGTTATATTTTCTTCCAAAAAAATATTAAAAAACAGTAAAACAATTAAACAAAAATTGATTGCCATTAGCAACTAAAATTAAAAATAACTAGGCTTGAAATCCATTTTAGAACTTTTCTTCCACGCACTTTTTTATTCAGAATTACTTTGAAGCTCTTGTTGTTGCAAGATTTTTGGACTCGCTCATAGTTGTTTCCCAACGTAAAATAAGTGAAATATGCACTATCTTATCATATGTGTCCTTATCATAATAAATGTACACAGCCAAATACAAACATACACACATACATATACAAGTAGCAGCATAGATATTTGGGTGACTGATAAGTTGATAAGAAGATAAAAAAATAATATTTACCTTCGCAAGGCTAGTAATAAAGGGTGTTTTTTTTAGAGGTTAGGTTTTCAAGTTGGCACTACTTTTTTCGTAGATGGTCTTTTTGACAGCCGTCACTTGATTTATGCTCAGTTTGGTTTGCCATTTCATAATGAATAGACTTACACCTGAACAACTTTTGCAAATCGTGCAAATTTATTACGAAAATAATAGTTCGCTTCGCGCGACGCATCGAAGAAAATTTTGTTCAGCGATGAAGCTCACTTTTGGTTGAATGGGTATGTCAATAAGCAAAATTGTCGCATTTGGAGTGAACATAATCCACAAGCCATTGCTGAGACGCCATTACATCCTGAAAAAGTCACTGTTTGGTGTGCTCTATGGGCAGAGGGAATCATTGGTCCATATTTCTTTAAAAATGAAGCCGGCCATAATGTTACAGTCAATGGAGAGCGCTATAGAGCCATGATTAATGACTTTTTCGTGCCTGAATTGGACGATGTTGATGTGGACGACCTTTGGTTCCAACAAGACGGCGCTACATGCCATACAGCCAACGCAACAATCGATTTATTGAAGGAAACTTTTGGTGAGCGCATTATCTCGCGCCGTGGACCTGTGGCGTGGCCTCCAAGATCATGCGATATAACTCCGCTGGACTATTTCTTGTGGGGCTATGTGAAGTCGCTTGTCTACGCAGATAAGCCCGAGACGATTGACGTCTTGGAAGAGAATATTCGGCGCGTTATTGCTGACATACGGCCCCAATTGCTGCAAAAAGTGGTCGAAAATTGGGCCTCTCGGCTGGAATTTATTCGAGCCAGCCGCGGCGGCCACTTGCCCGAAATCATTTTTAAAACATAATGGCAAACCCTTATCTTTATAATAAAGCTAAATTCTGGGCCATAACATTAAATTATATACGTTTTATTTCATCTTGAAAACCTAACCTCTAAAAAAAACACCCTTTACTTTTTCCAAGTAATATTAATGCAAGTTTCTTAGTTTTAATTTTAATTTTATTGAAAAAAAGGAACAATAACTCTCATGATTTGTATTATATATATTTTAACAAATAACGAAGTGTCTAAGTCCGGATGGAACCCAACTCTATATAGCCTGCATTCCTCTATAGAGGAATGAGATGATTACTGTCGTTGTCACATAAAGAACAAATCTGTTTATAACTTTGAAATTGCTCGAAATAATCTATACAATCGATCTCGTCGCACTTTAATAGCCTTATAATTGGTTCACATATACAGCGTCCGGCTCTCGAAGTGTAACCAATTAAAAAGGCTATAAATTTAGTTTCGAAAATTATTTTTATTCAATTCAAAGTGAGGAATGTGTGAAAATAATACGAAATTAAGAATCAATTTACTTTTGCTCGATATGACCACCTTTGCCTTGACTATGGCCTTGAGACGGTCGAGAAATGAATCAGAAGCTGCCCGAGCGTGACTTGCAGGTTTTTTTGCCCCACGCGCGGACAATGGCTTTTTTCAGCGCCTCGAGACTGGTTAATCTTTTAGTTCGGACTTTGCTCTCTAAAATGGCGCAAAGGGAATAATCCATAGGATTCGCATCTGGTGAATTCGAGAGCCATTGTGTGGACGTTATGAAGTTCGCAACGTTGTTTTTTAACTATTCTTGGTTCACTCGAGCTTTGTGAGGCGATGCCGAGTCCTGTTGAAACGTCCATGGTCTGCCACCGAAGTGTTTATCCATCCACGGCTTTAAAACAACCTCCAGAATACTTTCCCCAATATTATTTCGCATTTACTTTGACGCCAGGCTCGATGAAAACGATTGGAGAGCACCCATCTGCGGTTACAGCGGGCCAAGCCATTACCTGTGACGGGTGCTGCCTCCTGGTGGCCAATCGATGATTCAAATTCTCGTAGGAACGGTCAGTCAAATAGACTATATAGTTTTGGGAGTTAACGAATTGCTCAATTTGAAAAAAAATTTTCGTCAGAAAATATTATAGAATGTTCGGAAATTGACCGCTCTCGGCCAAGCGAAGCAACTATCAAGTCTGACTTGTTGCTGCTTTGGTGTGCGATCATGCGCCTTTTGGATCTAGTAAGGCTTGGCTTTGAGATAATTATTCAGTATGCGGCGGATGCTACGGTCAGATATTTTCAGTTCCTTCGCCATTTGATTGACACTTCATCGGGGATTTTGCTCCAGTCGCTGCTTCACTTTTTGAACCATTTCACGTGACGTTGCAGTCTTTTGATGACCACCTGCATGACGTTTCACGATGCTACCAGTACCATTGTAAGGAGAAATGGTGCGATAAAGAAAAACTTTATTTACTTTAAGGGGATCGAGCTCACGAACAATCGCTGGTTTTGATTTTCCAGCCGAATCTAAGGCAATCACACTTTTACGTTTGAAATCCATTACTGATTTTCTTTTTTGGCGTTTACTCTCGGCAAAATGCTTTCGGGCGCTTGTAAACAATACTCTGGACTGTCATTTAGCCAACTAACAGACAGCTGATGCCCGTGCATCATCTGTGGGAGCGGTCTGAATTTGGTTATACTTCGAGTGCCTGGCCCTGTATTATAAAGTGTAAAATTGCCGTGCGGAGTCGGTTTACAACTGTGGTCACTCCATATGTGGAATTTGTTGATTTTAACGTGGGGGGTCCCAAGCCTAGCGCACAACCAGCTATCCCGGGATGCTTCGTTTTCTCACATTAGTTCGCTCTCGAACGGGTGTTCCGAAGCTACCCAGAGGATACTTGGGCTAAGCCCGGAAGTTGTGAGCTGCTTGAACCATACGTAGACGAGTCATTCTGTCCACTCCGAAGTGAATTGCGATCAGTGACGTTTCCCACTTACGTGGACTTCAACATATGGAACCATCCACCATTTTCATAAATGCTTAGCCTATTTATTCGTTTAGTGCGGCCACGTCAACTACGCAAAGTACAAATCGAAAATAGAGCACGAAAATTAAATAGAAAATGAAGTACCAATCACTTTTTTATTGCCTCTAAATAATAGTAAATTTGTAGTTCCTCTACATTCTGCTGCGCGTACAAAAGATTTCATTGTCAGCACGTAATTTTTTTTTTTTTATCTTGCAGAGCAAAAAACGAACAGCCGGCATGCATACGAACCGAATAGACAACCGCCACAATCAGCAATCACGAAAATCGCTTTGGCTGGGCGACCAGGTCAATCCGCCCAAAACTGGCCCTTGGCACTCGAAATGAAACACAACACTCCACAACAATCCACTGGCTGACGTTTCGGTCAGAGCCATTGGAGCAACAGAATTGGTGACTGCGGCTTTATTGGTAACTGCGCGCACGATTTTCGACGACGTCATTGCCACTGCTGCACAATGACCAACACCATTTTCCGGCCACTCAGTGAGCTCCACCACACTGCCTATCTGAATGTGTCCGTTCGTGCAACAAATGCATTATTGCCTTGCCGTGCGCACCGCATAATACATTTGCTTGATTTGTCGGTAATGCTCCGGCTGGCTTGGTGTAGATGGCGGTTGAAGTGTGTGTTCGCTGAGGACTTTCCGATTTTCATGCAAAAACAATCCCAGTGCATTCTGCGGATATTGAAATGAATACAGGTTTATGCACATTTGTATGTGTGTGTGTGCATGATTGAAGTGCAGTGTTATGCTGCAAATGAGTCACACCGTCGCTTAAACCATGGAGTCGAGGCACCACGTCGCACTGCACCACCCCATTGACCCGTGCGCAACAGTCGACATGCCGCCGAACATTCACTGATTAGTGGCAGTCTTGCAGCAGCAATTCGATGTGGCTCACGTGCCCAATAGGTGAATGAGCATACAGGGTGTATGAATATCATTAATATGTCTCAAATATTGAGGACGTCATAAATTTCCAAAATGGAGATTTAAGTGAGTATTTGGATAAAGGTCTTCACTGTTTGTTATAAGTTTAAGGTATAGGGAAAACATCTGTTTGGTTGATTTTAAAATACCTCCACCTAGTAAGAGTCCCGCCAACTGTGAAGTGCGTGCTATAATACGGTTTCTTTGGGCTCAAGGCTTCAAATCAGTTGACATTCATCACCAAATCAGTAAATTGTATGGTAAAAACATTATGAGTGATGGAATTGTGCGGAAATGGGTTAGGGCCTTTAAAGATGGCCGCACAAACATTCATACTGAAGAACGAAGTGGGAGACCTTCAGTCATTACCGACGAACTGATTCAAAAAGTAGTCTGTAAAGTGGAAGAGAACAGACGATTTACGACTTCGTCCTTAGCTGAAAAGTTTCCTGCTGTTACAAGAAGTCTTCTTTACGAAATTGTTTCCGAACGTTTAAATTATCGGAAATTGTGTTCACGCTGGGTGCCAAAAATGTTGACTGATGAGCACAAAACCAAAAAATTGGGCAGTGCAATGATGGCAAAGTGAAAACGACTGTGAAGTCTAATCAAAGGACAATCTTCTTTGACGATGGCATACGAGAGCTGGTCCCAAGATACGATAAATGCCTCAATATTAATGGGAGTTACGTAGAAAAGTAGAGTAAAGTATGGCCTTTCAAGTGAATAAATTATTTTTGGAAAAACTTTACTTTTTGTTTTTTTATGTCAAAACGTACTTACTTTAAAAACATGCCTCATATATGGACTTGTAAGAATAAAAATAACGAGCACTTTTTAGGCCTACAGATCTTCCAGCGCCTTTATCTATCGAACCGACTAGCCCATTAGATACATTTTTTTGCATTTCCATTCAATGTTCTGGCGCAAATTACGATACGCTCGATGTTTACCAATCATAGAAATTTATGCTCAAAGTCCATAAGCGCTTCGCCCTTCACTTCCAGCTTAATGGCTTTGTAAATGAGCAAAATTATTGCAGCGACAAATATACGAGATTTTTTCTTATATGGAGAAAATAAGCAGGAAATTTTAAAGCCGATGAGCTAGCCAGGAAAGGTACTGCTCTTCAACTACTCAGTGATAAAAGTATGTACTATTGGAATACCTTTGGCCACGAGCAAATTAAAAATCAAAAACAACATTACCAAAGAGGCCAATAGGTCATGGAGTGATGAAGATACATGCGTAACAGCTAGGCTACTATGACCGCAATTGAACAAGAGAAGGGCTTAGGAATTGCTTAGTCTCTCAAGAGATGATATCTTAAAGGTCATAGCTTGAATAACCGATCATTGGCTATTTCGTAAGGACTAGGAGTATTCTGCGATGAATATTGCAGAAGTTGTAGAGATGAGGAAGAGGAAGAAACAGTCGAGCACTTTCCTTGCAATTGTCCAGTCCTAGCTAAAATCAGAGCAGGTTCTAGGTAAACACTTTTTCAATTCTCTTACAGAGCAGTCTGACGTGGGGTTGGGATCAATTCTACGTTTTATAAGAGTCACAAAATGGTTCCACGAAGGAAAGTAAATGGGGTATCACAACGGACCTGTGAGGTCTAAGTGAGTTGGGCGTATAGACCGACTACCACCATAACCTAAATAAGCAGGAAGAAATTTTTCAAAAATAAACAAGAATTTCGAACCATTTCAAACTCATTATTAAATTAAAACTTAATCGGTTATGAAACCGCGTACACAATTTCTTTTTTTTTTTTAATTATGATTCGAAAGTTTCAAATTTTGATGAAAATTTGACGCAATTTCATAAAGGGTCTTTCAAAAGTGACGCTTAGATGTCAGAAGTGAATAATTCATAGACGGTACTTTGTTTTTATTTCATCTTTAAGATTTGTCAAGTAGACAGAAGTCGATTTTGGTCGAGTTTAACAAAGCGCGCCAGTCGTTCTTCATCTAAGTCCTTTTCCACCTGTTCTTTCCAACGCAGAGGAGGCCTTCTTCTACCTCTGCTACCACCAGCTGGTACCGCATCGATACTTTCAGAGCCGGAGCGTTTGTATCCATTCGAACGACATGACCCAGCCAACGTAGCCGCTGGATCTTTATTCGCTGCGCCATGTCTATGCCGTCAAGCTAAGCTAATACAGCTCATCGTTCCATCGCATGGGATATTCGCCGTTGCCAACGTGCAAAGGTCCAAAAATCTTACGCAGAATCTTTCTCTCAAATACCCTCTCGTCCAAGCTTCTGCGCCATACGATAGCAAGAGCAAGATGAGAGCCTTATAAAGTGTTAGTTTTGTTGGTTACCCTCTCTTGCTACTCAATTGCCTACTTAGTCCAAAGTAGCACTTGTTGGTAAGAACGTTGGATTTCCAGGCTGACTTTCCTAAGTATACGAAGTCTTTTACAACCTCGAAATTATAATAGTCAAGAGTGACGTGGGTGCCGATACACGAGGGCGCCGCCTGTTTGTTTGATGGCAGGCGGTACTTCATCCTGTCCTCATTCACCGCCATACCCATTCGCTTTGCTTCTTTATCCAGCTTGAAAAAGGGCTAAATAACAGCGAGGTTACTAAGGCCGATGATGTCAATGTCATCGGCATACGCCAGGAGTAATACGCTATTATAAAAAATTTTGACTGAGCGATTAAGTTCTGCGGCTCGTACGATATTTTCCCTTATCAGGTTAAAGAAGTTATACGACAGCGGCTCACCCTGTCTGAAACCTTGTTTAGTATCAAACGGCCCTTTCCAATTCTGATGGCGCTGCTAGTATTGAGCAACGTCTTCTTGTACTATCGAATGCAGCTTTGAAGTTGACGAAAATGTGGAGTGTGGGTCTTTTCCAAGACTTGGCGTATTGTGAATATTTGGTCGATTATCGATTTTCCACGTGTACGCCCATATTGATAAGGTCCAATCAGTTGGTTGATGGTGGTCTTTAGTCTCCATCGCTGGATGAGCTTAAGCCATACCAAAGCGCGTTTTGGTCAGAGGTGGCTCGAGAATTGGAAGAAACGTTCGCACAAGTATATCATAACTGAGTGGGACTACTTTGAAGAGGAGGAATTAGATGTGGGTAATAAATAAATATTTTTGACGAAAAATAAAAAGTTACCTTGCTTTTTGAACACATCTCGTATATGTACGAGTATATAGAGCCAAATATATTACTTTCACTCCCTAGGAAGCGTACCCTTTTAAAGCCTCCAGTGAAAGCTTGGTGACATTCGGTTCAGTAGAAGCGAAATTATTGCGTCTAAAGTGTCCGTACATTTGTGTCATCGGCGCAAAAATGAGTTTCGAACAAAGAGCTAATATCATATTTTGTTTTAAAATCGGTAAAACGTTTGTTGAAAAAAGTGTATGGCGATGATTATCTATCTTGTGCCAGAGTTCATGAGTCGTTTACACGTTGCAGAGATGGTTGTGAGGGCATAAATGACAATGAGCGAACGGGCTGCCCAAAATCAATAATCACCGAAAACTCCATCGAAATTGTTCGTAAATTTATTAAAAATGAACCGAAATCATCGTTGAAATTCATGGAATCGGAGTTGAATATCTTCAACACATCGATTTATCGCATTTTAACTGATCATTTGGGCTTACGAAAGGTCTATGCACGTTTTATTCCGCACAAGTTAGCTGAAGACCAAAAATTGTGCAGAACTCAACATTCGAGGCGCGAAAAGACGAGAACTTCCTTTACAATATTGTAACTGATAATGAAACGTGGTGTTTCCAACATTAATATAAAACTAAGCGTCAAAAAGCCGAATGGAAGGCCCCAGACGAGCCTCCACCCAAAAAATCGCGTTTGGAGAATTCAAAATCACCGTATTTGCCTGATATGGCTCCCTGTGACTTCTACCTATTCGGAAAATTGGTCATGAAAGGAGTACGTTTTGCGTCCGTAGAGGCCATCCAAAAGGCTTGTACCAATATCCTGGACATTCCGGTCAATAAACTGAAATACTCTTTCGAAAAGCTTTTAGATCGCACAAAGCAGTGTATCGAGGCCAGAGGAGACTATTTTGAATAAATAACCTCGAAGTTATCAGAACAAAGCTCCTGTCATTTCTATTTCAGCTCAGCTTCAGCGGTTCAAATGTCAACGTAAGGAAGAGGCTTAAGGGGTAACACCACTGTAGAAATTTCAAAAAATTGATTTTTTTTTTTATAAGCTTAAAAAATTCTTTGAACCTTTTAAAATACAGAACAAAAAGTTTTATTCATTACCGAAGTTTATTTCATAAATATTTTAAGCTTTTAACCAAGCGTTAGTGACTGCTACCTAACGACTTCTCCAAATTTCCATACTTTAAATGCGTTTTTCTCAAAACACGTTTTCTGAAATTGGCACGCAGCATAACTCAAACAATTCTTAATATTTTTAATCAGGGTTTTCACTACGTCTGTATAATAACCTTCTTAAGAGAAGAGCGTAGGGGATTTTCGATAGATTAATTTAAACGATTGTTATAATTATTTAAGTGCCGTTTTTTTAGTCCAAAATAGATGTTTTTCCTTCAAATGCTTGCTAATTCCACAAATTAATATTTTTTAAATCCCCTACGTGTTTCTCTAGCTATTCTTATCTAGATTAAGAAAAAAAATGTTTCTTTGTTCCAGATTAAAATTTGCACCCTCTGTGCTGCGTGCCGCGGAGCTCCTTCAAGAGAAACCACATTACAAAAATGTGTCCAATGCCGCCATTTTGTAAAATTTTTCGATCAAACTTTGTAGTTTTGTATTTTAGTATATAAGTAATAACTTCCCAAATCAGAGTGATTCCTTTCCCTTTCCTTCTGTACAAAAAAATTCTTTAAAAATCGTGTTTGTTTTACGCGTGTACAGTGGTGTTACCCCTTAAACCTGATGTCCCTCAAGGCACGTTGATCTAAATTTAAGCTCAACCTGTAAACCACTCAGTTTCAGAGTCTACTGTTAACAAGTCAGCATGCTGGCTTACAGCCAGGCACTTTTACATTTATTGATGTTTTTCACGCTATTTTTACGTAAACTATGTTTGTTAAGAATATTGTTCCAATTTAAGTGTATGCTGCCCTGTATTAACCAATCGTCGACTAGCTGAGCTGATTGAGCAGCTGCCAAACCACTTTTTAGCGCATTCCATTTTTATATGCTTTAATTGCTATCGTTTTTTAAACTGCTTACATACATACACACACACACGCACATGTGGGCATAAGTACATTTGTATTTTTGCATAGAAGCAAAACCTCTACATTGCAATATGTCCGTACAATAGCTCCGGCTCAAATTGTCGCCCTGTTGCTTTACTACTGCGATTTTGTTTACCTGCCAGCGAGCGACTGCACCCATTTCGTTGCCCTAACTTTTTATTATCGACAGTTATCTAGATTTTAGTGTTGCTTTCGTGCTTTGCGATCGCTTTTGTATTGTCGCCGTGCGCTGCGCCACGCCCATTTTTCACTTTTATTTTGTTAATAACGCAAATACGGGTATCAACAGTTTTCGCAGCGTTAGGGGACGAGCAGCCGCCACTGAACCTTCAATAATTCGAAGTTCATTAGTATTGGTGGCGAAATACTTACTTGTGTACCTAACTATTTAGTACAGCGGCCACTTGAAACGGACTTTCAAAAACGATAGGAAAATAAGGGAAATGTTTGTGTATGTGTGTGATTGTGTGGAATCCAGCAGAGTGCAGGAAGTCCGGAAGGAATGACACGCGCAGCTGTAATTTGTTGTGTTTTTTTTTGTTTTCTTTCTCAATTTATTGCAGTTCCTCGCCTTCGCCTCGTGCTGATGAAATTAATTCCACATACATTTTTACAAAACCAACACTAATGGGGTTCGTGATCTCGTTTGTAAGCGTTTAAAGCTCATAACGGCACTGGGATTCATATCCTTTTGTGTTGACATTCAGCAGAGCCATTCGAATTTCGATATCATAGCGGGCGCGCCTGCGTCGTCATTTTGACAGCACAGCAAACAAAAACGTCATCGAACTGTCAATTACATATTAAATAAGAGGACCATATTGAAGGGGGTATGTTGGTAATTTGTACGTACATACAGACATATGTACATACAAACATACATATGGCATATGAACTATTGCCTAGAAACGTCTGACGAAAAATCTGTTCTATTCATTAAGATTCGTTGCGCGATGTTTTATTTTATTGTACTTACATACATACATACATACATATGTATGTATCTCCCACTTCGCTTGCTTCTCTTCTAACACCATCAATTTCCATTTATTGTACCGTTGATTGACAGCGTCTTTTCTGATCTAAACAATCGATATCCAAAGCATCGAATTGCTAAATATACAGTCTGATATTTCACATGCGTATGCGTATATGTATGTGTATGTACATAAGCGTATTTTATATGTATGTACATATATACGAGTATTATTGTCATCGACATTGGTAACCAGTTCTGCGAAAACACACCGCTTTCATCCCGGCAGCGGCGCTGTTTTTTAGTTCCGTGAAATAAAATCGATTATGACTCAAGCCATTTTATGCTTCTCTTTCATCGAAACAATCAATATAAAACTACCCTGAAATATGTATAAAAAATCGATATCGTAAGAATTTGTTTATAAGAATTTATCCATCTATCACTCATTTGCTGCAAGAGTGTGTAATAAAAAATAAAAGAGGTAAATAAGTACGATGAAATGACCACCAGCTTTCATTTTATGCTGTGTGAAAAATGGATGGCGACTATGCTAAGAGTAGAAATATTCTGCTCAAATATGAACGAGACTGATTTAATAAAACACAAACGGTTAATTATTGTTCAATTTTTATTTTATCTCCTTCAAAGTAATCACCATTGGAGGCGATACACATACATACATATGTATGCCAACGTTTTTTCCAATCATCATAGCATTTCTGGAAGGCCGATTTCGGTATGGATTTCAGTTCCTTCTTCGAATTCTCTTTTATGACTTCAATTGTCTCAAAATGTTTTCCACGGAGCGGCAACTTGAGCTTGGGAAACAGGAAAAAGTCACATGGAGCCATATCAGGCGAATACATTGCTTGCGGAACGATATTAACATTATTTTTGTTCAAATAATCGCGAACAAGACGTGATGTGTGAGCTGGTGCATTATCGTGATGCAAGAACCATGACTTGTTGTCCCACAATTCCTTCCTTTTAAGACGAATGTTCTCGCGCAAACGCTTTAAAACGTCTAAATAATATTCAGCGTTAACCGATTTTGCGATTTGTGCGATTTTCAAGCACAATTTCCTTTACTTTTCCGATGTTTTCGTCGTTTACTGATGTTGCTGGACGACGTTCATGAGGCAAGTTTTCAACCGATGTACGGCCCTCTTTGAACGATTTGTACCACTGGAAAACACGTGTACGTGATAGAGCAGAGTCCCCATAGGTTGTCTGCCACATTTTTAAGGCGTCTTGGAATAACAAAATTTCAAACAAATTCTTTGTTCAACTTGAATTTCCATCGTTAAATTCGAAAACACACTCGAGCTTAACTTGTTTACAGTAGCACAGAAAACAAACTATGTGACATATCACGCTGAAATTTGCCATGTAAGCTTATAACAGTCCTACCAAAAAACAAAAAATTTATTTTTGCCATATGTCATCCGCGGACCGTTTTATTGATAAAGTCTCGTTCATATTTGAGCAGAAGTACATATATTTTCAGCCAAATTGCAAAAATTGTGATAATATTCTGTTTGTAATATTCTTCCGGCACACGGGCGGTGATTCATCATCGTAGCACTTACAGCCAGTGCTTCCTTCACAAGCGCGCTCCATACGACTCGGTTGTTCATTGCGTTGCTTCTCCTAGCAGTTACAAGGCGTAAATCTGCATCAACATCGTCTGCCCATCTTCTTGGTGTTCCACGATTAATAATAATAAATAAAATAATAATAATTGCCTCGTACTCGTTTGGTAGGTGTTTGACCGCGTTTTCTTCTTCTTCTTAATTGCCGCGATAACCACTTAGGCGATTTTGGACCAATTTATCAAAGCCAGTCGTTTCTTTCTCGTGCTAACCGGCGCCAGTTGGACACACCAAGTGAAGTCAAGTCCTTCTCCACCTGAGGACGTCTTCCTCTTCCTCTGCTACAACCAGCAGGTACCGCATCGAATGCTTTCAGAGCTGGGGGTTTTATACATTCGGACGACATAACCCAGCCAACGTAACCGCTGGATCTTTATTAGCTGCGCTATGTCTATGTCGTCGTAAAGCTTATACAGCTCATTGTTCCATCGCCTGCATTATTCACCATCGCCAACGTGAAAAGGTACAAACTCAACAAATTTGATCTCCTTTTTACAATAGTTGACTAGTTTCGACCGCCAGAGCCTTGATCGTGGTTTTACTATCGGAAGAAATGTTAATATCTCCCTCGCTCCCACGTTCTTTAAACATTTTGTATGCCTGCAGTGTCGCAAAGACTTCTGCCTGAAAAACACTAGCTGCATTCGGCAATTTTAAGGAAGTAGATCAATTGGCTGATTTGGAGAAAGCCATACTGAAAGCCAGTACCTGATTTATGTACCTGCCAACAGTGGCATGTATTCCAAAGCGCCAAGACTCGTTTTGGGTTGTTCAAGCCACGTTGAGGCGCTGATATTTAGATCAATGATGCAAATATCACCTGCGTGCCACTAGAATCGAGTTCTTACCGCATTTTGCTTCATGGCTCTAATTGGGGGTTCCTATTCTGCTTTCCAACATCAGATTGACGAAGTCGCATAAAATACAGTCTATCTAATCTTATCTAAAAGCTCGTTGGGTTTCCAAAAGGGAAGAAGTCTTCCTTACTTGAATAAAGTTAAAATTGTGTTTCTCGTCATTCTGTATAGCCGCATATGTCTAGCGTGGATTCCAAATTAAGACATCGTTTAGGCAGAAACCTTACACATAATATTTCAAAAGTGGCTCTAAAATCGAAGAAAAGATGGTGCATATGGGTTGGTTTGTCCAAGTTCTTGTCCAACCGACTCGAAACGCGTTCCCCGGGTTTTGGGAATAGCCAGAAGTCACACGGAGCCAAATCAGGCCAATACGGTGGTTGCGGAACGATATGCGTGGAATTTTTGGCGAAATGGTCACGAAGAACGAGCGCAGTGTGAGACGGTGTATTATCGTGATGCAAAAACCAAGATTTGTTGGCCCATAATTCTGGTCTTTTTAGACGAATTGCTTCACGTAAACGACGCATAACGCTCAAATAATATTTCTTATTAACAGTTTGGCCAAGTGGAAGGAATTCATAGTGCACCACACCACGAAAACCGAAAAAAAACTGTCATCATGACCTTTATTCTTGAACGACTTTGACCTGCTCTTTTCGGTCTGGCCTCGCTTTTAGCACGATATTCGCTTGATTGGTCGGTTGTTTCAGGGTCGTTAGCATAAATCCAAGTCTCATCTCCCGTAATGATGCATTTGAGCGTCCTGATAGTCTGAAAGCATTGTTTCACACACATCAACGCGTCTACTTTTTTCCAAGAAATTGAGAGTTTTCGGTACTAAACGAGATTTGGCTTTTCGTAGGCCCAAATGATCTTTCAAAATGGTTTTCACAGATCCTTCTGATATTCCGATCATATCAGTAAGGTCTTTAACAGTCAATCGACGATTTTTGAGCACTAACTCCTTTACTTTATTGACGTGTTGGTCATCTGTTGACGTCGATGGTCGTCCGGAGCGCTCCAAGTCATCAACACGTTTTCGACCCTCTTTGAAGTCTTTGTACCACTTATAAACATTTTTCTGCGACATGGTCGAATCACCAAATGCCTTCCGCAACATGCTAAACGTTTCCGTAGCCGAAATTTCATTCCGCAAACAAAATTTGATGGCACTTCTCTGCTCAATCAAATCAGACATTGTAAAAATCGAAAAATGCACTCTGGCAAACGTAAATATATTACTAATATTGACATTCACATGAAAGTTGGCTCAGATGTTATTAACTTTGCTGCCAACTCATGAAAAATCTAACTAGAGCGAAATTTTAATCCCGCGAAGCTTAACAAATAAATTCACCTTACTTTTTGCCCACAGTAGTATATCGTCGATACGACCTTTAAGCCACATTCAGAAGGCTTGCTCGTATCACGCGGTAGTTGCAGACAATCATTTCACTTGTCAAAGAACTGTACAGTGAAGCAAGCTGCCGTGTGAGACATGAGGGCATCCTGAGCAACGCTATTCCAGTTCGAACAGGAGTAAGACAGGGATGCGTGCTATCTCCGCTCTTATTTAATCTGGTACTGGACTTAGTGATGCGACAAGCCTCAGCGGCGAACAGAGGCATATCCTGGGGCCTGAGCGGCAACCTTGAGGACTTAGACTACGCTGACGATATTTGCCTGCTATCACACAAACACTCACATATGCAAGCAAAAATAGAGGCGGTGAGCGAATTCGCAGCGAGGGCTGGACTGAAAATAAACATTGCGAAGACAAAGATAATGCGCATCAACACCACCGATTCACATATCTTCCAGATACGCGGCACTAACATCGAAGCTGTAGATGAATTCTGCTACCTAGGCAGTGTAATAAATAAAAACGGCGGTTCAGCGGCTGACATACGTAACCGGATATCGAAAGCTCGCGTAGTGTTTGGCATGCTTGATAAAGTTTGGAGAGCAACGCATATAACGAGGCGCACGAAACTGAGAATCATCGAGTCCAATGTGAAATCTGTCCTCTTGTATGCATGCGAAACGTGGAACGCGTCAACACGTGACATACAAGCAATGCAAGTATTCATCAACCGCAGCCTTCGCAAGATCACGCGCATTTTTTGGCCTAACGTCATATCAAACTCAGATCTGTGGACTATAACGAAACAGATACCAGTCTATCTCGAAATTCGACGCCGCAAATGGAAATGGATCGGTCACACACTTCGAAAGCCATATGATGATATCACTAGAGCAGCCCTGGATTGGAACCCCCAAGGCAGCCGCAGACCTGGCAGACCATCTAACACGTGGAGGCGACTAGTAGAAACAGAAGTGCAACAAGCAGGCCGCTCCTGGCGGCAAATAAAATTCCTAGCTTCTAATAGATTTAACTTTAACTTGTTTATTGAGGCCCTTTGTTCCACCTAGGAACCACGGGAAAATATATATATATATATTTTCTACAGATAGCCTAGGGAGCATTTAGGTTATAAACTGTATGTAGTCAAAGGACCAAGTTTCACTTAGTAGCTGAAGCGTGCACCCCACCAGCACTTCAACGCCGGCGAAAGATCAGGACGTAATCTATACTAATATTATAAAGAGGAAAACTTTGTTTGTTTGTAATGAATAGGCTCAAAAACTACTGGACCGATTTTAAAAATTCTTTCACCATTCGAAAGCTACATCATCCACGAGTAATATGGATTATATTTTATTTTGGAAATAGGGCTCGAGATATAGGTCAAAACGTGGACCCGGGTAACCTTCGGATGTGTATGTACAATATGGGTATCAAATGGAAGCTGCTGGTGAATGCTTTAGTCCAGAGTATTTTTCATGCCGCTCCGTGACTAGGGTCTCGAGATAGAGACCAAAACGTGGACCCTAGAATGTGCTTGTACAATATGGATATCAAATTGAAGCTGTTGGTGAATGCTTTAGTACAGAGTATTTTTCATGCCGCTCCGTGACTGGGGTCTCGAGACATAAGTCAACACGTGGACCCGGGTAACCTTTGGTTGTGTATGTACAATATGGGTATCAAATGAAAGCTGTTGGTGAATGCTTTAGTACAGAGTATTTTTCATGCCGCTCCGTGACTGGGGTCTCGAGACATAGGTCAACACGTGGACCCGGGTAACCTTTGGTTGTGTATGTACAATATGGGTATCAAATGAAAGCTGTTGATAAGTGCTTTAATACGGGGTAATTTTCATACCTATTGATGACTAGGGTCTGGAAATATATGCCAAAACGTGGACCCGCCGAGTCTTTGCACCGAATTAAACCAAACTTATGCACATTGTTAAGTAAGTATTGAAAATGGGTTTCGTAAAGTTTGGTTGTAATTCGGAGCACTGGCAACGGGTACAGCGTTCTTTTGAGCCAGCCATAATGTCGCTTACTTTTTTAACGCTTGGGGCGGAACTGAACTGTCAAATTGACAGTGTGAGTTACAATGTGTCAATATTTCTTTCTGATTTGGATGCCATAAGGAAAAAACGTAAGTGCAACATGTAAAAATTGTTTGTGAATTTTTTTGGAGTGGATTTTGGAACAGTGAGTAATTTCTTACGAAATTTGAGAATTTAATGTGAAATCCGAATGAAATTATGTGTTCGTGGAAAAAAAATTTTTTTTCGTTTTTTTTTTTTTTAAAATATAAATGGATAATGGTTAAAAAAGCTCCAATGCTTAATAAAACATATAAATTGAAACGAAAAATTCATGGATGATCAGGAAAAAAGACGATTGTTTATTCATATGCGTTGATTTGAAATTTAAAAACAATCTTCTTTTTTCCTGATTTTCACATTTATATATATAGACTAGCAAACCCGACCCGCTTCGCTGGGCAAAGACACGGTGGGTCCACGTTTTGGCATATATTTCGAGACCCTAGTCATCAATAGGTATGAAAATTACCCCACGTTAAAGCACTTATCGACAGCTTTCATTTGATGCCCATATTGCACATCCACAACCAAAAGTTACCCGGGCCCACGGTTTGACCTATATCTCGAGACCCCAGTCACGGAGCGGCATGAGAAATACTCTGTACTAAAGCATTCACCAACAGCTTCCAATTGATATCCATATTGTACAAACACATTCTAGGGTCCACGTGTCGGTCTCTATCTCGGGACCCTAGTCACGGAGCGGCATGAAAAATACTCTGAACTAAAGCATTCACCAACAGCTTCCATTTGATACCCATATTGTATATACACATCCGAAGGTTACCCGGGTCCACGTTTTGACCTATATCTTGAGACCCCAGTCACGGAGCGGCATGAGAAATACTCTGTACTAAAGCATTCACCAACAGCTTCCAATTGATATCCATATTGTACAAACACATTCTAGGGTCCACGTGTTGGTCTCTATCTCTGGACCCTAGTCACGGAGCGGCATGAAAAATACTCTGAACTAAAGCATTCACCAACAGCTTCCATTTGATACCCATATTGTATATACACATCCGAAGGTTACCCGGGCCCACATTTTGACCTATATCTCGAGACCCCAGTCACGGAGCGGCATGAGAAATACTCTGTACTAAAGCATTCACCAATAGTTTCTAATTGCTATCCATATTGTACAAACACATTCTAGGGTCCACGTGTTGGTCTCTATCTCGGGACCCTAGTCACGGAGCGGCATGAAAAATACTCTATACTATAGAAATCATCAACCGCTTCCATTTGCTACCCATATTGTACAAACACATCCTAGGGTTACCCGGGTTCACGTTTTGGCCTATTTCTCGAGACCCTGGTATCCGATTCTTAAAATTTTAAAACACAAACCATCTTCTGAATAGTCCAAACAAAGCCTAAGAATTTGGTTTGGATAGGTGAGCCCGTTCTTGAGTTATAAGATATTTTACATATACACGCTTTAAAATTCACTTCACAGAAACTACTGTGAAACCGGCAGAAATATTTCCTTCACTGACATCATAACCTCATTGAAAAAAATTGAATCAGTTGTAACTTGGTTTTGATTTGAATACGGAGAACACGAAAATAAAAATTTTAAATAATAATAAATAATAAATTTTTTCAAAACACAAAAAAAAAACAATTCGTGTGTTATTGTAGTATGAATAGTAATTCCAGATGGGCAGATCCTTTACACGTAACTGTGGAATTTTTTGTGGCGTAATGTTCAAGAACGCAAAATTGTTGCTGGCAAATAGGCAACTTATCGGTAGCACCTACACACAATTGTAAGTATTACTTATTTCATACAAAAATCTAATTTCAATGAAAATTATATAACCCCCCTACCAAAGCATATCGTACCAGTTCGAATGTGTCTACATGAACTCGATATGGAAATCGCAATTCGCAACTTAATTTTTTCAAGTTTGTTTACTTCTCTTTGTAGCACAGCTGCCGGCAGAAACGTGAACTGTCCTCAACGAGACTTCTTCACTTTTAGTGATCTTACAAACAAGAATCGGGAATATGCCAAAAAGGAGTTAATTGGGTAGGCGTGCAAATGTGTATTGCATCCGCTATTACTCACTTAAGTTGGCGTTTCGCAAATTTGCAGATACTCGATGCAAGAAATGTATGATGTGGTCGCCGACGTATCGAACTATTATAAGTTTGTGCCATACGTGAAAAAATCACTCGTACACAGTAAACGCAATGACGGCTAACGCAATGACGGCTTCAAGGCTGACCTAATTGTCGGTTTCCCACCGCTGATTGAAAGTTATACGTCAAATGTTTCGCTTCAAAATCCTGTGCTGGTAAAATCTGTATGCACAGATGGAAGATTATTCAACTATTTGCGTAACAATTGGCGATTTAGTCCCGCTCTGAAGGATATTCCACAATCTTGTGTTGTGGATTTCAAAGTAACTTTCGAATACACAGCAATATTGCTGTGCAATATTGCTGTGTATCAACGGTTTGAATTCGAAAGCTACTTTGAAATCCACAATACAAGATTGTGGAATATCCTTCAGACCGGGACTAAATCGCCAATTGTTACGCAAATAGTTGAATAATCTTCCATCTGTGCATACAGATTTTACCAGCACAGGATTTTGAAGCGAAACGTTTGATGTATAACTTTCGTTCAGCGGTGGGAAACCGACAATTAAGTCAGCCTTGAAGCCGTCATTACGCTTACTGTGTACGAGTGATTTTTTCACGTATGGCACAAACTTATAATAGTTCGATTTCAAAGTAACTTTCACAGCAATATTGCTGTGTATCAGCGGTTTATTTTATTTATTTATTATTATTGAAAAAGGATAATATAATTATGCCTTAACAATCTAGAAAAAGCGTTAGCAACTAAGGCCATCAGCTTCTTAAAATTAATTTATTTCTACTATGTGTACAAATAAGACTTATGTATATATATATATATCACACTTCAAAATAAATGTTTAGTTTGGTTACAAATCTTATAAATTCTTTTATGTTGGTGTGTGTTACATTTGAGAGCAATTCCCTTATATTGGGGTTGGCCATAGATTGGCGTATTGTTTCAAGCGCTAGGCATCCTTCGATTATATGTGGTATTGTTAAGTTCGCATCGTAGCAAAAATAGCAGAGTGGTGGTTGGACGTTTTGGAAGAGATGTTGTTGGGTTAGCCTGGTGTGTCCTAGACGGAAGCGGGTGTAAATAATCTGTTGCCTTCTTGTTATATTTGTTGGTAGTGTTGTTGGCTGACGAGTTGGGTTTATCTCTTTGTAGTAATGAGTATATTCAGACCACTGGGTAATTTCATTTCTTAGGCAGTTTTTGTAAGCCAGTTTTTTAATGTCCTTTTTGTTGATGGTATTGATGAGTTTAACTGGGGATTTCGTGGCTAATTTGGCAGCAGAGTCGGCAAGTGTATTGCCTTGTATTCCGATGTGGCCTGGAACCCATAACAGTTTGATTTTTTCGGTGTATTTAATAAGAATGTCTCTTATCTGTGATATTGTTGGGTCGGCAAAATTAGCATTTAAGATTGCTTGGATTGCTCCTAAGGAGTCGCTGCATATAAGATATCGGTGTTTATGTTTTGCGGCATATCGGCAGGCAAAGAGGATTGCTGTTGCTTCTGCTGAAAAGACTGATGAGTACCATGGTAGTACTGCAGATAGAATTGTTGAGGTATCGTCCACTACGCTACACCCAATGATATTACTGTTTTTGGATCCGTCTGTATATAGGGCTCTCCAGTTTACATGCGAGTTGCGTATATTTAGAAAGGATTGTAAATATACTGATATAGGTGTAGTTTCTTTTTTGTATTTCGTTAGGTAATAGAGTTTTTTTCCAGAGTCCAAGGAGGTGCACGTAGTAGGAGTGTTGGTAATGGAGTAATTGATATATCTTCCTCTTTTACCAATTCTATAAGTTTTTGCAGGGTAGAAGTTCTCCTCGTATTACGTTTTCTTTTTAATCTTTTTTTCAAAATAGCTTGAACTGGGGATCCTTCGTTATATGCCAACTTAAAAATCATCCCTGTATTGATGTAAACTATCCGACCCTTTAATGTTGGGAGTCCAGCTGCTGTTAATATATTTATGATGGGGGTGGTACGAAATGCTCCAATGGCCAGTCTTGCTGCTGTATGGTAGATTGATGATAATTTTGATAAATTTCTTTTTGAAGTTAGGGAAAATATTGGAAGGCCGTAATCTATTTTAGCTAATATTGTCGCTTTTATAATTCGTACAAGTGTGTTGGAATTGCTCTCCAATTTTATATTGCTTAAAGATTTTATAACATTCAATCTGCTCTGAAGTGAGTTGTGCAAATATGTGATGTGATCATTCCAGGTGTACTTATTATTAAACACTAAGCCTAGTATTTTAAGACTATTTACATTAGTAATATTGTTATTATTTATACATATGTTTATGTCTTGACAATTTTGTTTGTAGCAAATGTGTAGATGTTTAGATTTAACTATTAGCAGATATAATTGTTCCGCTGGCATTACACCAATTAGAAATTTTTTGGAGTAAAGTGTTTGTTTGGAATAAGAAGTTATCGATATTCCGAACAGTAGTAAACACGTATAGGTCATCCGCGTAAATAACGTGGTTGAAAAACTTGTGTTCTTTTATAAGACAGCTTAGTCGGTCGAATGCTATGAGAAATAGGACTACAGAAAGGGGTGACCCCTGGGGGATGCCATTTTCGATTGGCCACTGCTCAGATATCTTATTGCCGACTTTGACACAAATTTTTCGATTTTGTAGGTAGTGGCGTATATAGTTAATAATTTTTGGGCCGACTTTCCAGTTTATTAGCTGTTCTATTATCGTATGTAAGCCAACACGATCGAAGGCCTTTTCCATATCTAACGAAAGTATTGAAAAATGATTCTTGCAGGAGATGGAGTTAAATATCTGTTCGTCGAGTGCTAGTAAAGCATCTATTGTGCTACATCCTGGTTTGAAGGCGGTTTGATGGTTTGAAAATAGTTTTTTTGTTGTTGCAAACCACATTAGTCTTCGTGCTATAATTTTCTCCATGACTTTTGATAAACAAGGTATAAGTGATATGGGGCGGTATCCCTCAATGGTATTTTTTGGCTTGTTAGGCTTGGAGATTGGAATAATTAAGCTGGTCTTCCATTGTTGAGGGATTATGCTCGTTGAGAAAATTATATTGTAAAAGCTGCATAGTTTAGATTTTCCTATAAGCGGTAAGTTTTTGATGAGAGGGTAAGAGATGTTATCTAAGCCTGGGATTTTGCCTTTAAGTGTCGAAAAGCAAGCATTGAGTTCCAGCGGAGAAAAAGGGGATTCTAATTGCATTGCTATCTTATCAGCTATATAGCCAGTGCTGACGGGGTTGGTATAAAGATGTTTTTTGTAGACAAATTCGTTGGAGAAAGTTCGATTTTTAGAAAGTTCTGACCACGTTTTGACGAAGAAACGTCCGATTTCTTCATTATAAGATGCGGAGGAGTTTTCGGATGTTTGTATGGCATGTATTCTCTTCGAAGGGAAGTTACCGTGTAAGATATTAACCTTCTTCCAAAGAGTACTTGATGGGGTTTGGTGATTTATAACTCTGGTAAATTCTACGAAGCGTTCTCTTTTGGAAATTTTGGCTTCTCTTTTGGATTTGGCATTTGCCTTTTTGTATTCTAAAATATTTTCTTTTGTGGGGTTGCGCTTTGCAGTTTTCCAGAGATACACTTTTTCGCGTCTGAGAGAGGATAAATTTTCATTCCACCAGTAAGTAACCCGACTGTGATGGTTTGGTGTGCGAGTGGGAATTGATGCGTTCGCGCAAAGTTTAATTTTCCTTGTTAGGATTGCTGTTGATTGGTTGCTGTTGTTTCTGTTGAGTGTAAGGTTGTCAAAGTGATAATCTATGAGGGTCTGGTAGGAGGTCCAATCTGCTAGCTCTAAGTTGTAGCGTTTGGTATTATCTGTGTGTGGCAGAGTGTTGTGATTAAATAAGCTCAGTAAAATTGGGTAGTGGTCGCTGCCGTAAGGCTCATCAAAGATTTTCCATGCAGCAGCGATGTTGAGGGGAGGATTGCAGATGCTAAGGTCTATGTGGGTGTGTGTGGATCTTGTTGAAAAATGTGTTGGGGATTTGTCGTTAAGTAAAATCAAATTACTGTTTTGAATGAAATTAGTGATTATTCTGCCTTTTTTGTTAAAGTTCGGGGAACCCCAAAGCGGACTCCAGGCGTTTAAATCGCCCAAAAGCAAGAATGGGGTATTTGAGTTTGGAAAGAGATGCTGTAAATCAATTTCTGTGAGGCTATCTGTAGGCGATATGTAAGTACTAATTACTGTGAAATGGATATTCGATTTAATTTTAACTGAGATCGATAAAATATTGGTGTTCGTGTTTATTACAGTGTGTTCTAATGTGTTATTTATAAGCAGAGCAACTCCTCTTTTTGCTACAGAGTTTGGTTCTATATCGTTGTTTGTGTAGATAGAGAAATTTTTCGGTATTCTGTTTGATGGTGGGTTTGAGTGAAGGTGGGTTTCTTGCAGAGCGATTATGTCGAATTTATTTTCCTTTATGAGTAAAGTGAGCTCATTATAATTATTCAGATAACCATTAAGATTCCATTGCAGAATCTTAAGTACCATGATAAGCAAACTGAGTGAAGTTTAGAATCTCTACTAGCGAAAAACTGGTTTTCGGTAGTAAGAGTTCTTTTTATTGTTCCATGTCGGCAGGTGAATTAGAGCCATAGAGATTGGGAGTTAGAGAGGAATATGAGTAATTGTTGGGAAGCGTTATGTTATCAGTATTGTGTAGTTGTGGTGTGCTATTAATTATTTGAGACAATAATGTTTGTACATTGGGAATAGTGAGATTGTTGCTGTCTGATAAGGAGAGGTTCATAGAGTTGCTATTTATTGTTGAGTTTATTGCTTGTTGGCTTGTGGATGAACTAAGCATGTGGTTTTGAGTAGTTAAATGGGTTTCTTTAGCATGATGCAAAGAATAATGAGATGGCGCCTATCGTGGTCCTGTTACTTTGCGCTCAGCGAATTTGACAACGAGTTACGTGACTTTAGCTCCAGTATGGCCAGATTACATTTTCGTAACTTGATTTAGCATTTTTTTTTTTTTGTTATTTTTATTATTTTTTGTCTCGGAGTTTTAGTTCTTTCTTCATGACATTTTTCTAGCTGTTCTAATTAAAATGTCATGTTTATAATTTTGTAAAATATACATTTGTTTAATAATTATTTAAATAATTCACTCAGTTTTATTTAGCTTTACTTTTTTTTAACATCTGGTGGCCCGCGATTGCCGGTGTTGTTGGTGTTCTTCTGCTTTCGGCAGTCAAATCTCTCTCTCGCTAATGCAGAGTCGCCTAGCTTTGGATATAAAAACGCACTAAATGCCCATTTAAAGAAAGTAAAACACGAAATTTTTATTGTGTTACTTAAAGAACTTTGTATGCGTGACAAATTGTCTGTAGAATGTGCGTTTTTTTTAAATGAATGCGTTATGCTTATGTACAATTTAATTTATGAGTTTTTTTTGTTAAGCGCAACTCTTTTGTTAAGGGAACGACTTTTTTGCTATATTTAAGTTCTGTAACTAGATAAGGTACTCTTTTTGTAAAAATGTCAGCATGGTTTCTTTAGTATTTTCTGGTATTTTGTTGCTTATTTTTACTATGCATATACCTCTTGATGCTCTATGTCTCACTAAGGATTGATGACCGGAAGAAACGATTACACCTCTATGGTTTTAATTCGCATTCAATAAATTCAAAGGCTTTTTAAAATGTGTAAAAAGGTTTTCAATTTTAAGAAGAGTTGAGAGAGGGGCATTTAATATTTTTGCATAGCCTTAAATGGAGCCAAAAATTAAAATTATAAAATTTTAAAATGTCTATAGGAATAGTAACTGATCACCGAGCCACGGACTGAGTACACTGCCTCCGCCATCCATCCAGTGGCACCATCCGTTCAAGGCACTTCTCCTGGCGCAACTCCATCGGCACTATTAAAATCCACATTCACACATTGTTTAATCTTATCAGCGGCTGTGCAACAATATTAGACACTATTAAATGTGTAGATCCACGACTTGGTTGAACAATTTAATATGATTTGCAAAATATTTAACATTTTTCCCACCATTTTTTCAAAACACTAAATTTTATAAGAATCAACTAATTTTCATTTCCACTAAAATCTTCTCAGAGTGGCCTTTTTTAAACTTCTTTTGTATAATAATACAGTTTTTTTTAACCTAAAGTTTCGGTAGCCTTAAATTAAAAACAAAAAGAAACAAACACCAAACTTAAAAATTGTCGCATTTTCGGTATAAAAAAGCACTAAATTTATTGCGAAGAGCAAATGGTTGGCAATACTGCACAACTCAGCAAACGTGACGTCACGTACGCTCTGATGGGCGCAATCTTCTTTCTATCATTCTTGTGTGTTTCTATTATAGAGTTTTCTTGTTGAGTAGTGGATGGATTAAAAGTGGCTCTTTGAGTGGTTTCTGTGCTTTCAGTAGTATGGGAGAGATTTGGTATGTTGGGTATAGTCGGCAGATTATTGTTGTTGTTGTTTTGAGTATATGTTTTCTGTTCTTTTGGTTTTGTTACCTTTTTTTGAATTGCTTCTTCTAGATTTTCCCGTGGGGAAATATATTCTTTTTGATTATGATTAATTGCTTCAGTGGCTTCGCGAAAAGAGCACTTGTTTAATGTTTTGTAGGTAAGTATATCTTTCCTCTTTTGTAATGTTGGACATTTGATGTTGTTGGATCTATGCTGTTGCTTACAATTAATGCACTCAACTTTTATACATGGTGAAGGGTCGTGAAATGTAGAGGAACACACGTTGCATTTATTTTCTGATTTACAATATTTTAATGTATGACCTAAAGTATAGCAATTTTTGCATTGCATTGGGGATGGGATATAGGGCTCCACCTTTACTTTCAGCCAAGCTACATTGACTTCGACAGGAAGTTCGTATGCGTTAAAAGTAATAATATGCAAGGGAGTGTTTATGACTTTACCGTCTTTAAATTTAGTAATTTTTTTGCATTCTGTGGCTCCTTGGTTTTGTAGACCTTCAACGATTTCATTTTCTGTTAAGGTGGATAGAAAAGTAGAGTAAATCACACCTTTTATAGTATTGAGTGTGGGGTGAAGGCTCACTGAAATATCACATAAATTTGATAATTTAGTAGCTTTAAGAAATTTTGTGGTTTGTTGATTATTTTTTGTTAATATGAGGAGATCTCCATCTGTGGTAAACGAAATTGAGTTTGGCTGCTCTGTAGTGATTGACTCTAGGGCCTTTTGTAGCAAAAATATATTAAATGTTTTTAGTGGTTTCGTGTTGTCTTTGTTTTTCACAATAATAAATTTTGGGCAAATTGTTGGGTTGACGTTTAATGGTTTGTTGTTTTTCTTGAGGTAAGGAAAGTCACGTGTATTGTTAAGGTTAAGGGTTTTACGTTTAGGGGGGAGCTCTTCCCCGAGAATTGCAAAGTAATTATGATCCCTCCCTCCTCGCTCTGAGGACTTGGAGGATACTTTTTTTTTTAATCACACTGCGTTTACTTATATAGTTAAGTTTCACGTATTGGGTGTAAAATTAAACGAATGAAAATTAGAAGCACTATACAACAACACAAAATTTGATCGCTTTGCTAGTATAGAGACACAGTAAGAAGATGTGAACTGGTAGACAGTCAATTACTCACTGGTATCAGCGGTTTGCATTCGAAAGTTACTTTGAAATCGACAACACAAGATTGTGGAATATCCTTCAGAGCGGAACTAAATCGCCAATTGTTAAGCAAATAATTGAATAATGTTCCATCGGTGCATACGGATTTTACCAGCACAGGATTTTTTTTCGATTTAATTTGCGATCAAATGGACCATGCTCTTGTGGCGGAAGCTGAACGACGACACGGACCACCTTCAATTAAATCGCATATATTGTCATGGCGAAGATCTTGGGGATTCTGCTGTTTCCGTGGCGCCGACTGAATCTGATAGCGGATTCTTATAGAACTTCACAAAAGAAAACGAAAAAATAAGTAAAATTTTTTGATATTTCGCTTAGTTTTCGAGATATTTAATAAAAAAGGTCTCAAAATGTCTCATTTCAGTAGTGTCTAAACTTTTTGATCTACATTATCGCATAATATGATTTTTCAATCACTTCAGGTGTTCTTCGTCCATCCAATTCCATTTGTTTCAACTCCAAATAAGTATTCTCATACTTCTTCGCCAACCACTCAGCTAATGGCTTAGACCAGTCTTCCGGAGGCTGTGTTCGCTTATTCCACGTTGTATTACCATAGTGTGCCTCCATGCGTTTTCGCCGTGGACATTTTGGGTATTATTTAACAACTAAATCATATCTGGTAATATGAAAATAGTGATTTAGAAAACAGCTGTTTGGAGCCGGCTCTCTTCTTCTTCTTATGAAAAAATAGTCAACAATAATTTTATGCTCTAATTTTAAAACCCGTATTACTGTGGTAAATTTGTTTCGAAATTGACTCAAAACTCTTTTAGGTAACTAGTTTTAAATGTATTTTTTTTTTTATTATTATAAGAGCACTTAGCACTACGACCCGAAAGATGTATTGTGCCTTTTTCATGGATTAAAAGTATTTCTCTGAGCCCAAATTCCTCAACAAATTTTAGTGTTTTTCCTATTTTATGGAGCCCTCTTTTCCTCTGGTAAAATATGTTTACACTGGTGTTTGCCCCTCTTATGCATCAGTGCTGGACACGGACATTCAGTGTCTTACTAGTATTGCCTATGGTTGTTTTAAGGTCCTCTTGTTGTTGTAAGAGGAAAAACATTCCCCATACTTGTACGGGGAGTGCTGCTGGAGTGACAGTCCTTGACCGGATATACTACATATAGTAAGTCCGGGTGTTCCGGTAACATAGAACCGACTGTTTGAGGAACGCCACTTACATTTGTTAATATACTGCCCACATTGAAAATTTCTAATTTTTTAAAAGCTATATCCCATCTGTGATAACCACAATCATGATCAACAGATTGAGATGGGCAGGTCACACATTGCGGGCTAACACGTGTTACCCACCTCAACAAATACGCTTCGGTAAATGCCACAGACAGAGAAGAAGGGGCCGCCCGCCGCTTAAAACATTATAACTGGTTGTAGTACATAAGAATGCAATCTCTTAACCTGAAGGCGAGTTCCCAATTGGTCTATATCTGGAGTCCTTAGTTACCTAGCGAAAAGAAAAGTCCTCTTTTCATTAGCATTTATCAACAGCTCCCATTTGCTACCCATATTGTACGAACACATCCTTAAGTTATCGGGGTCCACATTTTGGCCGATATCTCGAGACCCTAGTCACGGAGCGGCATCAAAAATACTCTATACTATAGAATCATCAGCAGCTTCCATTTGCTACCCATATTGTACAAACACATCCTAGGGTTACCCGGGTTCACGTTTTGGCCTATTTCTCGAGACCCTGGTATCCGATTCTTAAAATTTCAAAACACAAACCATCTACTGAATAGTTCAAACAAAGCCTAAAAATTTGGTTTGGATAGGTGAGCCCGTTCTTGAGTTATAAGATATTTTACATATACACGCTTTAAAATTCACTTCACAGAAACTACTGTGAAACCGGCAGAAATATTTCCTTCACTGACATCATAACCTCATTGAAAAAAATGAAATCAGTTGTCATGATTCATTATTGAATTATGCTCAGTTGTAACTTGACTTGAATACGGAGAACACGAAAATAAAAATTTTAAATAATAATAAATAATAAATTTTCAAAACACAAAAAAAAAAAACAATTCGTGTGTTATTGTAGTGTGAATAGTAATTCCAGATGGGCAGATCCTTTACACGTAGCTGTGGAATTTTTTGTGGCGTAATGTTCAAGAACGCAAAATTGTTGCTGGCAAATAGGCAACTTATCGGTTGCACCTACACACAATTGTAAGTATTACTTATTTCATACAAAAATCTAATTTCAATGAAAATTATATAACCCCCTACCAAAGCATATCGTACCAGTTCGAATGTGTCTACATGAACTCGATATGGAAATCGCAATTCGCAACTTAATTTTTTCAAGTTTGTTTACTTCTCTTTGTAGCACAGCTGCCGGCAGAAACGTGAACTGTCCTCAACGAGACTTCTTCACTTTTAGTTATCTGACAAACAAGAACCGGGAATATGCCAAAAAGGAGTTAATTGGGTAAGCGTGCAGATGTGTATTGTATCCGCTATTACTCACTTAAGTTGGCGTTTCGCAAATTTGCAGATACTCGATGCAAGAAATGTATGATGTGGTCGCCGACGTATCGAACTATTATAAGTTTGTGCCATACGTGAAAAAATCACTCGTACACAGTAAGCGTAATGACGGCTTCAAGGCTGACTTAATTGTCGGTTTCCCACCGTTGAACGAAAGTTATACATCAAACGTTTCGCTTCAAAATCCTGTGCTGGTAAAATCTGTATGCACAGATGGAAGATTATTCAATTATTTGCGTAACAATTGGCGATTTAGTCCCGGTCTGAAGGACATTCCACAATCTTGTGTTGTGGATTTCAAAGTAGCTTTCGAATTCAAATCGCTGATACACAGCAATATTGCAAATATTTTTTTCGATTTAATTTGCGATCAAATGGACCATGCTTTTGTGGCGGAAGCTGAACGACGATATGGACCACCTTCAATTAAATCGCTTATATTATGGCGAAGATCTTGACCAAGACGCAATGAACAAGTTAAACATAAATAACTCCGTATTCAAGTACTTTTGTGTGATTGATTATTTTTATTTATATACTTTTATTATTATATTATATATTATTATTATATATTGCAAAAATATCATTGTTAAACTTATACATACATTTGTACATAAGTGCATACATACATAAGTATATTTTTACTTATAGTTCACACGAGATCACACTATTTTGTACATAGCTTTACATGGTAATCATAAGCAAACAAGTAAAAAAAGCCTCACCGACAGTACCCAGAGCTGAGGTGTGTATCTTTTTCAAACAAAATTACTCAAAGATAACAAATTTATTAAATTAGTGGTTAAGTCTGTTGTAAATAAACATTTTAAAACAAGAAATAATAACCAAACTGTTACAGTTCCTTTTTGTGGTATAAGAACCGTGCTTTTTTAAGTTCCTGGGTAAAATGTACTCTTAACGGCCGAGAGCTTTTTTGTAATACTCGCCCATAAGACGTCGGGGAAATTAGAGGTGAAATTCTGAAACGTTTATAAGAATGAAAACTTTAACTAAACATTTAATCTGATTTATTTTGATATTAATTCAATATATTTACTTGATTTATAATTTTATGTGGGCACGGGGGTTTCGGCAAACCATTTAGCAAATACGAGTGAGTTGAAATTGTATGGCCAATTCTCAGACGAACAACGGTCTTAATATTCTGGCATGAAGAATTTGACGGGTATTGGTTTTTCGATCTCATGAGATTGAAGGATTTGTAGTGATGTTGGTACTGGTTCCATTTGTTCACGGAACTTTCATAATTGGTACGCCTTACCAACTTTTTTATATCTTCTGGATGAGTGTATTCGAACATGTACAATGGCTCTTTGGTTGCCTCCTTAGCTCTCCTATCGGCCTGTTCGTTACCTTTGATGCCACTGTGACCCGGGACCCACATAAGTTTGATTGAACCTTTTTTTTGTGTGAGCATGTTGCGCATTTTTGTTATTACTGGAGAGTTATTAGCTGGGTTCAGAATAGCTTCGATTGTTGATTTGCTGTCACTGCATATTATATATTGATGTTTTTTTTGGGACGCATAGTGTACCGCCTCAAGTAACGCAGCAGCTTCGGCTGTGAAAATTGAGCAGTAACTTGGTAAAAATCCAACGGTTATAGTGGTACCTATTTCGTGTGTTACGGCAAATGAAGTACAGGTATCGGTTTTAGATCCGTCAGTAAATAACAGGTCCCAGTCTGATTTAAAAGGAGAAACAGTTTCAATATATAATTGTTTGAATTCATCGGGGCCAGTAATATTTTTTTGATGATGCATTAAATTATTTATGGCTAAATAGCTTGGTACGATCCATTCTGGATGAGACGGTTTTTCTACAAGAATTGGTGATATGAGTATGTTCAGTTCTTTGGCTTGATTTAAAATTTCTGAAATCGTTGAAATCGTGGATTTAGCGAATTCACCGTATCGCACTTCATGGATATATGTTCAGGAATCCTAAATATTAGATCATCGGTGTTTAAAAATATCAAACCATCTGAACTTCTGAAGCAGACAACGGACTATAATATTAGTATCATAAACCAATTCGTTTCTTGCTGTAAATTAAAAATTTAACTTCATAGACTTCTAAGTTATCTAGTGTGTATAGTAGTGGTTAACTCCACATACCTTCTATTGTACTATCTTCATCTTCTCCAGTGTAGATATAATATATTTTTATCTCGAATCTAGCGTATAATAAACCTAGTATAATATAATTATTTCATTTTCTTGTCTTGATATATAGTATTAACCATTTAAAACAATAGCCGAAGGCCTTAGCAGCCAGTGCTTGTTCCTTTTTTTTTTTTTCTTACCTTTAAGTGGAATAATTATTACTCTTTTCAATAAATAAATAAATAAATAATTTTATGTGGTCAACAAACCAGGTCATGTCCCCGTAGCGGTCGTTAAGGGTTAACTTTCTTATCGGTAAACTATTAAAGCTATGAACGTGCAATACTTAACTACCGTTATTGCGATTTGAAAGACAGTTGGTTGTTCTAATGAAACACATTCAGACAGAACTTTTTCATTCAGTCTCGAAGTTTATTTTCTTAGTCGATATGGGTCTTGCTGGACGAGTTTGCGAATTATTCTAAAAAAAAAAAAAAAAAAAAAAAAATTTGTCAATTTTCAATATTTTTAAATAATCATTTGTTTTTAACTCGTTACGTTTAATTACATAAATTTGTCAATTTTCAATATTTAAAAAAAAAAATTTACATTAACATAGTTTAATACATCTATATTAATATTATAAAGAGGAAAACTTTGTTTGTTTGTAATGAATAGGCTCAAAAACTACTGGACCGATTTTAAAAATTCTTTCACCATTCGAAAGCTACATCATCCACGAGTAACATGAATTATATTTTATTTTGGAAATAGGGCTCGAGATATAGGTCAAAACGTGGACCCGTGTAACCTTCGGATTTGTATGTACAATATGGGTATCAAATTGAAGCTGTTGGTGAATGCTTTAGTACAGAGTATTTTTTATGCCGCTCCGTGACTAGGGTCTCGAGATAGAGACCAAAACGTGGACCCTAGAATGTGTTTGTACAATATGGATATCAAATTGAAGCTGTTGGTGAATGCTTTAGTATAGAGTATTTTTCATGCCGCTCCGTGACTGGGGTCTCGAGATATAGGTCAACACGTGGACCCGGGTAACCTTTGGTTGTGTATGTACAATATGGGTATCAAATGAAAGCTGTTGATAAGTGCTTTAATACGGGGTAATTTTCATACCTATTGATGACTAGGGTCTGGAAATATATGCCAAAACGTGGACCCGCCGTGTCTTTGCACCGAATTAAACCAAACTTACGCACATTGTTAAGGAGGTATTGAAGATGGTTTCCGTATAGTTTGGATAGCTATTGGTAGATAGGGTCTCGAGATATAGGTCAAAACGTGGACCCCGGTAACCTTCGGATGTGTATGTACAATATGGGTATCAAATGGAAGCTGTTGGTGAATGCTTTAGTACAGAGTATTTCCATCCGCTCCGTGACTAGGGTCTCGAGATAGAGACCAAAACGTGGACCCTAGAATGTGTTTGTACAATATGGGTATCAAATGAAAGCTGTTGATAAGTGCTTTAATACGGGGTAATTTTCATACCTGTTGATGACTAGGGTCTCGAAATATATGCCAAAACGTGGACCCGCCGTGTCTTTGCACCGAATTAAACCAAACTTACGCACATTGTTAAGTAAGTATTGAAAATGGGTTTCGTAAAGTTTGGTTGTAATTCGGAGCACTTGCAACGGGTACAGCGTTCTTTTGAACCAGCCATAATGTCGCTTACTTTTTTAACGCTTGGGGCGGAACTGAACTGTCAAATTGACAGTGTGAGTTACAATGTGTCAATATTTCTTTCTGATTTGGATACCATAAGGAAAAAACGTAAGTGCAACATGTAAAAATTGTTTGTGAATTTTTTTGGAGTGGATTTTGGAACAGTGATTAATCTCTTACGAAATTTGAGAATTTAATGTGAAATCCGAATGAAATTATGTGTTCGTGGAAAAAAATTTTTTTTCGTTTTTTTTTTTTTTGAAAAATATAAATGGATAATGGTTAAAAAAGCTCCAATGCTTAATAAAACATATAAATTGAAACGAAAAATTCATGGATGATCAGGAAAAAAGACGATTGTTTATTCATATGCGTTGATTTGAAATTTAAAAACAATCTTCTTTTTTCCTGATTTTCAATTTATATTTTATATTTACTCAAAAACAAATAGAAAAACAAAAAATATTGTTTATGCCAAAGCGCTTGAATAAAGAATAAAGAAATAAATAATATGAAAATCATATATTTTCTGTTCTAAACCTTATCTATTCTATATTAGTGTGCCCAGCGAAGGGGGCCGGGTTTGCTAGTTATCTATAAACAACAACTGCAGAAGTCAAACAGGACAGCAACACGCGTCCCCTTGAGGTTTTATTAATCAGCATTGCCACCGTCTATTTAAGTAGCTAATTACTCTATAATTACATATTTTCAAGAGAAATAATTTATCGCCCTCGCGTGTATTTTGTCTGCACATTATGGATTCTCAAGTGAATTGCCAACACTTTACGCACTTCAAGCCAATATAAAATACTTACATACACACATACATATGTACATACATATGTACATACATATGTACATATGTATTTATAAAAATAAAAACGTACACACTTAACATAATCTCAAAATAAAACATCCATTCAAAGGTCCCAGAAGGGACGTTGCAAACAGCCACATTGTAACCACAACTGAAGTGCGCTGCATCGCCTCTTTCAGATAAGTGCAAAGATTTGTTGTAACTACATACATACACACATACTCGTACATCCAAGAAGAAGAACGAGTGGCGCAATTGGCAATGGTTAGACGTCGCCAGATGAATTGCCGCCTGTAAATCTACTTATCCTCAAACTAGTAAAGTATCAGGCATTCACATAAACAAGTAAACAAAAACAGAGTCGCTCATTAATCGATGCGTATGATTCGTCCCGTGCGTCGCGGGCGTTCCGTGTTGGATCCACGATGGGATTGCGGCTATTTTTGGCATACTTAAACTAGATTAACACCACCACGGAAGCTGCTGCCACAGCGACAGCATCTTTATAATTAACTACAGTTGGTTGCTGCCGGCCTGGCCGCACTCGTAAGCTGCTTAACGGATAGGGGATTGTCTGTGGAATACGAAAAAATAAAAAGCACAAGCACAAACACAATAATTAAGTTGAAAGTAAATGGAGCTGAGCGAAATATTTCTTAGATTGCGACCATAAGTACATATAGTAAATACTTACATATACATGTACAATACATATACAATATATGAGCACTTGATTTTGGGTGATCGAATGCATATAAGGCACAGGGTGCATCAGATGGCTACACTTATTTCGGTGGGAAAGAAAAATGAGATCAGGCTGAGGCTGACCAACCTGCAAGAGAAAGCACCTGTATGCCAAACATACATAAGTAATTTTATGGGGGTACCTCTAGCAACTTGTAAGCTTCTTATTAAGGACGCACTAATCAGTTCTGTAAATCAAAGATGGATTAGTGCCAATGCCTGTGAAATTGCTAGGCAAACATGGCCAAGACTAAATCTACATCTGTCTAAGAATATTATAAAATTGAGAAGACTTCAAATTAAGACCTTAGTAGGGGCCCTCCCAGGACATTGTCTCATAGGAAATCATGCAAGGGGATTAGGCGTTTACACGCATGATTTCAGTCGTAGCTGCAGGAATGAGGAGGAGTTGGAAACAATTCAACAGCTTTTTTGCACATGCCCGGGTCTAACCAGAAGTAGGAACCGATATTTAAGGTCTTACTTTTTAATGAATATAATTAATCTATACACTTTATGTATCAACAACCTTTTACGCTTTGTAAAAAGCTCAGGATGGTTCAATATGGAAAGGGAAATGTAGTCCAGCCCCTGCGGCTCACAACGGACCCATTTCGTGGTATAAATGGCATCGCTGTCTCCATGTGCGATGCGGCTGCCAAAACCTAACCTAACATATAATCCTTATAGAAGGAAAATATCAAATATGTGGCCTTCTTTGCAAACTCTATGGTTACGAATTTATTTTGCTAAACGAAGTTTTAGTTTTGGAGAGCACTTACTGCAGTTGTCCGATTTTGCAACACCCTGTTCATGCAGCTGTGAAGGTCGTGATACCCACAGATTGGTCCAGGCGCCACCACATGTTGCATTTAAATCAAATCAGAAATGAAATAATGAGCACTCGCTTTGGCTACGTATGATGCGGTCGGTATACATGTTCGTCTGTGCATAAGTATGTGTGTATTGTATTTATAATTGTTTGTGCGCCTTGTGAACGCAAAGAGAAAGCAAAGGTCATAATTAAAACAGTGTACATTTTTCAATAAATTTTGCGTTGTTTGAGCAGTGCCGCATTTACTTGGGAAATAAGTTTGCAATATTTGCATAAGGCATGCAACTGAAAGGCGGTCAACATTTTGCGTGGGAAAAAACTTTCAACCTATGACTCAATGTGAGCGAGTCATTTCAACAACCATTAAAGCAAGCAAGTAAGGAAAGGGTTGGTGCGTCACTACCATTCGGAATTCAGAGAGAACGTAGGTTCGAATCTCGGTGAAACACCAAAAATTCAGAAACAGTTTTTTCTAATAGCGGTCGCCCCTCGCAGGTTATGAAAAAGCTCCTCATAAAAAAATATCTGCCGTTCGGAGTCGGCTTAAAACTGTAGGTCCCTCCATTTGTGAAACAACATCAACACGCACACCGCAAATAGGAGGATAGGTTTGGGCTAAACACCCGAAATGGGTATATGCGCCAATTATATATTGGGTTGGGGAAAAAGAAATGTCGTATTTGTGATCGAAATTTCACACTTTATTTAACGTACTTAGAATTATCCGATTCAAGTCAAATATGCCCCGTTTTGTTCGCAAACTTGTTGCCATTTAGAAGGTAACTTTATTATCCCCCTTTATAAAACCCCCCCTTCTTATTTGCAAAAAACTCAGACAACCAGTTTTAGCAAGCCTCTTTTGAGGCCAACTTGGTATCACCAAGGGCGTTTTGCATGGACCGGAAGAGATGATTGTCACTTGGTGCCAGGTCCGGACCATATGGTGGGTGCGATAGGACATTCCATCCGAGCTCCCGTAGCTTCTGGCGGGTCACCAAAGATGTGTGAGTACGAGCGTTGTCCTGGTGGAACTCAACATCAATTCTGGCCGCTTCTGGTCAATCGCCTGCTTCAAACTGTCAAGTTTCTCACAGTAGAGGACCCAATTAAGGGTCTGCCCATAGTTGAGCAGCTCGTAGTAGATAATTCCCTTCCAATCCCACCAAACACACAGCAAAACCTTCCTGGCGGTCAATCCGGGCATGGCTATGGTTTGGGCCGGCTCGCCGCTTCTCGACCACGATCTTTTTCGCTTGGCGGTGTCGTACGTGATCCACTTTTCATCGCCAGTCACCATCCGCTTCAAAAATGGGTCAAATTCGATCCGTTTTAGCAGAGAATCGCAAGCGTTGATTCGGTCCAAGAGATTTTTTTGCGTCAACACGTGTGGCACCCAAACACCCAGCTTTTTTTGGAATCCAATCTTCTGCAAATGGTTCCAAACGGTTTTGTGGTCTACACGTAGTTCCTGACTACTCGAGCGAATGCTCACATGCCGGTCTCTTTAGATAATTTCAACAATTTTATCAGTCTCTACGACGATTGGCCTACCAATACGAGTGCATCTTCGACATCTACTACACCAGAACGAAATCGATCGAACCAACGCTGTGCTGTGCGAATCGTTACAGTATCAGGCCCATAAACTTCAGGGGCGCACAATAGATCAATCTGGTCGCAGTGCATAAAGGCCTTAGGCTAACCCGTACAACCATTACCATCACCATTAGCAGTTGCCCCAAACCTTGTGGCGCAAAGTTTGGAAATCCCAGGTTAAAGATTTTTGACTTGCTGCATAAAAATACTCATTATGACCCTCTTAGCCTTTTCTTGCAAAAAAAAAAAAAACATGAAGAGCCACGCACATACAAACATACAACAGAACGAAAAGTATTCCGTATTCGACAAGAAGCGCACGTGACATTCCCAAGATGAAAAATGCCATAGAGGCAAGTGGGCATAGCAAGGCTAATTTCAAATCTATACTATGTATGTATGTGTGTGTGCACTGCATACAAAATATTTATCGATGCAAGACACATGCATACATACATCCGTAAGTAGGCATACGAGTATATGAAGTATTCTCGCATCAGTCTAACGTGGGCTTCCCTCGTCTAATGATCGTGCCTTAACAACTGAAACTGTGGTGTAACACTCGGTGTTGCTGGAAAAGCCAATTTAGAGAGTGCAGGAAAAAAAAACGAACGATTCAGCAAAAACAACAATATAAAAGAATACACATATTTTATCAGATATGAGTATGTCATGTGCGTGTTAGTGATGTCAAACTGGTATGTCGTGCTGTCAACACGTTGAGGTTGCGCTAGTTTGTGCACTCTCTCTTGACTGCTGATTGAGAGTAGGTACGCACATACACACAAGTACATGATATGGTACATATTGGTACCTTTGTACTTTGTTGGGGACATACAGATGTACATTCAAACAACGTATTGACATAAATATTAGCCTCTTATTTGATGCCATTATAGAGCCTTATTGTTGTTGGTGCCACATCTCACAATCAAGCCGGCGACTTTTAACTAACCTTTACTGCGTAGTGGTTTGTCAACGCATACATATACATATGTATGTACATACATGTGTACATGTGAATACTTTCTGCGTGAAATCTCAAGTACACGAGAAAGTCGCATTATTAATATCTGTTTTGGTATCTTTTGTCCTGGTTTCAATTGTGACCACAAGAAATTGCGGAAAATACAAACATTTAATATCTAAAAGTTAACCGGCAAAAAACTCCAGTGCTCTTTTACACAGTATCGGGTGTTTTTTTAAGAGTTTGAGAACTTAAAATGATAAATACATAGAAAACAGAAATGTGCCTGGAATGAACTTTTCTTTTATTATAATCTGTTAGATAATTAAAAAAAAAGGCGGAAGAAAAAGTAATGTTCGTAATTATAGGCCGATTCCTAAGCTATCGAGTATCTCTAAACTGTTTGAATGCATTGTAAAGGACAAAATTTATTTTGCGCTTAAGTCTTTAATTGACCCAACTGTAGCTGGCCGCTCTGCAGGTACCAATCTTGCTGTTTTTAACGAATTCTGTATGTCATCGTTTTCCAAAGGACTCCAAGTTGGTTCCGTTTACGCTGACTTCTCTGAGGCATTTGACAAAATGTCGCACGAGATTCTAGTAAATAGTTCAGCTTGCTTGGGTTTTCACTCCACCTTTCTTCAACGGCTTAAGTCATATTTGACGGACAGACAGTGCGTGGTAAAAATGGGTGGAGTTTTATCGAACCGAGGCAGCTTCCTGTAGGAATAGTAGCATCTTGAAGCAGATCTCCCCTTCCTTCTCTGTACTTCACACTGATCTCACCATCCGCAAACTGGGTTTTGAGGGTTGTGCAAGGGCTATCTTTCCGAGCAGGCAAGATTGGAAAGAGGGGAGAGTCGGCCCGGATCTAAGTACCCCTGCTTTCAGTGACAGATCCGAGATGGAATCTGGAGTGGGAGCGGGGGTTTCTCTAAATCAGGCAATATTTCAGTCTCCTTTAAACTACCGGAAACGAGCAGCGTTTTTCAAGTAGAGGTCTTCGAGATCCTGCAAGCATGCAAAATGCTTACGGATCGCTGTTGGGAGGGAGACATTAATATTTTTTCCTATAGTCAAGCTGCGATCAAGGCCCTGTCGTATTGCAGCTCTCTTCTGGTAAACTCCTGTAAGGAGGAACTCAAACGTCTCGAAAGTGCAGGAAACATTTCCCTTATCTGGGTTCCTGGGAACACTAATATAGAGGAAAATGAAATTGCCGATGAGCTTGCCAGGAAGGGGTCGATAGAACTGGTTTCAGTTGTCCCCTTCTCAGACATCGGTGTCCCCTTGACCGTTGTTAAAGGGGAACTGCACAATTTCTTTCTAAAAAAAGGCGCAAGACAGATGGAGGTCTGTCTCATCGTGTGCTATTTCAAAAGCACTATGGCCTCACTAGAAACAGAACACTTAAGGTTATGTGAAACTCCCGCCATTCAATTTCGAAACTCATTGCGGTGTTCACTAGTCACTGGGTGATCCGTACTCATGCGGAGAAGCGTTGAATTTCGCACAACCCCTATTGCAGAAGCTGTGGGGATCATGCAGAGAAAGAGACTGTTGAGCGCTTTCTCTGCAAATGTCCGGCTCTGACGGCTAGGCCCTTGAGATTCCTTAGCGGGCCCTTTGAGGATGCCTTGAAGAAATTCTCCAGCCGAGATCCTTTTTCTCTCCTCCGCTACATCAACAGCACTGGATGGCTGTAAATGGTTTTCTCTTTCCTAGCTTTTTTTTCGCAGGTAGTGGTCCACATTATGGTATCAAAACGGCACATAAGTGCTACTTGAAATGTACCTGTGGTACTCTTGTCTGGCCATCTAACCTACCTACCTTCTTTTATCGAACCACTTCGTTGCTACGTCAGATATCCCCCAAGGGAGCACCTTTGGGCCACTTCTTTTTGTCATTTTTATCAATGACATAAACAAATGTCTTACCTTTTCGAATTTCCTGCTCTACAAAGATGATTTAAAAATTTTCTCATCTGTTAAGGACTCAGTGGATGCTCAAAAGCTTCAACTCGACTTGAACAATTTTCTTTGTTGGTGCATGAGATCGCGTCTGTCATTGAATATTAAAAAATCTTTTCGATTAGCATTTTCGAGACGCTAGTATATTTTCAACCCTCCTACACCATTTCTAATAATGCACTACAAAGTGTAATAGAACGTAAGCCTCCGTTGGACACCCTTTTGTAAAACCTTAGATTGGGCACCCGGGTCTGGCCTTCTTTTCGTCCTGTTCGAGGAGCCTTTTTAAAAAATTTAAATTTAGTTGATTTTTTTCTTTATATTTTTGTCTAGTCTATGAGTCTAGTTTTTACTGTAGATTATTAAAATAAATACATAAATCAATAATTTCATGCAATTATATTTTGAATATGATATCTGGCGTATGTGCGCCGCAGCTTCGAGTTACATGGTCCATTCCATCAGTCCAATTTTTGACTACATTTACCAATTAATCTGGCAGTATGGCATAATGGTGGCTTGAGTATTGCAATAAATCGATTGTTAGGCGCGCTGTATGGCCTGCTGCGCCGCCTTTTGGAGCCACATCGATTTCTGTTTCCAAACGTTCCTCAGCATGGCTCAATAGCGCTCGCCATTCACCGTAACGGCAGCTCCTTTCTCAATTCGAAAGAAATGCGGCCCTATGATACCGCCAGTGCTCTATAAACTTCGCGAACATTCAATAGAAACTCAAATTTTGAAGAAAAATCCGATTTTTTATTGGCAGATAGTTCCATGACATAGGTGATGGAAAATGATTTCATTCATACAATCTTGTGTGCCTATGTTCTGTTAGAAACAGAGTCAAAAGTTGATATTTGAAAAATTAACGCTTAAAGCGATGGCCTGTCTCACAGGACACTGGAAGGTAGAGGATCAAGCGGCGAGTTTAATGATACCACACAAAAACAAATGCGGAAGTTGTGGAGCAGTAAGAGAGAGAAGGAAACTCCATTCCTGAACAACATTGAAAAAATTTCAGAATGTAAATTGAGGCATAATCTTTTCTTTTCCAATTTGGGAAACCCAGCCACTCAAACAACAACAACGTGTTCATATAATCACGAATCCCATGGAAAGTCTATTAGGAAAAAAAGTAATTGGATCACATATGGGCAAAAGTTATTATTTCGGAAGGGGTATACTTTGAAGACGAAAAAATATAAAATAATTTGAATGAATAATAAATAGTTTATCATTGACCAATTCCCAATGCCTTCTTTTAGCAAAATTTATGTCATCTTGCCCTACCAATTTTCGACTCTTATTTTGAGCTTTTGAGGTTGCTGTTGTTGTAGTAGCTTTCTAACCCTGTCAATGCGATGTATGATAGTTACCGGTCGTCTTCATATCTCATCTCATCTCATCTAACAGTAGACCCATAAATCATGCTGTTTCGACAGGTTGGGTCCAGAGGGAGAGGGATGTTAGGTGAGCAGGTTTTATGGGGTATGTGAATAAGTGGTATTAGTGTTGTTGTTGAAAGTATCCATACATATATATATATAATATATGAGAAATTTTGCTGTGACAGTTCTTGGCCGGTTATAAATCCGGGTCGTTCTGGTTACGTAGAACCGACTGAAATGGGAGCGGGTGGTTGGGGTCGTGCGGTGTGCCTTCACATGTTGTACATACTCGTATATTGGGGTCGATAAGTCTGGATAAGTAGGAGTTTAACCTACTACAGCATCCAGAGCGCAATTGGGCCAAACACGCGAGTCTCGCGGGAGAGCTGTAGCTCTTCGTCTGCAATAGGTGGCGATTACGGCGTTCAGAGCTCGGGAGTTTAGGAAGTCGGTAAATGACTTCCGATGAATGCCGTTTAGTGTTTGCCTGTAGACTGTCTGATCCAGTAGTAAAAAAGTAGTAGTAGTCTAGCAGTAAATGTGTTTTGTCCTGGATTTCGTCAGTGTAGTTGAAGAGATGCCTCCTGACCTGCCTGGGAGGTGGCTCAGACTCTAGCAAAAGTCTTCAGAGGTGATATCTTCGGTAGGAGAAACTGCTTGCTGAGCATTTTGTTGTGCTCCTTGACTGGGAGTATTGATGCCTCATTGTGTACGTGTTGCAGGAGGCATCTCGTAGTTGTCCTGATTGCAGGACAGTAGTTACAGTATTACATATATATTCTGACAGACAGACAGATTACAGGCAGTATTACAGATATATTCTGTAACTTTATCCACTGTGAATCACTTGAGCATTTGAGGTCGTTCGCCACGAAAATACGCACGATGTTAGTTTTCAAGGCTGCAATTGTTGTTGTATGCTTTTATGTATATTCATCATATTTATGTTCGCAAATCAACTTCAATAAGAGTGCGAATACAATAAGCTTTCTCTCAACTTTCTACTTTGACTATTGCCTATCCACGCTAGCGTCAATCTGTCTGCGAGCCATTCGTTCTATAGAATTGCTTTAGCGCTTCAGAACCACACAAAAGCATCTATTGACGCATAATTATTGCACGAGTAGAATTCAAATACGAGCACGATTTCAAACAGGATCATGCAACTGTATGCTACTCATAATTGACTAGCCTCGATGATCGTTCGCGACTTGGAATGCTTTGATGGCTGCTATGTAGTGCTTTGAGACTTAACTTTGAAGTTTATTTCATGAATTGCCTGCGAGTGGCGTGAAAATGTTCATCTAAATTAACTCGAAAGCAGGCATTTAAATTTTATGGCACTCGCCGTCGTCGCTGTGTTATTTATGCGTGCAATGCACTGTCAACACCAACAATAATACCACTACGAGCACATCTCCACGTTCACCATAGACGAGTCGAATGCTAGCGGAGTCTGTATTGTGCCTGTGCATGGGAGGGGTTTGTCAGCTGTCACAGCCACAGCTATTCACGCAGCTCTTCCCGTATATGCGACCATCATTCATTGCCGCGGTGACAGTTGGTGCTGGTAATTGGGTGAAAGATGCATGTTGCAAGACGCTCGACTCTATTCACACTCGGCGTGAAGTGAGCTTGCAGCTTTTCATTTTTTTTATTAAATCTTTTTCACTTTTCGCTTCTTCGTAGTCGTTTATTCTTTGTTAAATCTTATAAATACTTGAGTTTAATTTAATGCTGCTCGACAATGATGATTTTCTCTGCGCTTTTAAGTAGTAATCAAATAGTGGCATTAGCGGCACAAGCGGGCAAGATTTATTGGTGGTTGTTGGCTTTAGTAAACAAACAATAACAAAAGCTTTAAATATTGCTTGGTATATATATTTACGTATGTATGTGTGTACAAACACTTACATACAGGTTGAACTTGGACGTGTGCCACATATCAAATAACTATGCGTAGCAGCTTAATTTTTCAGTTATACGATTTTTTATTTACTAAACTTAGTTTGGTCCTTCCAAAGACACGACAGACATGTATGCTGTTCCATATTCGCCTACATCAAGAGTTATGATCCCTTAGGACAACATGACGAAGCCAGCGACGGCTCGTGCAGAATTCTACGTAAGTCGGGCTGTTGCTCACCTGGGACCAGAAATAAATAATTTAGTTAAAGTCATGAATGCTCTGGATAGAAACAAGAATACATTTGGTGGCGAGCTCTAATAAGCAACCAAACTCTGGCGTGGCTAATACGACATACTTCGCTTAAGCGTTCACAGGGTCTTGAGAGTCTGTTCATACGAAGGAATGGCAGATGGCTGTTGCCTAACACCAAAGCGAGTCTCTTAATGAAATACTCCCGAATCTGATTGTGCGTTGGGCTTGAGATCTGTCACGTTAAAACAAGCTGACCGGAACAGCATTTGCTGAGAGACCAAATTTCAACTACATTTCACCCATACAGTAGCTACCAGAAGCATAGTCGAGTTTTGCAGCCTAGATATGATGTTGATATTTAAACGCTGAGGAGAACCCTTTTCGTGAAAAGTGTAAATTCCGACTCAAACACATTTTTTTTGTCGGGACAACTAGCAAGTACAGCGCTCAGACAACATTAAATCCATTGTACTGCACTCGGGTTACCTTTTTCATAATCTTTAAATCTACCAAGGCTCCGAAGAAATCCGAATGGATCTTATGGGGTCAAGGAACCAAGGTGATCGCTTCTTAACACATTAGTGCCAAAGAACTCAAGCCTGATTCAAGCGAAGGCTGGGCAGACGTACGGAAAGTGGTCCGTACAGAAAGTGGTCCGCCGTCTTATCCTCGTCTCGACATGCTGAAAAGAGTGCACTGTCTGAGATACCTACTTTTTCCATGTGCTTCGCCCATAGAAAGTGGCCCATCGTCAGCGCAACCAGCTGCCTACAGTCGCTTCTGCTTAACGACAGGAAGGTTTGCGGCATTCGATCGGAAATGACAGGTAACATCAGTTTCGTCCATCTGCAGCCTCTCTCAGCCTGCCAAGCTCGCTTGCGGGTTGAAGTAACCCATTTTCTAACCGCGGCTGTGATGGCTGTTGAAGGGAGTGGCAGAACCGACTCCGAGCCAAAGAAGTTACTCCAGAGTTAATCCCAGCTAAAGAGTCAGAGGTCTCGTTACCCACATGTCCCGGGACCCATGTTAGCATCAGGCTATTATGTCTATCGACATAGTTCAGCCTGGATTTACAGGACTTAACTACCCTTGAAATGGTTGGAGGGATGTCTAAGGCCATTAGGGCAGCTTTGCTGTCGCTGCAGACACATATAGATCTGCCTCTCCATCTGATTTCCAGAACAAAGTTCATTGTTTCGCGAACAGCATACACCTCCACTAGAAACACAGCTGTCTACATTCCAAGAGCAAAGTGTAGTTTTGTGCCGCTGGATTCCACGTAGACACCAGAGCCGGAACCATGCTCGGTTCTGGAACCATCCGCGACAGTGTTTGGCGGGCTCACTTTCAGAGTGTGAGCAAAATTGAGCCTCTGGCAGGACCAGACTGTATCTCTTTTCAAGAATGACTCCTCATGGCATGGAGTCAAGAGGCATGGAGAGTGTCGTTGGATCGAAGTCCATGTCCATGTCCATGTTGTCCAATGCCAGACAGGGGCCGAACTAATTCCCATTGAGTTGCAGCCTGCCGATGACCTTCAAGGCCTCTCCCTGAATGAAAACCTCAAGTGGTGGTAGAAGGGCATCTAAGGCCGGGCCTGAAGTAGTGGGAAAAGCTCCGACGCAACAGATGGCCACAGTGGGTTGTAGTCTCGATAAGGTCCTCCTAACTCCCACGAGAGGGAGTCTACGCATCCAGATCACTGATGCATAGGAGATAATAGGTCTTATCATAGCCGTATAGATCCATATGACCTTGTTAGAAGAAAGACCCCACGCTTTCCCAAAAACACTCCCACACTGCCAGAAAGCTGTAGGTGCTTTGGATGTCCTTTTTTCAACGTGTAATTTCCAGAGGAGTTTACTATCAGAGATTACTCCAAGATATAATTTCTTTGGATAGCTGGATTGTGATTCCTTTTAGCTTAGGCAGAACGAGTCCATCAAGCTTCCACCTTCTGGTGAAGAGGAAAATGCCAGTCTTGGTGGGATTTACCGATAACCCATTCGCACAGCACCAAGAGTCAATCATATCCAGAGTTTTCTGCACTTTCCTACAGATTTCCATAAGTGAAGGGCCTGTTACTAGACAAGCAACGGCGTCCGCATGCATATGCTTGTGCGTAAACTCCCGAGTCGTTTAAGGTGCTGAGCACAGGAGTGATCACCATGCACCAGAGTAATGGAGACAGCACACCGCCTTGGGGGCAACTTCTATTAACCCCGGCTGACACCATCAGAACTTCCTCTGCTCGCACCGAGTCGATACTTTGGGCCAGCGTCGAACGAATCCAATTCACTAGCACCCAGACTACGCCGTGCCTACTAGCATCCTTACTTCGTAAGATATACCAAGTTGATAGTCGTTCGTTTAAAAAAGTTAAGTCGATTCCTCTAGTCTCTCTGAGCATTTCGAAATACATAAGTACATACACACATACACATACGTATGTATGAAAAGCGCTTGTATGACAACAACAACTATCTGATCAAACTACTATAAAACCACTCCACATTTGTTCGCATTTTAGCACCTAATAACACATTTCCACAGATGGTCAGCTGTGAGAATTTTACGTGAAAATAGATGAAGGCACCCAAATTAAAAATGCATGCAGACCGAGATAAGAGTATGCATGCATATGCAGGAAGGAAGTATGAATGTGCATAAGTACGTGATGGATACAAAGTAAAGGTGTATTAAATAAAACCTAATAAAAAAAACAACCACCAACCTGAATTGCAGAGTTAGAGACCGACAAAACGGATGTGAATGGTCAACATAAAAGCGCAGACACGGTGAGTGCGTTAGTGGTTGGATTCCCGAAATGCAGTTCGCTGCTACACAAACATGAAATCGTAAATATATCACATGTACACGTAAATTCGGATGTTTTTACGTGCATGCATACATAGGTATGTACATATGCACATACGAGTGCTTACGAGTAGATGTTAGACTGCAATGGGAGAGGATTTGCTGTTAATGTGGGGAAACAGCAAAGTCTTATATGCATATGTGTGTATGTATGTATGAATGTGCGCCTACCCTGCAGAGAAAAATAAAAGCGTAGTATAGAAACGTTCAAGTTCAGATACTGTTATTTAATAGAAGAACTCACACTAATTTGTTGTTAACTTGAATAATACCCGTAGGGAGATGATCAATTTCATGGTGAAAAGATGTAATAGTGTGGCCGCAACCAGACGTAAAATAAATTTTATTCTCACTTTCTTGCAGAAAAATAGTCGTAGCAACCGGACACATAGAATATTAATCCGAAATTTAACTAGTACTCATTTTTTTTATGTGCCTAAGGTAAGGATTCAATTTTACTTCTTCATTAATTTTTTGTAAAGAATTTGCTTTGATTTTATTTTTGTTTTTGGAATTTGGAAGTTGGACATTTTTTTAGAATCATGGAAGTTTGAACCATGAATTTTTGTATATTTGACCAATTACCTTCCCCGAAAGAAGTCTCATTTAATTTTAAGAAAAAATATATTCTGTATAAAACTATGAAATACAAATACCTGACAGAAAGGATTGACAGACCGGAGTCATAAAAAATGAAAGAGGTCACCATATTTATACTGAAGGCTCAAAGATGGACAATGGCACTGGATCGGGAGTGCACTTGGAACAATTATTCTTAAATTGCTCCTTTAAACTCCCCGACCGGTGTAGTGTCTTCCAAGCTGAGATATACTGTCTATAGCAGCAAAAACGATAAGGCTAGTGGACTTACCGCCAGCAAACCTTACCACTGACCTCAACGCGTATCAATTCAAGTTGTGTTAAAGATTGCAGGAGGTCGCTCTCGCTTATCCAACAACACAACAGCACACTTTGTGGGATCCCCTGCTACTCTGGAATGGAGGGAAATGAAAGAGCGGATGAGTGTGCAAGGAAAGGCTGTGAGCTTGACCTTTAACGAGTGATAGAGGATATAAGCATTCCTCTAAACGAACTGAACACTGCGATTGACTTGAGCGTAATCGCGAAAACCATTAGAAAGTGGGCTCTGACTACTAACTGCAGGGTATCCAAAACGCTCTGGCCGGAACTGAATCGTAATAGGACAAAATGTCTGCTTGGATTCAACAGGTCAATTATCAGCGTTCTCACAGGTGTTATAATGGGAAACTGCACTATTGACACTCTAGCCCGTAGAACGGGTGTACTTCACAATGATTTCAGCAGGAGTTGTGGGGATGAAGCTGAAATTGAGCTCCTCTGTGGCAATGTCCTGCATTTCAAAGAAGCCGTGCCAAATATCTTGGCGATTATTTCTTTGAAGGCCTCGGAAATTTCCAAAATTTCTCACTGGATGGACTAGCTACTTTCTTTTAAAAATCGAAGTCGTTTAAGCAACTTAATTAGGGGCTGGAAATCATATTCTGTGTACACTTTTAATATGATTGAAATTGAAAATGGAATTGATCGGATATTTTTTTATACTTTAAGGGGTTACATGGGGTTCGTGGGCTCAAAAAATTGTTTTTTTTTGCTTATTAATTTCTACAACATCTCAGGAATATTATCCTAAATTTTCAAGTCGATCCGAATAATAGTTTCGGAGATACAGCCTTTGGAAGGTGTGCGCTCCGAGCCACTTTTATTGTTATTCAAAACTTTAAACGCGTTTTTCTCGGAACCGGGTTTTCAAATGTCAAATGTTCTCGAAAACTACCCAACCGATCTTGATGAAATTTTACACTGGTGTTCGAGATACAATTTACTCGTGCTGGACGAAGAATTTTTTTTTTTTTTCAATTACAACTATTTAAAAAAAACAAAATGTCAAGCAAATTTGACCGAAACTTTCATTTTTTTGGAAAATGTCTGCCAAATTTCCAATTGTTACTTTTTTTCTTTCCTTCGTTCAAGCACGAGATTATGGTCTTAACTACAACACTCTTTTTTTCATTTTCGATAATCCTGTCAGGAATTATGCTAACACTGGAAATGACGTCACAAAGGAGGAGTTTTAATTCTTTTTTTTTTTTGAAAATTTCAGAAATTATTCTTTCAATATGTATCTATAAGACAAAAAAAAGTTTGAATTAAATAAATAAGTTTTTACATAGAAAAAAAATATTGAAAATAGGCCCTTTTTTACCCGACGAAACCCATGTAACCCCTTAACTGGTTTCAAATTGAATATTTTAGAAAAATATTGTACTACCATTTTGATGATGCATGGCCACATACTAACTAATTATAAAAGATTATATGAACTGGTTGAGCTGAAAAGTGAGCTGGTAGTATTCCAGTGCACGACTGGTATTTTTTCCTGCTGGGTGCATGCTTAAGTTCCTCGATTGCTATTCACATATGAAAACATACTCGTAAATATGAACGTATGTTTGTAATCGACTTTAATGCGTGATGGACACGTTTTTAATGGTCTCGTGTGAGGAAAATTAAAAGTCGCCATCGGCATAATTAAGTGAAACAACCAAAAATAAACTGGTGTGTGCTATAATATTTAAGCCAAAAACAGAAAAACATGCACAAATTAAAATACCTCTGGTGGCCTGTGGGAACCACAAATGAGTTATTGTATTGTTGTAGAAAATCGCCCCGGGGAATCGACGCAAACTAAGGCTATTTAGCAAGCAGAAGTCTAGGATTTACATATAATAAACAACAACAAATTACTGCGTGGCAGTGCACATATATATATTACAACGATGTATATACATACACTTCTAAAAATAGTTACAGGTAAACAGAGCTCAGAGCTCTGCAGAAAAGTAGGTGTGTCGCCACTTATTTCTAAATTGGTAGATGATAAAAGTGGCAAACGCAACAGTTAAAATCGGTCAGACGGTTCTAAAATATTATGTGTGTATGCGTGCGCATTTATGTGTATGAACATGTATGTATAGGTGCGTACACATGTAAGGCATAAAAAAATATTGCATTTTCGATATTACAGTAATTTTTTGACGTCAGTTTCGGCCGTTTTGTTTTAAGTGATGGTTCCAAGTGAGAGGTTGAGTCTATCAGCGTGGCATTACTTAAATTGAACGGAGAGATGATGCTTAAAGTGAAAGAATGATGATATGATTCACTGTGTTATAACTGGCCACAACTGTTTTTTTTTTTTTGTTTTTTTTTGTTTTTTGCTTCAAATTGCAGCTGTTTTACTTTATTTCTATATTTATTACTATACTTTTCTAATTGGCGTGAGTTAAAGCCGCTTAAACTTTCTGTAGTGTCATTGCAGAAGGAAAAGTCAGCGGAAATTGCATAAGATCTCAAGTACAATAAAAAGAGATAATAAAATAAAACTAAAAATTACAACAAAAACCACGTATTGATGTACCTGTGTTCACAAGTGCAAAGTTTTGACTATTTATTCCTTTTTTATTTTTTATTTTTATATAAATACCCTTTACAATTTATCGAAACCCGTACAACGTTTCAAATTTAGTACAAACTAGCGTACCCTCGCCCGCTTCGCTAGACGATAAATTCAATGATTTGCTGAAAGAGAATAAAATTAATACGAAACAAAGCAAATTCTTTGATACAATTTCATTCGAACTTTATTGTAACACTTTTTGGTAGACAATGTTTTTGGTTTTTTCATCTTTCGCGTGAATAATGACGATGGTTTGCCAACTCGTGAGCAAGCAACATACAATTATCCATGAGAAAGAATTGGGTATTCTAAATTAATACCGCACATTTGTAGAGACTGTCCTTGCGCCTTATTAATTCTCATAGCGAAGGCAAGGCGAATAGGGAACTGCAAACGTTTGAAATCGAATGGTAAATCCGCCGAAATCAGTGGAATTCAGGGTATCAAAATGTCTTCTCCTTTGTACTTCCCTTTCAAAATTGTTGCTTCGATAACGTTACCCATTAGCTTCTTCACAGCGAGTCTGGTACCGTTGCAAAGTCGGGGCACATTACTATTGCGCAGCATAATAATCGGTGCTCCAATTTTTAATCGTAAATTATGAGGTGGTAAGCCTGGCAAATCGAGTGAGTTTAAGAATTCAGTTGGATAATTTATGACCTCATCTTGATCAGTAATAGTGTCCATTGACTTACTTATATGCAACTATGTCACCAGGTTTTTGATCTAAAATAGCTGAATTTATATCATTGACGTCCTTATTTTTCCCAGCTAAAATTGCTCTTTCGCTGAGTCAATCATGGTTTTTGTAATGTTGAACTATGTTTGGAAATACACTATGTATCAATGCCTCTTTAGACTGTGCAAAAGTGCAGAAATTGTTAGGCAATGTTATCATTCCTGTTGTTTTTGAAAAAAAGGTTTATTTTTTTTGGTTAAAAAGTGTTTTTTGAAGTTTTGAAAAACACTTCGCTCTAACAAATTTCTTCTCAGTTAATTGCTGAAAATTAAATATTTTGAAAAAACTATTTTTTTTAATTTAACGTTTTTGAGAAAATTTTGTTCTTGAAAAAATTTCATACTTTTGTAAAAGTTTAAATAGATTTGTTAAAAAAGATTTTTTTCCGCTTTGAAAAACACCCCCTCGAAAAAATGTATTCTCTATTAATAGTGGAATATGAAATGCTTTGAAAACACCATTTTTTTTTTAATTTTGTTTGGTTTTCAGAAAATTTTGTTTTGAAAAAATTTCATACCCTTGAAAAAGTTTTATTTTATTTTATTTGTTTAAAATTTTTGAAATTTTTTTTTTTGTAATTTTAGAAAAACACCTCTTCGAAGAAATTTCTTTTATCTTTTTAAGGAAAATTTGGTTTTGAAAAAATTTCATGCTTTCGAAATTTTTTTATTTTACTTTATTTCTTCAAAATTTTTGAAAACAATTTTTTTTATAATTTTCGAAAAACACCCCTTTGAAAAAATGTTTTCTATGTGTCATAGTGGTATTCCATTAACTTTTAGGATTATAGTCAAATACTTACAAATATCTACGCTTTCACAAATAGCAACAATAAACAAATTTCCTCAAAACCAAAAAATTTACTTTTTTTCTAAAAAAATTCTAAACAAGCAACGTAATAAATTTAGAATTTTGTGTTCACAAAAAAACAGTATTGTTTTTATTGTATTAACTGAAAACCAAAATGTTGCAAAAAATCAAAACAAAACTAAATTATTTTTTTGTGTTCATTTGGGCCATATGTTCCATAAAAAGTTGATATGGTAAATAATATGCAGGGTCTGATACACGCAAATTTCCATTGACCATTATAGTGACAAAATTATCGATCACCAATTCCAACAGGATTTCAAAATCAGAGTTGGAATGAGTTGTTGTGTGGTGTCCTTCTGAAAAAATGGGAAATAAACAAAATAAATCTAAAAATTCGAATTCTAACTTTATCTTGTGTATGTTCTTATTACCTTTGAATTTTTCCAATGAAGCACCATTCATTTTAAATTTTCCAAGAATTTTTTTTATCATTTCGCGTTTCTTTCCTTTTTCATTCGATTCCAACATTTGTTCATAGCCGAAAACATCGTTTGCAAACGCATTCATTTCCATATAGAATTGGTCAAAGAAAGCATTGCTCAATTGAATTGAAACATTATTTTCATAAATACTTAGGACCTTAACTAATGCACCTTGGTACATACCTAACGCAGATACTCATCGCGACCTTGACATCGATACTATTGATGAAACAATACAAAGCGCTAGCAGAAGACACATAAATAGATTATTAACGCACACAAATCCTATGTGAGAAGACTACCAAATAAAGAAAAATCTACCCAAAGTCGGCTTAACCGTCAAACACCAACAGATCTTGCAAAATACTTGTAATCAATTGTCAACTAATCGTATATGTCATTGTTTGTTAACCACTTGTTTTTAAATAATATGTACATATATATTTCTTCTAAATGAGCTTGGGGGCATTGGCCCTTCAATATCACTCTCATTCCATCTTTTTGTAAATCAAATTACTTATTGTCTAACGACAGGTGTAATATTTTATGGAAGAAATAAAAAAAAAAAAAAATTTTCATTCGAATCATTTGAAATTTCTGTATACAATACATTTCTGTATCACAATACAAATACAAAAAATTCAAAAACAGTTGTACACATAAAATGAATGTCGATTCGAAACTTACTTTAATCTAACAATCGAGCAAGTTTTGTTTTGGACAATATTTTGATTTTTTCTTTTTTTTTATATGAAGAAAATATTTAAAAGAAATTTTTTTTTGCTAAAAACCTTCCCCTAGTGGATCCCTATAATATGAAAAAAGAACGAATAAAATTGGCCTCGTATCGGCCCAAAAAAATGCGGACGAACGAACATCATTTCATTTTTATATACATATATAGATTAAAAAAAGTTCAAAAATATTGCATCGGAATTTTTAAATTTTTTGTCAGTATATAAAAAAAAATTATGCAAATTTTGAAATCAAGTAGTTTTGCAGCCTATTCAGTTTTATGAAAAAAAGTGTGCTCAGCAGCTTTTCTTAATGTCTCGCGGCCTCGAAATTCAGAGAGAACGTAGGTTCGTATATCGGTGAAACACCAAAACGAAGAAAAATGTTTGTCCAATAGCGGTCGCCCCTCGGCAGGCAAACCTCCGAGAGTATTCTGCCATGAAAAAATATTCTCATAAAAAAGATCTGCCATTCGGCTTAAAACTTGTAGGTCGCTCCATTTGTGGAACAACATTAAGACGCACGCCACAAACAGGAGGAGGAGCTCGGCCAAAGTGAATCACGTCCTTCTCTACCGGTCCTTTTCGCACGTGAAGGAGGCCTTCCTCTTCCTCTGCTGTCACCAGCTGGTACGGCATCGAATACTTTCAGAGCCGGAGTATCCATTCGGCCGACATGACCCAGCCAACAAAGCTTATACAGCCTGTGTCAGAAGAAAAGAGCCGGTTTTTTTCTTGTAACTTCATGATATATTTCGTTCTGCTTTATGCTACGTAATAGTCCAACTCAAGGGCTACGACGCTACCGCTAACTCAGGTTAGTGTCGTTCGAAACTTTCCCATAAACGCAAGCGTTTTGAGGCGGTATTTTTATGCACGCCTTCGAAAGGGCCGAAATTGTCTTACGCCGCGGCTGCAAAAGTGATTAAAAAATCCGAAAAGTTTGTTCTGATGTGGAATCAGCGGTATAAAGTGTACAAAAATGCTGATGACTTTTCCGGCTTGATGCGAGTGACGACAAAACAGGAGAATAAAGTGATCGTCCAACTTTTTAAGCGGGAGCCTTCTTTGTGACTACGCCAAGCACGATCAGTACTTGCTGAAAAGGGAATAGATGTGAGTATCAACACCATCGAACGTCGACTGAAGGAGTCGAACACATCCTACCGTCCCACTTCATCAAAACCACTGCTCGCAGAAAAACACGTTGAGAAACAACAAAACAAGAAAATGGCGGCACAGTATTGGACTGGCCTTCCCAGTCCCTAGACGCCAACCCGATTGAAAATGTGTGGGGAATTATGAAAACGCATCTTGCCGGAAGGTCAGTCCAAAATCTAGTCCTGTTTGCGACGAGCTACGCAGAAAAACCGGTTCAAAGCATGAAGAAGATGACAGGCTACGTAAAAAATTTTTAAATATATATTTTTTATACTTCATGAATAATCGCGGCTCCTTTTTTCTGACACAGACTGTATTTCATTTTAACTTATTTCTTTTACACCAACCAACGACATTATCTAAATCAGAGCAGTTTTTAAAAAGATATGAAGATAACCCATCTACATTTCGACAGATAATCCATCTACATGCCTTGAGTTGCCGAATACCATCTTCAACATCAGAAAGCTTTAAGCTTAACGTATCAAAATTAACTGACGAATTTATGCTCAAGTGATATTCATGAATCAGATCCGAGTCTACTTCAAAATTTGTGCAGAAGAAATCTGCAAATTAGCTGCATCTCGAGAAGAATATGCTTGAGTTCCATTATAGTACTTGAGCATGATTTCCAGAAGGAGTACTTGAGCATGATTTCCTGGACTTGAACATATCGCCAAAAGAAAATATGATATAATTTGATATCCGCTTCGAATTTAAAAATTCAATTTCGCTTTAAATTTCTATCCAACGATTTAAGTTCTCTAAAAAAATTCTAATATTTATCTTTATGAATGGTAGAGTTTCTTAGCTTAAACTTTTTGAATTATGTGTTTGCCAAGTTTTCTCAGTTCCTTAGTTTGCCAAGGTACCCCATAACTACAGGGTCCGGCACTCGAAGTGCATAAATTAAAAAAGCCATAAATTTAGTTTGGAAAATGGCTTTTATTCAATTCAAAGTAAAAAACGTGTGAAAATAATACAAAACTAAGAATCAATTTTCTTCTGCTCGATATGACCACTTTTTGCCTTGACTGTGGCCTTAAGATGGTCCATAAACGAATCGCAAGCTGCCTGAATGTGACTTGCAGGTACTCTGGTCCACTCGCGGGCAATGGCGTTTTTCAGCGCCTCAAGACTGGTGAATCTTTAAGTTCGGGCTTTGCTCTCCAAAATGGCCCAAAGAGAATAATGCATCGGACTACGTCTGGTGAATTTGAGAGCCTTTGTGTGGACGTTCTGAAGTTCAGAACGTTGTTTTTTAGCCATTCTTGGTTCACTCGAGCTGATGAACTAAAATGCTGAAACCTGATAAAGAAACTTTGATAGAAATTTCGACCGTTGCCGTACATTACTTACGATATGAAGATCACAGTCAGTAGACTGATCATAACACATAGAGCTCTGGTTTGGTAAAAAAGCACTAAAGAAAGAGTCGAATCCGCATTGTCGCCAAAGTGGCGGCATTCGCAAGTCATCATAAGAGTCGTGGTTTTTTTACCTTGGCTGTGCTGCATCAGAATCTCGTTGTAAAGATAATTTTTACTGATCTATAAGTCAAAATTTACGATGCCGAAGTTTTTTTTTTTCTTTCTTTTGTTTTTATAATTTAGAATGAAAGAGCCTATGAGTTATTCGCCCCAAAAAATCATAAAAGCTCTATCAATTTCGCTAAATAAATGGGAATATTCAGAAAAATTTGAAGAAATAGCACCTCTAGCATAATTGAGTGAATGCAGAAATGAGTATTCAACTATGAGTGATTACCACCTGCTCGATTTGATTGCCTAAAATCTCATGATTCATTAATACCCACCCTTTATTCAAGAAATTTCTTTACATATTCAGTAGGATTTATTAACCTTTTTAAGGGGGAGACTGCTTTAAAGGGTTCACAAAATCGATTTTTTCGTGGATTTTTTTGGGAAGGAAAGAAATATTCGATTGAAACGAAACTTTCAGGTTTTATTGTTATATATTTCAACAGTCTTCTCAAATTTTTTCATTAAAATATATGTCATGTTATGTCTGGTACAAGCATGTTACCGAGGCGCCTCGAGTGTGCATGTGTCGTGCGTTGGAAAAGATGCAGGTCGCAATTTTCATCTCAAAGCAAAAACCCAAAAAATGTTTTATTTTAGTATAGTTTAGCTTCTAGTTAAACCAAGAAAAATAAACAATAAGTGAGAAATTCAACAATTTTGCGCTAATTAAAAAAAAATTCTTTTTTTTTTTTCAAAAAACAAAATCACTTTAGATTGTTTAAAACGTGGGTTAATCATAACTTTCTTAAGGTTTTTTAGGTTCAACTAGAAGAGAATTTAATTCCAAATACAATCAATGTTATCTCGTTTCGATAGGACGTTTAACTTGTTCCCTATCTTTCCCGCCAGTTAGGAAAAATCGTAAAAATAAAAAACCGAGGAATCGCGCGTCAAAGTTTTTGTATACCGTACCGTTTTTGTATTTTGAATTTACTTCTGAAATTTTGAGGACACATTTTTGGATAGTTTGGGAAGACATTTATGCAAAAACAAAAGTCGATTTTTTGAAGCCTCTAAAGCAGGCTCCCCCTTAAGTAACGTTGACACCGCAAGCGATAATAAGTAAGATGTCTTACACGCCGCATGTCTTTGTATATATGGCTTTGCGGTCGTAGTGTGTATTAGTATTAGTATTAGAGTTTCTCACTAAATAGTTTATATGTACAAGCATACGCATATATGTTTGTGTGTACATCATAGCTTGTACGGAATGCACCTAAGTTGTGATTTTACTGCAAAGGATTGATTTAATAGAAGTGAACTAACGTGTAGATAAAATAGGCTTTCCGCGTGTTTTTAGTAGTTTGTTGAACCCATTATCTTGCCTGTTTTTGTATAGTATTTGAAAGGTATCTACGATTTTACACCACTTCTGGTATTCGTGCCATTGAATTTCTCCACCAATTAAAAAAAAAAAAAACAATTCATTGTTGACACTCTCTGCTGAGCGGAGGTGATAGTCGTATGCTCTGCGATTTACTTGTTACCGCCAACAAATTAAGGTCACGTGTGCTGCTCTGTAACAGTCTCACAATTGAGTACGAGTACATACACACATATGTATGTGGGTATGTATTTGCTTTTATGTTGTGCGTTAAATTGTGGTGAATGCATTTTCCCCCTATTCATGTGGGGCAAACACCAATCGTTGCTAAAATGACCATTAACGCTTAATTAATCTATAAATTATGTTGCATTTCTATTTAACCAATTAAAATGACCAAAACGGCGGACTGGTCTTCGATAGGAATGGACTCAAACGCAGAAATAAAAGCTGAAATCTAAATTGTTTGAGATTTTTGTATAATAATTAATTTTTTTGTGTAAGTTAACAAAGAAATGAAAGGAGAGAAATTGCGGGATTCCTTTAAAATTGGGAATTGGGAAGCACAGTTTTAGACAAAGTGATACTACTTTGGATTCTATCTGGTGTTGCATTGAGTGCCACCTCGGAAACTTATTATTAAAGTGTTTGAGAACTTTGACAGTGCCTTGCGGCCATTTTGGTAAAGCTGCATTTAACCGGGGTCTACGCAATTCTACGACGCGTTGAAAGTGTTTAAATTTAGTATTAAAATTAGTGCTCTCTTGGTCAAGTGCTCGGGGGAAGAAATCATCTTCGGTGATTGTTCCCATTTAAATAGGCTCCGATTTTTGCCATAATTCTTTTATTTTTAATATCAGTGTTGACTTATTGAAGAAATCTGACGCCATGGCTGAGAATGTCTATGTGCGATATAGCGGCAGTAGGCTTAAGAGTGTGAAGCAAATTTTCTAAACATCGTTTACCCTTCGGCGGGCTATAGCCAACCTCGGGTTATGTACATATAAAAGCTTCTAATAAAAATTATCTGCCGTTAGGAGGAGACATAAAACTACAGAGCTCTCCACTTGTCTTACAACAGCAAAATGCACACTACATGGGGAAACATACATATGTACGTGTTAGTGCGGGACACAACTAATAGAGCACGAACATTGATAATTATTTATGAATTATATGCTTGCCTATTTGAGAATAATCAGTTATGGTAAATAAATAAAAATCACAATAAAAATTCTGTACTTAAATAGGATTAATATTTAGGAAAGTCGTAAAGTTTTTGAGTGTGTTTTTACACCAAAATATTTTCAGATTAGCTGTGAAGCAATCAAACTTCAAACGCCAAAACGCTAAATATACAAATGGAGATTTGTAATATGACACCAAATATGGTATACACTTTTCCTGAACATTTCCAAAAGCCACTTGATAAAGGTTTCAGAAAATTTTTGTTTGAGTGTTGTCCAACTTACGCGTACCCAAAAGCGCTAAAAAAAAAACACTTTTTTTTGTGAATTTTTTACAGAAATATGGCTTAAGATACTTTAATAAAATCAGTTACATGTTATTGTACATCTTTTCAATAAGTTTTTAAAAAATATTAATAACAAAATATTGACAAATAAGCCCATGACAGAGTTTTTTTGGAGATATGTTTTTCGAGAGGTGCTCGCGGTGCCAATCGGCATTCGTCGTAGAATCATCTGAAATTAAAAAAGTCGAATTTTTCAGTTAAAGTATGACGTAATGCTCCCCCCTACATTAATAAAATTTTTTTTTTTCATTTTTGTAGTTTTGGTGGCAAAAAAACGTAAAACGAGCATTTTTGGCGAAAAATTTCGCCATATTTGTGAGTGAAAAACAACCTTAAAAAAAAAATAAAAAAAAAACAGTGTAGGGGGGAGGTATTTTTGATTTAGAAAACGTGTGCCAAATTTGAAAAGATTGGTTGAGTAGTTTCGGAGTTGTGATTGGCACCGACTTTTAAGAAGTCGTTTCGGGAAAAACGCGTTTGATAAACTGACTCTGAGAAATTATCGATGCTCCGCATTCGAGGTAGAGTGCCTACAAAGGCTATAACTTTGAGAGTTCTGCTCCGATCCACTTAAAACTTTGACACAACATTCTTGAAATGATTTACTATAAGATGAGTGAAGAAAAAAAATTTCGATTTTGTGACCCTACCCACCCCTTAAAGTCCAAATAAATGATCTAAAAAACGATTTTTCATCTTGGAAAAAAAATTGTTTTTTAAGGATCTTAGTTCACACGATAACGACTTTCATACTGAACAAGAACCTTTTTGTGTTTTTGATTTCAGACACCTGTGAGTCCCGGAATCCATGTCGCCAGCGACATACCGTTTTTTGAAAGACCAATTTTTGAAAGGTGACAACTCTTTGAACAAGCCTTGTATGAGTAAAGATTATTTTTTATTTTTCAACAATTTATAAAAATATAAAATACTGAAAACAAAAATAAAAAATCTTTTTTCGTTTCCGTTTTACACGCTTTTAAAGAAAAAGCAAAAAACACAATTTGCAATGAGGCGAGGGTCTTTGGGATAAGCGTCAATGCATACACAGTGCATCTTTGCTAGGGTTATAATTTTTAAGCAAGCAAAACATGTAGAAAATAGGCCCACAAGAAAGCATCAAAATTTTGCGTGATACATTGGCATATACGGTGGGGCGAACGCTTAATTGTACATACTAAGCGTTCAAAATTTTATTTCGAAAAAAGCATGGCCAATGCTAGGTACTCTAGTTTGAAATAAAAGTATAAAAAAAAATAAGAAAAGCGTATTAAACCGTTTTATAGTCTGCATTGCTATTGCTTGCGGTGAGCTTTTTGGGGTCAACTGGAACCACACTGTGCTCTATATCTTTGATACAAACAAACATTCAGATTTATGTCTGTAATCAATATTCATTTACTTGAATTCAGCATATAATCGTATTTTCCCCTCGTAACTCTACTACAACAAATTATTCGCATTCCTGATATTCTGCGTGTATTTGTGTGAGTATTACACGTAACTTTGAATGTATGTATGTACACATTTACTGCTCTCCAAAGCCACAAACAAATTGACAGTGGCACACACTACGAATATCAAATATAACAACAAAGTAGTGATGACGCCTTAGTAATGACATTTACTTCTTCGTTTTATTGCTGTTGTTATGCAAATGACGTTGACAATAATCCGACGTTGGCGGTAACGGGTTTATGGGCTGGTGACTTTTGCTGGGTAACTAACGAAGGTGGGCAAACGAGCAATTCAGAGAGGGGCGCTGTTGTTGGTTGAACGCATCGAAAGAAAGGGAAAAGAGTGGGTGCGTTTTAGATTATACTTACTTGTATGTATGTGTATGCTGTACCTGCTTCTATAGTAAACAAACATTGCTATCAGCTACGCCTATGAGAATCAACAAAAAACAACGCCATTGACAAATACATATATTTGTACATACATATATTTTTAGAAATACTATTTATAATGGGAAATTAATCAACCGAAAAAAAAAAAAAAAATGGAATTAACATAAATTTGACATTAACATTTATCTAACTCTGTTCCATTTTTAGACATGTTTCGTATTGCTTCCCACCGTTGCTGTGCTTACTCGCTCAGTGGTGGGAAAATTTGGTGCATATTTAAATTTATTTCGAGTATTGGCTAAATGACAACTCACTACCTGCTATTCTTTTGTGGCAGAGTAAAAACACAAATGAAACTAATTTGTTTTGGTATCTGTAATTCTCCGCGTATTTGTTTATAGCTAATCGATTTCCCAAAATTCAAAAGTAAACAGCATAAATGTTTAATGCAATACATGCGCATTTATTATACAGTATGCATGCATTGGTGTGAGTGGTATTTGAGCCGTTTTCATTGAAAGGCGTGTAAGTGCAGATGTATTTTATTTTTATTTTATATGAAGATATTTAAGGTTTTGCCCTTGAATAATTTGAAAAATATGGATATATGTTATTACATTGGTTTTGGCCTTTTAAATATAGAATTGATTTAAATTTACGATGTCATCATTTTTTTAATGTGATTAACACACATTTGTACTTTTAATGACTTCAAAAGAATTGGCACCACTTTCAGAGCCAGCAAAAAGAAAATATCTTACATTTGGAAAATATTATTGGGTATGGGAATAAGTTTTCGTCCTTTCTTATCCAAAGTTACGAATTATTTAAGGGGGCTAGAAATTTCAAAAAATCGTTTTTTTGTGTTTTCGACATTTCGAAAATATAGTATCTTCAAAATATGCTGTGAAATTTTCATCCAGAAATTCCAAATATTATAGCTTCTGCATCCTATTAACCAGGTAGAGAGCGGTCCGCGCGCTCCTGTACCTCAAACTTTAAACTCATTTATCTCGAAACGACTTTTTCGGCCTGGTATTGTGAAAAAAAATATATATTTAACCGAATTATTTCAATTATTTCGTTTTTTTATTAAAAAGCTGAAAAAAAAGAAACCGCTTTTTAGAGTGTCAAATTCAAAACCGAGCCATTTTAAAAAAAAATTTTGTTTTTTTTCTAGTACCGGGCATAGCTAAGGTCATACTGAATAATAATTTTTTTGGGTTTTGTGTTTCAAATAAATAGAAGAGCTAATATGGACAACACCGTCCAGCTCCGATTTTTCGAGATGGTCAACTTCAGCGTAATTTTTAAAGTTATTAAAATTTAAGAAAAATTTATTTTTTTTTATGTAAAAAAGGTTAAATAAAAAGTCTAAAAAATTTAAATATCGGCCACCAGTTAAATACTACATTAGAAGCTACACCTTTACTCCATCTTTCAGGCAGTATACGGATTACTCTGAAGAAAAATTCGAGTTCTTTTCATTTGTCTACCGTCCCATTCCGGCAGTTTTTCTATGAGAGCTCGATTGAAGCGCATTGGCTGCAGTCGGCAACGATCGCCAGTGATGGTGTCAGATGGTTTAAGGAGTTCATAATAGATGATACCCTTTCGATCCCACCAGATGCACAACATAACCCTTCAAGAAGCATCTCACACGTCACCAAGCGTCTCTCGATATCCCTCTCCTTGATGTGGCACCCAGTGACCAACTTTCTGGACCATTCCTCTCGCGTACAAACGTTTACCGACGGTTGATCTGTCAACATCCAACTCTGAAGACATATCATCAAAGATTCTTCGGCATGCGTCTTCTTCCAATAATTGTTCTAGTTGAGTATAGTCGACTTTTTTATGCCCCTTCACGATCTTCGATCTTTATCACTCACGGCGAAATTGCCACTTTGGAAGCGTCGAAACCACTCTTTCAAGTTGTATTTGATGAAGCGTGATTACCGTAAATATTGATCAATATGCGACACGTTTCAGCTGCTCTTTTCTTTAAAATGTAATAATGAAGCCTGACTTCGCGCAAATGCTGTTTTTTCGGGACGATCGTAAATATTTTTGACGTCAGATAAAAAAGGATCTTTAGGCTTCAAATGGATGCCAACTGCTGCGATCGAAACCTTCAACCTACACCTTCAAATCACCAGTATATTACTAGAGCAAACACAAAAATAGTATCAGCAGCGACTCCTCTTAATTATTAATCAGTATGGATGTACTAGAACAATAAAAACATTGACAAAATGGCGCGGTTTTGAATTTGGCACTCTAAAAATCGGATTTTTTTCAGTTTTTTTAAACAAAATAATTGAAATAATAATATGAATCTAGTACGTGCGATATCCCTTGATTTATGTGACGTATTAAAATTTCAGACGATTCGGTTTTGAGATAATTGAGTTTAAAGTTTTGAGAGTGGATATTTTCCATTGATGCCGCCGCGTGACGAATCTGACTCTACTTACTAAAACGGCTGTAGAAACGAAAATACTGGGAATATCCTTCCAAAACTTTTACAGCACATTATTAAAAGCCTATACTTTCGAAATATCGGAAAAATAAAAACTCGATTTTTTTTTAATTCTAGACCACCGGAACCCCTTACGAACTAAAGATACGTGATGCATATCAGATGACCAATTTTGCGCCCCCTTATATGTATGTATGTACAAATGTGTACTTAAATTCCCAAACTTTGTTTTAAAAAAATATATTAACACCTCTTCTAAAACTGATACTCGTAACCTCCTTCTTCTATAGATAAACGCGCAAATATGTGCATATAAATACCTGTGTATGCATGTATGCGTACTTGTGCGGTGCTTTAATCACAACATTTTTCAATGGAAAGTTTTGTATGCAACAACTAGGTATGTATGTAAGCTTGTGTTTTTATTGAAATTTAATGCCACTGTAAATGAGGGTTGACAATCGGAAAATGAGCAAATTGATAGTGACTTGCCCACTTAACAACTGAAGGTGGCTCTTAATACATAATTCACTATTTACCAACAACATCAAGCACAACAATTATTTACCAGCAACGTTAGCGGTACTGATTTGTGCCGTTTTTACAAGCAGTGTTTACTGTTGTTATTATTGTACGAATATTTATGTATGTCGAGTTGCAGGCGAACAATTAAAAATTGTTAAAATTGCGTAAAATCCAATTAATGAAAGCCTGCGTTGAGTGCCTGCATTCATAGGTACGCACAAGCGTACGAGTAAGTGAGCAAACATACACACATACACATGTACGCATGCTTGAATAGAGACAACACTCGCATAATCAGTGGAGAATATTTTCAAAACAAGTCAATAACATATCTTCAGTCCAACAGCCATTGCCCCTGCTGCTGATTGCGTTCGTGTCACTACGCCGGCCTGCAATTGACAGTCAGAAGTTGGCGAGTACTGTTGGTCGGCAGACATCATAAGCGCGCTTGTATGTATGCATATATCCATATATGTGTGTGTTTGCATGCATGTTTGCTAACGCCCTAGGAAATGAAAGCGAAATTGTTTTCAATACAACGTTCCGCTTTTTATTTAATTCTAGCTAAGTATGCGGCTAGTATTTCCATTTTGTGCTCACCACTTCAGTTAAACGTAAGATATTGCCGCCTTGAGTATTGCATTTACTTGCAACGTAATCAGTTTTTACAAGAACAACTATAGTCGATAACAACCATAAGTAAGTATGTGGAGTGTATCGCTCCTTCCAATCCGAGTAAACAATCAATTTGTCACTTCGGAATCCCTAAGAAAAAAATTGCCGACGTATGCATGTATGGATGTGTGTACATATATAAAATACAATCATAAAATTTTCATAAAACATACATACATAGATACACATACATATGTACATATCTGTACTTTCAATGTTTCCCCTTATATCCAGAAAGATGACCAGCGCCTCAACTCCATAAGAAACTCATAGGAATCGAATACAATCTTATGTCGTTCTGCTTTGACTTTTATGTTCTAGATCGACAGAAAATTAATAGATAGCAATCCATGATTAAATTATTGAAGGTTTTCTCACTAGTGACATTCGATTTTTGACACTCCCTTACAAAAGGTTGTATTTAAGAAGGTGTAAATGGGAAATATTAAATCCTTTTTGGTAAAAATGGTACCAAAAGAGTATTTTCTCACTTAAATGGAAACAAACTGCGAACGGTTTAAAAAATAAATTTTAATTAATATTTGAAACTAAAGAATGGTACGAATACAGGGTGAATTATATGAATTGTTACCAACTTCACACTGCTTGTATCTGTAAAACAGTCCATGACATCAACGTCAAAATTGTTCTAATGACAGTTCAATATATTGTTTATAAGCCATCAAAAGCATTTGCGTCTCAGTTTTGTTGAATTTTTTTTCTGTGATGGAATTCAAACGTAATAGTGTGATTGCGTTCTATTTGGCTGGAAAATCACAACCAGCCATTGTTCGTGAGCCCAGTCACCTCAAAGTGAATAAAATGTTTGTGTATCGCATTACAATGGTACTGGTAGAATTGCAAAACGCTATGGAGCTGGACCAAAAAAACCGCAACAACGCCAGAAATGGTTCGGAAAGTGAAAGCTCGACTTGAACGAAATCCACGTCGAAGTGGAAGAAAAATGGTCAAAGAACTGAAAATATAAACTGAAAAAAAAAAAAGCATTCGACGCATATTGAAAAATGAGCTCAAGGTCAAGGCTTACAAGTTCCAAAACGCGACCGATCTTTCACCCCAGCAAAAAGAAGTTCGGTGCGAAAGAGCAAAGGAGTTGTTGCACTTGCGCGAACGTGGCGAATTTCCTAACATTGTGTTTTCTGATGAGAAAAATGTCTCAATTGAGCAGTGCATAAACACTCACAACGATCTTGTTTACTTGACAGAACGCCCATACGAAAATTTGAGCCTAAGTATGGCCACTCAAAGCAATTTCCCAGCGCAAGTAATAGTTTGGGGTGCAGTGACCGCTGATGGACGCTCTCCAATCGTTTTTATCGAGCCTGGTGTCAAAGTGAATGCGACTTATTAACGGGAAAATGCTTTAGAAGCTGCTTTAGAGCCGTGGACACGCAAACATTTCGGACGTTCCAGTAGGACTCGGCACCGTCTCATAAAGCTCATGTGAACCAAGAATGGTTAAAAAATCATGTTCCATACTTCATTTCGTCCACACAATGGCTTTCGAATTCGCCAGACGCAAATCTGATGGACTATTCCATCTGGTCTATTTTGGAGAGCAAGGTGAGGACTAAAAAATATACCAGTCTGGATACGCTGAGAAAAGCGATTATACGAGAATGGGCCAAAATACCTCAAAATCACATTCGAGCAGCGTGCAACTCATTTTTTGACCGTTTGAAGGCTATAGTCAAGGCAAAAGGTGGTCATATCGAGCTGAAGTGAAGATATGTTCAAATTGTAATCATTTTTGAACAATTTTCGCTTTGAAATCAATAAAAACTAATTTCACACATAAAAGTTATGGTGTTTGGAATAGATAACACTTCATATCGTTCACCCTGTAGAAGTTATTAGTGGATATTGCCAAGTCTAATGTTAAAACAAGAAAATATTTCGCTTAATCCAAGATTTTATTTTGTGAATTAATTTTTAAATTTAAAACCGATTTTGTCAATACGAACGTACCGAATCGTACTGAATCCTGAACATACCGATGAAAACTCTTTAGCAAGTTGTTGCTCGTAAGTAGAACATTTTGAAAATAAAATGTTTTTCTACAAATTTTACTTTTCCTCCACTTTTACTCAAAATTTCTAGAGCCAGCAACCCAGTGTCTTGCCAAGGGAGCTGATTTGTCAAGAGAGAACGAGAAAGCTGCTTACAGAGCAAACCTTTTATCATTGAATCATGATAGCAATCAATGGAGCGATGGCTTGATCAACCTGGGTGGTTATATTTTTCGGCAATTCATCGCCATCAACGAATAAGCAAAAGTATGAATGGATGAATCACCTTAGTGGGTGGGGAGACCAGTAATACCAAGTTCTTCAAAGGTCCACTTACAAGGCATTTGTCAGCATTTCGCGATGATAGGGACCAACATCTTTGGCAGTAGCAGCTCTCTCAATCTTTAAAACGTGGATTCCATCAAGAGTAGTAACAAATAGTAAATGTTAAAGGTGTTTAAAGTCGATATAACAGCAACTCAAATAATATACACACATGCATACACACATACATATGAAATATATTAGTAAGTAGGCCGAATGTGGCGGTTGGTACTATAATAATAATTAGATTACTAACCCCAGTCACATCCACACGTTTGTACCTATCTATGTGAGCAAACGTGAAAGCCATGTGTGCGTGTGCATGTGTTTCGCTCCACCTATAAGTGTATGAAATTACGGCAACAACTTATTTATTTATTGCATAGAAAGGTAACAAATTAACTACAGTAGGTTCTGTTTTTATGCGGTAGATACGTTCCGCAAGAAACAGCATATAAAAAAAACAGCATAAAAAAAGCTACTAGTTCTATAGTAAAACTATAGATACGTTTCAAATGCTAAAACCGCATAAATCTGAAATAATCGCATAAAAAAAGGCACTAGTCCCATATTATTACTATAGATACGTTCCATAGACCGCATGAATCTGAAATAATTAAATAAAATCGCATAAACAAAATATTGTATCTTTGAAAATTATATCTTTACTAGCAAACCCGGCCCGCTTCGCTGGGCAAAGACACGGCGGGTCCACGTTTTGGCATATATTTCGAGACCCTAGTCATCAATAGGCATGAAAACTACCCCGTATTAAAGCACTTATCAACAGCTTTCATTTGATACCCATATTGTACATATACAACCAAAGGTTACCCGAGTCCACGTTTTGACCTATATCTCGAGACCCCAGTGACATAACGGCATGAAAAATACTCTGTACTAAAGCATTCACCAACAGCTTCAATTTGATATCCATATTGTACAAACACATTCTAGCGTCCACGTTTTGGTCTCTATCTCGAGACCCTAGCCACGGAGCGGCATGAAAAATACTCTGAACTACAGCATTCGCCAACAGCTTCCATTTGATACCCATATTGTACATACACAACCAAAGGTTACCCGCGTCCACGTTTTGACCTATATCTCGAGGCCCCAGTCACGGAGCGGCATGAAAAATACTCTGTACTAAAGCATTCACCGACAGCTTCAATTTGATATTCATATTGTACAAACACATTCTATGGTCCACGTTTTGGTCTCTATCTCGAGACCCTAGTCACGGAGCGGCATGAAAAATACTCTGAACTACAGCAGTCACCAATAGCTTCCATTTGATACCCATATTGTACATACACAACCAAAGGTTACCCGCGTCCACGTTTTGACCTATATCTCGAGGCCCCAGTCACGGAGCGGCATGAAAAATACTCTGTACTAAAGCATTCACCAACAGCTTCAATTTGATATCCATATTGTACAAACACATTCTAGGGTCCACGTTTTGGTCTCTATCTCCAGACCCTAGTCACGGAGCGGCATGAAAAATACTCTGAACTACAGCATTTACCAACAGCTTCCATTTGATATCCATATTGTATATACACATCCGAAGGTTACCCGGGTCCACGTTTTGACCTATATCTCGAGACCCTTTTTTTTAATAAGAAGTATCCTATGTTACTTCTAACACCTCCAAAAACATGTATACAAAGTTTCATAATAATCGGTTAAGTAGTTTTGGCGTGAAAGCGTAACAAACAAACTTACATTCACATTTATAATATTAGTAGGGATAGTAGGGATATATCTTCCATACTTGTAGGGTTAGCATTTCTGATGTAATCTATGATGAGTTTTTGCTTAGCTGGTTTAGAATCTTGTTTATATGTACAATTCCCGATAGGTCGACATGCATTTTGTAATTTAAAAAAAAAACCGCACTATTTCAAAACCGCATAAAAAAAAGCCGCATAAAAACAGAACCTACTGTACTTTACATACAAATGTTAAAATCAAAACAAAACTAATGGGCGAAAAATGGTTAACGGTTCGCTTACTTACTACTTACGTATGTTCTCTTTTTTTTAGGGAACAACGCCACAAACTTATTCGCACATAATAGAAATATCAAATTACAGCCACGATTGGACCACTTACATACATACATACATACTATGCACGAGTATACTCGTATTTTATCTCTCATATTTTCTGCTCAGTTTGGTAATAACTAGCAAGCACCGGTGCCTCGAGGTTTCGCCCCAGAAGAAATTTATGTAACGAGCAAATATTAGAAAATGGGAAAGGGGAAAAAGAATCAATCACTTTCTCGTTAAATGACTGTAGTCATCGATATCTCGAAAGGTAATGATGAAAAAATAATTTACATTTTTGCTGTTTTTTGTTTGTTCCATGCAGTTGTGAGTTACAGGGTGGTGACAATGGAAGTCGGCAAAGATAAAATTCGGTACATTTTACAGGTTTTCTTTGATACAGGCGAAAAGGCAAGCCAGACCCCTGAAATTGTGAATGGTGTTTCTGGTGCCGATGCTGTAACAAGTAATTATGTGCAAATTTGGTTTCATCGATGCCGTTCAAGCATTTTTGATGTTAAACAAAATGTCGATAAAGTCGAAAATGTCAATAAAATCACTAAAATAATGGAAGTTGGCCGGCGTGTTAGTAGTCGTAGCATCGCCCAGAAGCTAAAGATCGACTATGAAACAATTTTATGAATTATAGAATTAAGTTTTTTACATGATTCGATTTTAACGATAATGGCGCAAAAACTTCTTGCACGTTCTGGTTTACACACTGTCAAAAAATATCGGGAATTGTTCATTTAAGAGGCGTGCGTTATACATATGAGTAAATTTTTTTTGCTGGAATGTTGGTGCAACTGTTCTCTATAGTGTCGCAGTTGAGCGTGATTTGTCAGTTAGCTTGTTTTTGGCATTTAATTCAGTCAACCGTAGATGTGCTTTGCGATTTTCACTATGGATAAAAATATCGAACAAAGAATTTGTTTTAAATTTTGTGTTTTGAACGGGATTTCGTGTGCCGAATTGCTGAAAATGTTGCAGAAAGCTGGCGAGTGTGCTTTCTCACGGGTCTAAAAACACGAGTATACGAGTGGTATAAGGCTTTTGCAGAGGGCCGAGAAGTCGTGGAAGATTTGCCTCAATCTGGTCGGCCATCAACGTCTTCAATAAATGAAAACGTTGGCAAAGTCAAGGAAATGGTGCTGAAAAGCCATCATTTAAGTTTGAGGAAGATAGCTCGTGACCTTAGCGTGACTCACGAATCAATTCGCAACATTTTACATCATCATTTAGGAATGAGACGCGTAGCTGCTCGACTTGTTCCAAGACAGTTCATGGGAAGAAGGTGGCTGAATACATGCTTGAGCAAGTGAATTCGGACCTAACGTTTATCCAGCGCATCATAACAAGGATGTGACATGAGATGTGAGTATATGAGTTTAACATGCAGCCAGTCAACATGCAACCGGATTCCAAAAAACCCCGTCAAAGTCGGTCAAAAGTGTAAGTCAGGCTACTCGTTTTCTTTGATTATCATGGTGTTGCGCACTCGGAAGTCGTTCCAAATGGTTCTACAGTAAATAAAGAATACTATTTGGATTATTTGGAAGTTATGCGACGTTTGAGAGAGAATGTGCGTAGGAAACGGCCCGATTTGTGGAATCTGCACCATGATAACGCACTGTCTCACAAGGCTCCTATTGTGAACACTTTTTTGACCAAAATCTTGACAAATATCATCGAACAACCACCGTATTCACCCGATTTAGCCCCCTGTGATTTTTCCCTTCTCTCAAAACTCTCCGGATTGGCAATCCGCTTACGCCGCTTTGAGTTGATAGAGGCCATTAAGGAGAATTCGCTGAAGGAGCCGAAGAAGATCTCTTGAAACGCGTTTAAAAGGTGCTTTGATGCCAAATTTATTTGCCTCTAACAAAGAAATTTGGTATCGTAATGGGAACTTTTCCATCTATATTATCTGATAATTTTCATATTAAATAAAGAAATGAAGAGCAGCCCGAAACCATTCAAGAACAGCCATTAGGTCCATTGAAAACAACCGTTTGGTGCGGCCAATGGGTTGGAGCAATCATCGGTCCAGCATTTGAAAGATATTATCTGTAAAAAATAAATGCCATGAATGGTTCTACTCAAAAATAATAAATATTGCCCAATCAGCTTGAATTTTCATTATTTTATTTCAGTTTAAAATCCGATACCTCTAAATTGATCACCATTTATAGTACATGAAAATGCAAGAACCCCTCACACTGTTTTTAAGCAAAAACCTTTATTTTTATTAAAATTTCTACAGTAGCTTAACCCTTTAATAGCCTCAGCTATTGTTGTAAGTATCTGAAGTAAACTGTCGAACTTTGTTCTAAAACTTGGAAGAAAAGATGTTCAGGACCCAGCCCATGGAGTCAGCATATAACCACCATTGAGATCATTGAGAAACCCATTTGCCTGCCTTGCTCAGAGGAGGCGAATAGCACTGAGCATTTGCTTTGTGAGTGTAGTGACTTTGCTGGAGCAAGGACACGATAGGTTCCGATGTCACGAGAACGAGTAATATTCGTTCTCTCAAACTGGAGGATATTTTCAGATTTGCCAAAAGAGTTCTGCTTGAAAAACACAAGCAGTATCCGACAGTTTAAAGGAGATAGATAAATTGGCTGATTTAGAGAAAACCCTTGATCCGACCACCGATTCCATCTTAGAACCGTCAGTGAAAACAGAGATGCAAGCTTACGTGCAGATTTTTCCCTCGATCCAATCCTGCCTATTTGGAAAAATTGCCCTAGCACGACCCTCAAACTCTAGTTTGCGGATAGAGAGATCTGTTCGAAGTTCGGAGAAATGCGGGGTTAACTGCCTAAAAATTTTACCATGTCACTTTAGAGATTGTCCAGAGGCCAACCTCCTTTAACCTGATTGCACTTTGAGCTGCGACGGAAATAACGGAAAAGTCAATGGGAAGTAAGTGCAAAAGGACATTCAGGGTAGCACTGGGGCAAGTCCTACATGCTCCGGTGATGCCAACGCATGAAGTTCATTGCACCCTCCCCATTTTAGTGATATTATAGCCCTTCCGAAGAGCTTCCCACCAAACCAGGCATCCATACGTTAAAATTGGCAAAACCACTGCTTTTTATCTTCACAGCACGACCTGTGGCTTGAGTCTCCATTTTTGCCGAACATAGATTTGCAGGAATAGAAGGCTATACAGGCCTTCTTTACCCGATTTTCAATTTGTAGCTTCCAATGTGGCTTAGAGTCAAATATCACTCCAAGATACCTAACTTCCGATGAGAGAGGGAGAACGTGGTTGTTTAATTTGGGAAGTCGAAAGGGTGAAGGTTTATATTTTCTGATAAATAGCACCAGCTCCGTTTTGTCAGAGTTGACTTGGAGACCGCAAGTACAGCCAGTGGCCTTTCCAAAATCTCAGCCATGCCTGAGGGAAACGGTCCCGATACCAACAGAACCAAATCATCGGCGTGTTTTAGGGGTTAACAATCTCTCGGTGCTTCTTGGCTCGCCTTTTTCAAATCTCAATTTCAACTGAAATGTTCAAAAGCATACAGCAGACGTCTTTTCGTAGAAACATTACCCATCATAGTTTTACGGTAATCAAAGTAAATTATGGAGCTGCTAACTGACTTATAACTACATTTCCCCTCACCCGTTCCAGTTATGCAAGCTTGAATTTGAGCAATCGCTCAAGAGGATGACACAAGAGATTCTCTTGAAAGTCAGTAAGGCACACACGGCCAGATAAGCAAAGGGGAACAGACACTCGTACACACCTTGGAAGTGGGTTTCCGATGCCATGCCGGAGCACCTAAATAAACGAAATATAACTCAACTGTGTTAGAAATGCTTTATCATCATTATTAATGACCATCGCGTCAGCAGCATACATACATACATATGTGCATACATATGATATATGATAAATTGAAAATGCATGTATGTACATGTGTATGTGTATGTAGGTGTACATATCTATACCGGTAGTTGCGTATGTATGTATGTGTGTGCTTAGAACTAGAATTGTCAACATTTTGCTGTTATTGCTTTTTTAGTGACTATTCTATGTTGACACACTTTGTATGTTGACAATTTGACTTTCGTAATGCAACTAAAAGCTTAAGCAATGACAAAAATCAACAAAAACAAAGGCATTGACATAAAAGTTTCATTTTACGGTGAACCAATGGACGGTGGGCTAGACATATGTACTTCTGTGTCAGCAGGAGGGGTATGTACGAATGCTATCGCTTGAATGGTTGCTTTCGTCGGAGTCAAAGTTGAGAAGAATGACAAGTGAGTATATGGCATATGTCACGTGCCATATGTCACGCTGAGGGTATTACGAATAGTGATGCACACTTACGGCCATTCATACAATCACACTTGTAAGCGAAACATTCAAATACTTTGTAACTAGCATTGCACATACAACTATTAATACATATTAGGCATTAAGCAACTCACACATACAACGCGTACGTATGTACTCGTATGTATGTAAATGAATATTCGATACTTGAAACGCCAATAACAACAGTTTGCAGCAAGTACAGCTTTTTCTTACGTAAAATCAGCGGCTGTGTCCGAAAATCCACTTGATTTATTTCTGTCATTTAATTTGCGAGATAACGTTAAATAACGGTTTTGGAATGAAAGAAAAATGGAAAATCGGATATGCTCAGATTTGTTAATTTCATGGACGAAATAAAGCGAATAACGCTTAAAACTACTTACTTAGGTTAAAAAACTTAACTTAAAACTCAACTCAATTTTTTTTTAAATATTTCAGAAATACTTACATATTTAGTAGAAATATGACAATTTAAGGGGACAGATTTTTTCATAAAATGTTAATATAATCCTTCAAGAATATGTCCAAACATATTTAGAACGTAAATTTAAGTATTTCTGAAATTATAGATCGTCAACCGTGACGACTCTATTCTTTGCGTTCGAGCGCTGGGAGAGGTATAGTTACGTTGTACTCAAACTTTAGACGCTTTTTTCTCAAAACTATGTATATTTTTCGAATTGGCGTACATGATAACTCGAAAAGTTATTGACCGATCTTCCTGAAATTTTGCACACATCTTTTTTATGATATTTTTTTCTATGTGAATTTACAATTTTTCAAGAATTTTTCGAACAAATTTTTTTTTTCGAAGCAAAAATAGTAGAAAAATTCGCCCCAAAACTCATTTTTTTTAAGCATTTTATTGCGCGAATTTTTTTCCATTTGTTTTTAATTCGTAAAGAAATTTTGACATTAATATACAAAAACAATTTTTGGTTTTTTTTATTCAGGTCAGTGACTCCGATGCTTGAATGTCCGCCGATTGAGAAGCACCGCTGCGACCTTCCTGGAAGAATTTAGTGTACATCCGCCATTTTAAATGATTAAAATAAAAAAAAATTTATGTTATTTTAATGTATAAATAAACTGTATGCCAATTTTGAAAAAAATATATTGACTTCTTCATTTAAAACAATTTTAATGAAAATCAGGGAAGATATGGTCGTTTACAGGGATCTGTCCACTTAAATTCGACAGCGGTTTAAGTTTTTATTCATTGCTAAGAAAATTACGATTTGATGTCTAAACATACAGGCATATATGTATGTATATATCAGAGCGTATCCATTTTCCTTACAGCTTCGTTCCAAGCAGATTCGGATTCTGCATGAAATTCTAGAAAAAAGACCACCAAAGTTAATTTCAAGCACCCGAAATTTTTAATTTTTTAATCAATACGAAGTTAATAAGAAAATTAATACTGACCAAAGTAAATATTATGGATGTATACGTTTTTTTTTTTTGTAATACAAATTTGTACTTATTAATTTTGGTACGAAAAATTTTATTTATTTATTTAAAAGAGCAACAGTTATTAATAACTATTCCACTTACGAAATAAGCACTGGCTGCCAGGGCCTTCCTCTTATGGGGTTATATACAGTTAGAATTTTCAAAAACTCGATTTTTTTATTTTATTTTTTTAATGTGCATACATTTAAGAATACACACAGAAAATTGTATATCGTTCCGGTGAATATTTTCGTATTATTTGAATAATTAAAAATTGTATTTGTTTAATAATTTCATTGAAATTTTGGACATATTCATTAGATTCTTTGGGAAATTTTAGTAAATCCGTGATAAAAATAGTTTTTGGATTCAAGCCTGGTGGAAAAATCGCGTCTGATGTGGCATTAAGTGCATTCGTTCAACACAGCGTTGTAGGGTGGGCCGGTATGTAATACGTCCGTATAAAATGTATGTTGTTTTTATGAATTAATAAAAGAGATCAATATATGTATGTACATACTTACCTATATATATAAGCACTCATTTAAAAATTATAATGCTGAAACTTAAGTGTTTTAAAAACGTTTGCTATTCACATACATACATACACACATACATACTTATGTACCTGCAGTATGAGTTAAAACCCATAACAAAAAACGTTTTAGCTCCATTTATTATATTTACCAAATTCGAATAATACTTCGTTCTATATATTTATACCCTCATACATAATACTATTATTACCGTAAGAAGCGTATTATTTTAATTATTCTAACAGCTAGAAAAAATTCAGCTGGTTTGATCTTTAGTGAAGTAATTTTTCATTCCTTTCGCAGTTGGATATCAGTTAATTGATTTTTTTTTACAACAAATCTCGACGATAATCAAACCAGTTGTTCAATAAAGCAGCTTTAGTTTTTTGTTCACATCTCTTTGTTCTCAAATATTTTCAGATATGTATGTATGTGTGTGTGTGTATTGTATATGTATATGCATTTGTATACTAGGCTGCCAGACTAAGGTTGCGATTAGTGGTGGCGTACCTTAGATACGTATAATCATAACCATAGCAATCAGCTGTTCTGATCAAACATATGGAAATCACTCTCTCCCTCTCTCTCTGTTCCTCTAGATGATGGCCTTCACCCCAAGAAGATTCTCCTGTCTATTTGGTGGGATATAGCCGGTATTGTTTATTCATACCTATTGATGACTAGGGTCTGGAAATATATGCCAAAACGTGGACCCGCCGTGTCTCTGCACCGAATTAAACAAAACTTACACACGTTGTTAAGGAGGTATTGAAGATGGTTTCCGTATAGTTTGGATACCTATTGGTATATAGGGTCTCGAGATATAGGTCAAAACGTGGACCCCGGTAACCTTCGGATGTGTATGTACAATATGGGTATCAAATGGAAGCTGTCGGTGAATGCTTTAGTTCAGAGTATTTCCACCCGCTCCGTGACTAGGGTCTCGAGATAGAGACCAAAACGTAGACCCTAGAATGTGTTTGTACAATATGGATATCAAATGAAAGCTGTTGATAAGTGCTTTAATACGGGGTAATTTTCATACCTATTGATGACTAGGGTCTCGAAATATATGCCAAAACGTGGACCCGCCGTGTCTTTGCACCGAATTAAACCAAACTTACGCACATTGTTAAGTAAGTATTGAAAATGGGTTTCGTAAAGTTTGGTTGTAATTCGGAGCACTGGCAACGGGTACAGCGCTCTTTTGAACCAGCCATAATGTCGCTTACTTTTTTAACGCTTGGGGCGGAACTGAACTGTCAAATTGACAGTGTGAGTTACAATGTGTCAATATTTCTTTCTGATTTGGATGCCATAAGGAAAAAACGTAAGTGCAACATGTAAAAATTGTTTGTGAATTTTTTTGGAGTGGATTTTGGAACAGTGAATAATTTCTTACGAAATTTGAGAATTTAATGTGAAATCCGAATAAAATTATGTGTTCGTAGAAAAAAAATTTTTTTTCGTTTTTTTTTTTTTGAAAAATATAAATGGATAATAGTTAAAAAAGCTTCAATGCTTAATAAAACATATAAATTGAAACGAAAAATTCATGGATGATCAGGAAAAAAGACGATTGTTTATTCATATGCGTTGATTTGAAATTTAAAAACAATCTTCTTTTTTCCTGATTTTCAATTTATATTTTATATTTACTACAAAAAAACAAATAGAAAAACAAAAAATATTGTTTATGCCAAAGCGCTTGAATAAAGAGTAAAGAAATAAATAATATGAAAATCATATATTTTCTGTTCTAAACCATATCTATTCTATTTTAGTGTGCCCAGCGAAGGGGGCCGGGTTTGCTAGTATATGTATATAAACATTCATATACATATACAATTTCGCGCAATTTTCAAAAAGAACAAATCTATATGTAAAGATGCATACAAGTCATATGGACATATCAAATATACGAATCTATTCCGTACGCAAGCAAATGTCAGCTAATGTGCTTGAACTGCAAGCGAGAGCGCGGAACGAACGACAAAGAGCACAATCGGTCTCCGCGTTCGGCAACGTTCGACATCTGGCTCTGTCCTACTTGAGTGAGCATATATATGTATGTATATGTATGTATATGCGCATATGTACATATATAAATTCGCATATTTGTATTTGCGTATGCCTTCTTCCCGTGTGCATGGTAATGAATCATTTCTCTGTTGAGAATAAACGATGATAGGAAAAATAGGAAATGAAAGGGAGTGTTTCAAGTGTAAAGTGTCTTGAAAAAGGCAAATCGATGATGTTGTCTCTTAGTGTTTTTGACTTATTAACGTCTGATGCACAATCGAAATTGAACATATCTTTCATGAATTTGAGAAATGTTTCGTCATTTTTCACGTTTGTGTAAATGTAACTTGACCTATTCCATTGCAATTCCATTTACCTCCTCCTCTATATCCATGCAAAATATCTATCAAACAAATAAAATTAAAATTTTGTTTTGAAAATTGCAACCATTCCATCAATATTTTCTTATGACGTTGTCACGTTAAACTATCGTCTGTAAACCGACTTTACAGACAACTTCTTTTTATTAGATGCTTGGGCACTAATGCAGTGGAAGATATACATAATTATTAGTATTATATTCACTTCCCTCGCTTTGTACATCCATTTCAGTTCTATAGCCAAAGCTGCATACTTCAATATTATGGTGGAGTATGTGCTTTGGATGTTGCGATTAAGGGGCACCGCTATATCGATTACTTCGATTGTTTTATTTATCTTGTCGAACAAAATGATGCCAGGTTTGTTGGCAGCTGCGGTTTGATCTGTGGAAATAAATCTGTCCCAGTACAGTTTAAAATTTGCATTTTCCAATATTGCCTTTGGTTCATATTTAAAATACAAGACTTCTGCTTGCAAGAGACCGTGTCTTATCGCAAGTTGTTGGTGGAGGATCTTTGTTTTATTGTTATGTCTCATGACATATTCACGGGGGCAAGTACGCTACATCCAGCAATTACATGGTACATTGTTTCACCGTAAATGCCGCACCTGCGGCACCTATCTTCTATTGCCTCGCCGTGTACCGACCTTCGGAAATTTCTTGTTAAAATAACTCGGTCATGGATTGCGATTGCGAAACCTTCTGTTTCAGAAAATAACTTTCCTCTTTTCAACCATAAATTGGATGAATGTGCGTCTATCCATTCCATTCCGAGATCATGGGGATGGGCAACGTGAATTGTTTTTGCTTTCCATGCTGCGATCATTTCTGATGGGGCTTTAATCTTCTCAGGATTTCCCAGTATCCTGCTCCATCAAACTGAGCGGGGTAAAGCCATTATCTGCCATAGCGATAGCTTTAAATAGATGGGACTCGCTGCTTAGAAAATATGTACGTAGCTTCAAAGATTGCGAGAAGTGTTATTTTATTTTATTTAAATATATTTTATTTTATTTTATTTTAGGATATTTTATTCTATTTTATATTATTGCGGATGCAGAGACGTATAAGATTTGTTAAAGATAGAAGCAAAAATTTTTACAACCAAAGTAAAATAAAGGGAAGGGGAAATATCTACATAAGAAAACTACAAAAAATGGCAATGTCAAAACTTCTCAAAGAGTTTGTATATATTAATCTTATACATGTATGCGTGCATGTTATATACTTTTGTATGTATGTTTGCTTATGTAGTACATGAATTTCTACTTGAATGGAGTCCACTTAAAACATCTTTTATGTAAAAAATATGATCGACACTCCCTCTTTCTCAGCGCCAACGCTGCCAAATACAACAATTGATGGGAAACAATACACGCTGAGTTACTACCAGGAATTCGACAAAATGTCAGATACAGACAAGTAGAAACTGCCTCATACTCGAATACTCGAAATGCAGCCCTTTCATTCCTTGATATTTATGTACTCGCGTGTGCACACATATACTTGTATGTATGTATGAATATGTGTATGCATAGCTCCTTCTACCGATGCATGCAACAAATGACACTTGAAGGGTAATTAATTTTGTGTGAATTCCACGATATAAAAATTATTTCATTACAGATTTATCTTTCGAAAATATTTAACACTACACTTTAACGAGTGTAGTATTCTACAATAAAAATTTTGAATCAAAATATGATTTCTTTTTTTGTATTTAGTTTTATTTTAACACAGTGAGCCTCTATTTGTGCCCTCAGAATGTTGTTGTTCCAGGCGGCAATCATTCAAACTCTTCATCATTGTATTTTTATAAACTTAAATTGAGGGAGTCGGTCTGCGTCATTGTTTTTGAAGTGAAAACTTCTTTAGAATCGTTGGGAGTGATTTGGGAAAAAGTGAAACGAAAAAAGCGACCAACTTGGCTACGAATATTACATATAAACGTAGCGACGAACTAAATAACTTTTAGGCCAGCACCGACAGTATGGCGCGATAGCCGATCGGCTAGCAATGTGAGTTTCCGATCCAAAATTCTTGGTTCGAATCACAAGAAATAAAATTTTTTTTTGAAATTTGCATTGTAGGACATTTCTGATTATTTATTGAAAACAGTTTTTTGGCTTTTCTATTTTTGGTTTAGATACTGAAAGTCAGTTTAAGTGAATCGGTATAAATATTTCGTACATTAATTTTTTTTTATGTGAGCGTGTAATTCTCAAAAGGTTTATTAGGTTTATTATTTAAAATCTATTGACTAGGTAGTGTGGTATCTGTTCTTATCAGCTTAACATCTGATAGATCCTCCATCGGAGGACAACAAATGTTAAACTGATTTTTGGAAATGGGCGGAGTGTTTTAGGAGCTTGCTCCACCTCTGCCACGGGTTAGCCCGGTATTGCAGTACCGCCGAGATTTCGGCCTTGAATAAATACAAGAAGAAATATACAAATACATTTAGCTTTGGTGGGAAGAGACATAAATTTTTATATAAATACAAGTAGACGAAAATGGAAGAAATTTGTAAGTCTGTTTCTTCGGTCCGTTTGGATATTTTTTTTGACAACATCGAAACCAAAGCATTTGTATCATATTTTATCTATCATAAGCCACTCGTATCATTTGTTGAAATTGAAAACATTGAGGATGAATAAAATGAAGAAAATAAAATATGAACTTTAGAGCAATATTATAATGAACCTATAATTATCCCGCTCCTAATGCTGCTTTCGTCTTATTCTCTCTCAGTTTGTCTTACGGAAGGTTTCACTTCTATCCCGTCTAACCGTTAGACTGGTATTTTTTTTTTTTGGAAATGAAAATTTTTATTTCGGAAATGAAATTTTTTTTCTAAATGAAAAAGCAACTCAAAGCAACCCCTCATTATATTTTATGCACAAACATTCACTTTTTTAATCATGCAACTTATTTCATTGGTGCTTGTAAAAAAACCTGCTTTACTACTTGCACTGTCGAATTACCTCAAAAATTAACTTCCATCAAATTTCACTAAATACATATGTATGTATGTAGGTATGTGTGCATATAAACTTGACACGGAAAAAATTTGAATATTTCATACCGACACTTGAAACTCAGTTCAAAAGGGTATTTGTGCGTATGTGACGCCCTGTGTGCCGCTCTGGCGCATGCCCAGCTCACTCACACTTGAATACACATATGCACAAGTGCATTGGTAGGCTTTTGTTGTTTGTTTTCATACCAAACGTCACTATTGACTGAATTATGTCACAGATGCGCCATGCAGCTGTTGTACTGTGGAACGGAATCGTCCCTTATAAGGTATCCACCACTTGTAAATTATTTGCTGGATATTTTTTTTTGTTTTCACACTCAATGAGCAGTGCATAAAGAATTCGTTCAAAAAAACTGTTAACGGCAGAAAGCAGTTGGTGAAGTTGGTCTGTGAAAACAAGTGTATGGCATGGCATATTCTATATAAAAAAGTAAATTTCTAGTAAAGGGTGATTAATTTAGAGACATCTGGTTTTAAATTGAAATAAAACAACGAGAATTCAAGCTGATTGGACAATCTTTATTATTTTTGTGCAGAACTATTTAGAACCATGACATTTATTTTTTAAAGATAATCTCTTGCAAATGTTGGATGCAACTGCGTCTTAATTCGTCCAACCGCAAACATCAATTTTGAATGACTCGCTGGAAGACTTCGGTCGGTACCTCGTGAATAACTTTAGTAATATTGGCTTCCAATGCCTCAATCGAACCTGGTCTATCCACAAAGCTTATAAACTGTACCTATTCCCCACTAATAAAAGTCCAAAGGTGTGATATCACACGATGTTGGTGGCCAATTCACTGATTCGAGACGTGAGATGAATTATTTACCGAAATGACTACGCAGTCAATCCATTGTTTCACGGGCTGTATGACACATAGCGCCGTCCGCCGTCTTGTTGGAACCAAATGTTAGAGATCACATAATGGTAGAGATCACGAGCTTCAATTTCCGGCATCAAAAAGACCCCGTCATGGCGCGAAAGCGTTTGCCATTCTCTGTTACATTGGCGCCTGCCTCGTCTTTGAATAAATATGGGCCGATGATTCCTCCAGCCCATAGTCCGCACCAAACGTTTGCTGTCAATGGCTGTTCTTAAATGGCTTGGGGTCGCTCTTCAGCCCAAATATGTCAATTTGGCTTATTGCCATTAAGCTAAATATGGGTCTCATCGCTATATACCATCGCTGGGCCTAAGCGCGGAATGAATGATTTTCGTAATACAATTTTACGATTTGTAAACGTTGTTGAGGCGCAAGTCTTTAAATGATGAAATTTCAATGAATACTGAAAAAATTATGTAATTAGTTTGACAGTAATCACGCGTAATCTGTCAAAAAAACCCCTATTGGAAAAAGTACCTCTAATCCGATCACCCTTTACATCAATTAGTCAACAATTAGATTGGGCTAAGCTTTATTACTTCCTCTTCGTTATTGGTGCAGTAACCGCCTAAACGATTTTGGCCGAGTTTCTTTATCATGTTAACCGATGCCAATTAGAAATATCAAGTGAAGCCAAGAGAATCCAAGTCCTTCGCCGTCCAATGCAGTGAAAGCCTTCTTCTTCCTCTGCTACCAACAGCAGGTACCTCATTGAAAACCTTCCTAGCCCGAGCGTTTATGTCCACTCGTACGACATGACCTAGCCAGTGAAGCCTCTCGATCTTTAGCTGTTGCATGTCGCCGTAGAGCTCATGAAGCTTATTCTGCCATCGTTTGCCACACTCACCGACGCCTACGTGAAAAGCATAAAAATCTTTCGCCGAATCGTTCGCCTGAGCACTACAAGGAACACCTCATCGGATATTGTCATCGTCCAAACTTCTACGCCATACAATACATTAAAAGACTTGTAAAGTGTTTGTTCGAATGACAGTTCGATCAATCGAGTACGTTCAGCACTCGTCCACATATGTTGTAATCATTTTTCTGAGACGAGTGGTACGTTCACTGATGAGATGATTCGACCCCAGCATGAGATTAAAGAAGTCATACAACAGGTAGTCATCCTTACCGACACCTCATTTGGTATCAAACGGTTCGGAGAGGTCCTTCCCAATGCTAATGGAGCTGCTAGCATTGCTCAGCGTATTAGCTTTACAGAAATACCAAATTCAGGAATCGCGACATATGGTATAGATAACTCCGTTTTGTTACTGTAGAAAGCGACTTTAAAATCGACGCAGAGATGATAGGTAGCGATTCTCCTTTCAAGGGTATTTTTCAAGACCTCACGAATTATAAATATCTTATAATTTTTTGATTTTCCAGGTCCAATGTCTACTAAGTTGGTTCATGGCGAGTCAGCTTCTCACACAATACGCTCGATAGAACGTTGTGTGCGATATATTGAAGCCTAGTTCCGCGATAGGCAATAAAGTACATAGTAAACTGCTCTCGACGAACAAAACTAACACTTTATAAAACTCTTATCTTGCTTGTGCTATCGTATGGCGCAGAAGCTTCACGATTACCACATCCGATGAAGCGTCCCTTGGAGTGTTTGAGAGAAAGATTCTGCGTAAGATTTTTGGACCTTTGCACTTTGGCAACGGCGAATATCGTAAGCGATGGAATAATGAGCTGCATGAGCCTAATGACGATATAGACATGGCGCAGCGAATAAAGATCCAGCGGCTTCGTTGGCCGGGTCATGTCGTTCGAATGGATACAAACGCTCCGGCTTGGAAAGTATTCGATGTGGTACCAGGCGGTGGTAGCAGAGGAAGAGAGGAGAGGCCTCCTCGGCGATGGAAAGATTCAATCTGAGAAGGACTTGGTTTTACGACTGACGCGCTTTGTAAAACTCGGCCAAAACCGCATAAGCGGTTATCCCGTCAATAATGAAAGTTCCACGAAGTGAGTTGGCGAAGACTGCAGGATCGCATTTATTACACATTGGGCTGAGGCCACTTACATTCGAGTCGAAAGGAAAAGGTTGAAAAGAAGCTGATGAATGCGGAGGGCGCTCCTCGCCACCATGTTTTAATAAAGGGTTTTTTAATGAGAGGTGTTATTTTGATATTCAATAATAATCAATATAAATGATCGGATGTTTATTTCATTATAAAGAGGAAGGTATACCGTTAATAGTGGAAAATAACATCAGGCAAATGACAACCACGACCACGCTTACAGGACAATATACTTTTCATGAAATTTTCCATAACCGAATTGCAAAGTGGCTACCCTATGTCCTCGATCCATCTTTCACGAATTCCAGCTTTGAGGTCTTGAATCGACCCGGGACTGTTGGCGTAGATCTTTTCTTTCACGTGGCCTCAAAGAAAAAAGTCACAAGGAGTTAAATCACAAGATCTCGGTGGCCAATTGTGATCACCTCGTCGAGAGATAACACGGTCCGGAAACTTTTCCCGTAAAAGATCAATGGTTTCGCTGCTTGTGTGGCACATAGTGCCGTCTGGTTGAAAATAAACGTTGTCCAGATCAATACCAATTCCGCCCATAAAAAATCGTTCATCATCTCTCGATAGCGTAATCCATTCACCTGTTATTGGAAAACCTTTAGTTCAGCCAGAGGCTTCATTCACCGTCAACTGCGGAAGTTTTGTTGTTCTTTAGCTCTTGCTATGGCATAGTCAGATCATGAAACTGCAGTCCCGTCGTGAAGGATCGAAGGATCGGGGTTTCCACATTCTTTGTGGCATCCACTGCTGTCATCATTCAGTAAGTCTGAAAAGTGTTCACTCTATAATTTAAGTATACCTTGGGACGTCAGTCGTCAAGTAGCCGTATTTTTCCTTATAGGAAAACGCCCCGGTCTTGAGGCCTTCTCTAAGCCAAGACCTTCTCTAAACGCTCTAAACCAGAGAGAGGGTAGAACTTCCGGGCATTTTCCTATCGGCCAGCCACTCACAACAACAGCCTCACATAAATAACCATAATAGTGTAAAATTTGCTTAGGAACATATTTTGCAGTTTTTTTATTTAACATACATACATACGAGTATATGTTGATATGTATGAGTGTCTCTCATAAAGTTTCTCAAAATTGCAATCTCCGAGTAGGGATATGTGCGCTTCATAATTTTACTCAAGCGAATACAACTCTCGCATATGGAAGTGCTAACGGGCATACAAAAATAATAGTACATACATACATACATCCATACATATGTAGTTTTTGTATTTACTTCATTTAGGGGTGTCGGTTGGTTAGAGTTTATTATTGGGGTCATATTTCACTTATAGGGTTTCCAGTAAATTTTCCCCCTTTCGCTGTTATAATTTTCTTTTCCCTTCTTTTTGTTTTTGTTGTATTGTTGTATTTATTAGTTTTTTTTTTTTTGGTTTTGATTTTTTTACGTTGTGATATTTTTGCTTTTTGTTTTTGCAATTTACAACATATTTGGTGAGGGTTGTTGTGCGACAAATTCGCAAATGCACGCCAATAAATGATTGCATGGAATTCCCTGTAGGAAAATCCATTGACATCGCATTGGTGTACCTCTAGTCCATGACTAGTTCGCATTCTCGCTTTCACGCAAGCTGCTGTGTTGGTAAGCTTCCATAATCCGTCCGCCACTTTTTTTAAGTTTTGCGATAGTCCTGGAATATAAATAAAGGTCGTAACTTGGGACTTGGTTTAAAGTTGTAACCATTTTTTTTAGTGACCACCGTTTTGACAATTAATAAATTGAATATGAATGTACCTTTTCAATAAGAATGGACTCATTGTATCGGGTGTTTTTTTAAGAGATTTACAACTTAAAATAATAATAGAAAACAATTTGTTTTTTACAATAATCTGGTAGATCATTCCATAGCAATATGATATCCGGCAAATGTTCGTATCGGCTCCCAGGACACAGGGGTATAAAGGCTGTGGCCTCGTTTTTAATAGTACCCGAGTACTTCCTTGGAGGTTAGCTGGCACCAAACTACAGGGTGGGCCATATAGCATTTGCTTTGAACCACCTATTTTTTTGAGAATGGTAACACAAATGACATGTCAAATGTGTTCATAATTTACTTAAAGGTTTGACATTTACGAAATGGGACGCTATACGCTTGAATAAAATTGGGAAATATTGAAAACCTATTTCCAAAGTGGTGAGTCTTCTTCTTCTTTTCTGATTTTCACATCGATGGCTACGTTAATAAGCAAAATTGTCGGAATTGGGGCTCAGAAAATCCACACGTTACTGTTGAGAAGCAAATGCATCCACAACGAGTCACTGTTTGGTGCGGTTTTTGGTCTGGCGGCATCATCGGGCCATTTTGCGAGCGTTACCGTGACATGCTCAACGAGTTGTTTCCAAAAATTTAAGAGGATGACATGGACGACATTTGGTTTCAACAGGACGGTGCAACTTGTCACACTGCTAAAGTTACACTCGAACTTTTGGCTACCGTTTTTGAAAACCGAATAATCAGCCGAAATTCCGATATCAATTGGCTGCCTCGGAGCTGTGATTTAAGCCCGTTGGACTATTTTTTGTGAGGAGTCGTTAAGGACAAATGTTATGCGAACCATCCAGAGACGATTGATGCTTTAAAACACGAAATCGAAGTTGCCATTCATGAAATTGTGCCAAACAATCGAAAATGTGCTTAAAAATTGGGTTGATCGAATGGCCTACTGTAAAGCCCGTCGTGGCGGTCATTTGAACGATACTATTTTTTATTCATCAAAACTGTAACTGAATTATTTTAATTTTCTATATCTTTCTTATGAAGAAGCATTTTTTGTTATTAAATAAAACATGTTATTTAACAATAAAAAATATACGATTTTTTTCTGTAATAGAAATACCATAAAATATATTTGATTTTTAATAATTTTTTTTAGCTGCATCAAATAAGCTGTGAGTCATTGTGTATTTGCTAAGGAAGTTATACTAATAATTCTATCTCCAACTCGTAGAGGTGTTAAGCAAACTCCAGACTCGTTTGCATTCGAGGAACGAACAGCAGCTCTTAATTAGGACACTGCTTCTTTACTTTAGGATTTTCTACAGGGTGTGTATGCCCTCCCTAAATATGAAACCAAAAAAATGTTCACAAATGCGCTCATCCCATTTGCGTTCTAAATAAGGCTTATCGGTATTTATAATTTGTTTGTCGATACAAGTTGTTGTTTTTTATTAGCTTTTTGCGAGGACTCGATGTATATCGAAATACTGTGGAGAACTTACTGACATGCAGGCATACACACATACATATGCACATATTTTATTGCTTTAGCACATCTGCTTCCTTTCCTGTTTGTTATATAAAGTACATATACAAATACATACATACATAGTGGGTGGCTACGTAAAAAATCGAGTACGTGTTTTTATATAAAAAATTGAGCTTTACAATAATTTATGTCTACTTCACAAAAGCTTGTGTATCTAGATATTCCGATCGATAGGTTTTCAAATTTTATTTCAGTTTTTATTAGTTTATTCGATCTATATAAAAATATGCACTGCTTTCAGCTGGTAATTGATTTTGTCAATCCTTGCCTAGTCCTGCACTATAGCGCATTTTTTCTTGCCTATCTTTCTTTTCTTGTGTATATCTCTCGCGGCGTAAAGTCAATTTGTACTCAAGCTGTTTAAATTCTTGAAAACTATATAAATTTTTTGTTTGTAAAATAAATCGATTATATTAAAAATAGAGGCGTTTTGTACCGATCTATTTTTTAAATTTAGATTTATTCGAGATTTGCACTTCGACTTTTTGCACTTTCTCTTTTGTGCCTTCTACTCATCACGGTACCTCATCAGACCGAGTTCCCTTATTAAACTTAAGATGGACTCTATGGATGGCCTGAGCATAGTGCCTTTCTTTTCGCTGAAAATGCCCGAGATGTCTCAACCTTCTCCGCGCTGTAGCTTCACATTGAAGGAGAAGCTGCATTGGAGTCTCCTGGGATTAGTCGCAGAAACGACAAGAATCGGTGGACCATATCCCAATCATGTGCAGATGACTACGCAGTCTACAGTGGCCTGTAAGAATGCTCGCGAGCTTTCTTAGTTTAGACTTGAGGAGTGTCTTTGAAACTTTGGTTGTACCTGCACAGTAAGAATTTCACTTGGCGCAGCCCCATAGCCCCATCAATTTCTCGATACACTCAAGGACCAGTGAGGACTTAATCTAACAGTGTGCCAAAACCTTGAGTGCCGTCTGACTGCCGCTCAGAATGGCAATTCGCTCAATCCGGCAGTTCCTGTCCAAGCTTGTCTCTGCACATTACACAGATGGCATACACCTCCGCTTGGAAAACTACCCATCGGTACAGAGCGCTTCGTTCTGGGGTCGTAAATTCCAGCGCCTATGCCTTCTGGTGTCTTGGAGTTAACTGCGTATCAGTACAGAGTACACTCCTAGAGTTTTTTTTTCAAATGCAGGTATACTCCAGTTTATCTTGTCGAATTTACCTTTTCGAATTTGATGGCTTCAGTGATATCATCTCTAGGTAGCTGGGAGAGCTCATTTTTATATAACGAACGAACGATCAATCGGCAGATTCTGACGAAGTTGACTGCGTCGGAATTGTGTTTACTCAGACCATAAAAAGTTAATTTTTGCGGGTGAAGAAATATAAAAATTGCTCCAATTCTGTACGACTACTCGACTCTCAGTTAAGCTTACGTCATGAGGAAATGTCTTAAAAATTTTATTTGCAAAAAACTTTTTTATTTATATGTATAAGCTTCCATTTTTATATTAGCATAACTTAAATTTTTATGTTTTTCACTGAAGTTGATCACTTTCACACTTTCGTCTAAAACTTTTTTTTCTTGTTCACTCCTCCCGGGAGCATAGGGCCTCGATAAGAGTCTTCCATCGTACACGGTTCTGTGCTGTTGTTTTTGCACCGTCCCATGAGATGTCGGCATCTGCTAGTTCGCGCAGCATCGACCTCCTCCAAGTGTTTTTGGTCGATCGCGACCTCTGCTCTCTTGCGGGTTCCGGTCCAGTGCCATTCTCATGATGCTTTCTGGAGGTTTTCTCAATGTGTGACATATTCATCGCTACTTTCTGCTTTTGAATCGTCTTTTACGGGTCGACAAAATTATTAGGTGTGCAAGTTCCACTTCTTCTGCGTAATCTGGTATTTAATTATTCTTAGTTTTATAGATATGTACATACATAGATTTTCTATGAGGTTTGCACTTCGACCACATGGTCTTTTATGGTAGTAGTCAATTTTTATAAATATTTCTTAGGAATTTTTTTTTAAGAAAATGAAATGCGATCGTTTTGATTTTAAAGTATTTTATTATTGACATCAAATAGTATACAAAAACAATTTTTTTTTTTTTTTGACATATTTTTTTGTAGTAAGGTGGCACCACCTTCAAACAAACAGTCGGCGCACTCGCGTATCGACACCCACGTCACTGTAGACAGTTATAATTTCGAGGTTGTAAAAGACTTCGTGTATTTAGAAACCAGCATTAACACCGATAACAATGTCAGCCTTGAAATCCAACGTAGAATCTCTCTTGCCAACAAGTGCTACTTTGGACTAAGTAGGCAATTGAGCAGTAAAGTCCTCTCTCGACGAACAAAACTTACACTCTACAAGACTCTCATCATGCCCGTCCTAACGTATGGCGCAGAAGCTTGGACGATGACAACATCCGATGAAGCGACGCTTGGAGTGTTCGAGAGAAAGATTCTGCGTAAGATTTTTGGACCTTTGCACGTTGGCAACGGCGAATATCGTAGACGATGGAACGACGAGCTGTATGAGCTTTACGACGACATAGACATAGCGCAGCGAATAAAGATCCAGCGGCTTCGTTAGTTGGGTCATGTCGTCCGAATGGATACAAACGCTCCGGCTTTGAAAGTATTCGATGCGGTACCAGCTGGTGGTAGCAGAGGAAGAGGAAGGCCTCCTCTGCGTTGGAAAGATCAGGTGGAGAAGGACTTGGCTTCACTTGGTGTCTCCAATTGGCGCCGGTTAGCACGAGAAAGAAACGACTGGCGCGCTTTGTTAATCTCGGCCAAAATCGCGTAAGCGGTTATCGCGCCAATTAAGAAGAAGAAGGTGGCACCAAAGTAATGCTGAAAACAGTGAACGCCGTACGCAGTCCCTTACCGCAGTCCCTAACGAGCACAAAATTAATTCTTTTAATTACATATTTACACAATACATCGGTTTCAGTGTGTGTGTTTGGTTGTATCTACACAATGTTGCCATTGATATTTTTGCTTATAAACTTTTTCACACATCCGCGTATCAGTTACAATTTTTCATTGTTTAATAAACCAAAGCCAAAAACCAACAAATGCAAATAGTTCATTTATCTATCATTAACGTTATTCAACAGTGGCTTGTCAACAGGATTTTGGCTCTTCAGAACATATGAAACGAAAAAGTTAGCAAGTTGGCAAGGAAATTCTGTTCCTTAATTAATTTTTTATTTTTTTATTATTTTCTTTTTAATCTCTGACTTTCCTAAGTTTCTGTAAATAATTATAATAAACTTTTTATTTGTCTATAGTCTGAAAGAAACTTGTATTTTCATAAAATAAATTTATAGGAATAAACTGAATAAATTATTTTAAACACTTAGACATGAACGGACCTAGTTCATGTAAAAATTACCCACTAGCTTAATTTCCGGGAATTCGCTCTCAAAAAGATTTTTAGAGGTGTACTACCTAGCAAACCGTTATTCAGCTCTGAGCGAATTTGGCAAATATGCCGACGTCATTCGTTTTGTGTTTTACTAAGCTAAATTGTGTTTCACAATGAATCCAAAATTCCGTAGAATCCAAAGTTCCCCTCACAATTTTTTTTTTACTATATCTAACGAGCAAATCTGGTATCTATCATCCTTGCGCAGAACCAGTAACAATTGCAAGTTTTACGGACATCTGAATAAATTGTTGGCGGAAAAAACTTGCAACTTCCCCTCAAAATGATATGTCATTTTGTTCTCTCACTTTCCCTTACTTTGAAAGTTGTTTGGGTACATGGCCACCAATACTTTGATAAATTGTAAAAATTGTAACAATTTGCTTGATGAACAGACCTGAACTGCATCCCATAAATCAATTATCCGTTAGTCGTGGCTTTCTATTGCCTTTTCGGTCATTGCTCTGGCAAATATTGCAATACAATTATTTGATTTTCTCACAAAACTCGGGGCACGCGCAGATTCATTAAAATGCAATTGTTGTTTCATTTTTCATCTGAAACCGCATTTACATACATACATATTTTCATATGTACGTGCATACATTTTTTCTTTTTCTTTTTTTCTTTTTAATTACACAAAAGTTGACTGAGGTTTAACTTTTGCGTAATTATTTTCACAGTTCATTGGTTGTTGCTGCAATTTTTGCTTATTTTTACAAACACACATATTCTGTTCACACTTCATGCTCGCAATTGTTGTTGCTTCTTCTCGCCAATTATTTTCTTCATTAAATTTCCAGGTAGATTACCTTCTCACTTTGCACCTTGATTTCAAAATGCCATAATTTCAAGAAAAAAAAAAACAAAACCAAAACAAATGAAATTCAACCTATGTATTCTTGGCGGTTGCTCTTTTATTTTCGTTGTTTTTGTACTTTACTCAATTATTATTACGCCAAGTGTTTCTCGAACGCTACACCGAGACTACATTTTTCTGCAACAATCGCATATTTGGAATTATTTACGTATGTATGGATGTATATTCGTATGTGCAAATGTATGTTTGTGTGTAAGTCTGTAACTTCGGCACATATTTTCCATAGTATTTTTTCGCAGCTGCATTTTCCACTTACTCGTTGATGATGTACATATGCATTGTTTTTATTGTTCGCCACCTCAATGGAGAGTGTGAAGTATGATATTTCATTGTGGTTGTTATTGTTGTCATTTTTAGGTGAATTGCTGCATTATTACATTAGTTTCACTGCCTCACTGTAATTTCATACACGTAACATAGAGTAGCATTCTCAGAATAATTATGGCTCCTTGTTAATGAAACTTTGATGAAGAGAGACAAATGGCGCAGAAAGCTATAAATATTACGCTGATATTGCTTTATGCGGCTTTAGGACAGGCTAAATGACATTTTTAATAGACTAAAAGCAGACAGTTGGTAATTACGAGACAAAAAAAAATTGAAATTTATGCAAGTGGCAAAGATGATACAATTCGTTATTAACACTAGAACCAACTTGAAGAAACTTAGCTGACATCTCACTGACGTTGTGAGGGAAGCCGCTTAATCTTCTTTGGATCAACTATGTCTAACACCCTATGAGTCATGATATTGTCCTACAAATTGACTAACCTCAGCCAGCGCCGAACAACAGATTTTTTTTATGAGAGACGACACGAAATTCACTCTCTCATTCGTACTTCACTTCCCAATAACCCCTAAAAATACGTAATTTGAGAGCGATTTACCTCATTTGTAAGTAATTCAGGCACAATTACTATGCGAATTACAAGCAAATCGTTGTCTACCCTAATTTTTATCAAAATGAATAGGCAAACAAAAACAAATAAACATTGAATAATAATCAGAAAAATTGTATTATAAGCGCCCTCGGGGGCTTGTAAGCTCCAGAGAAGCGTGACCTTCTATTAGACAGACTGTACTTAGCGCATTATTTCGAGAGGGATTTAGCAATACATCCCTTGACTGAGTTTAACATGGTAAACTCCAGGGCTCTATCCTTGTCACTTGCTTTATCCAAGTCGACACACAGCCCCCTGGATTTGATCCTATCTTTTCCTCGGTCATCCTGGATAGCTGCTGAGCACCCGCCGGACAGTGAACGAATGTGTGAGTCTAGTGTCCCCCAGGACATCAAATTTGGGTTGAGCGCTGAGTTTGGGACCCGCCACGGAAAACAAAAAACAACCAGTGAAGACCGCAATAGCCTCGGATAATGAACCCCTCAACGTTGACGACCATCGCAAACGAAAACCGGACTACGATTTACGGATATGCCACTGGAATGTACGAACCCTAAATAGGGAAGTTGCCTCTATCCAGTTGGCGGAAGGCCTCGAAAAAATTAAGGCTGATATCACCCCCATCCAGGAGATAAGATGGACAGGACAAGGCAGCTCTAAGCAAGCAGGCTGCGATATCTACTATAGCTGCCATGCGGAGCGGCGCGAATTAGGATGCGGATTTGTTGTAAGCGGGAAGCTTCGGTCCCACGTCTCTAGGTTCACACCTGTGAGCGATAGGCTAGCCACAATCCGTATCAAGGCACGGTTCTTCAACATAAGCCTGATTTGCGCGCACGCCCTAACGGAGGAAAACGACAATGCCATCAAAGACAATTTCTATGCGAGACTCGAGCAAGTATATGACCGCTGCCCAGCAAACGGCGTGAAGATCGTACCCCCAGTAAGCTTCAGCCAACAAAAACGGATTAATTTCCTCAGAGTTTTGCGTTTCAGAGCCACATTCTTAGTCTGGTAGATATTTTCATGCTAAAGCCTGATACTAAATACATTTTGCGTGCACGAGATATGTAAATGAATCAACCTTTGTGTATGTTCCCCAATGATCTCTCCAAGAAGCCAAAACACAAAAATTTACAATGAAATTTACCTGGATTTCGATGAGTCTTAAGCTTGTAATGCTTTTTATAGGCAACAATATTCGATATGCATTTCAACTATACGCTTCTACATATGTACATATGTATGTACTTATGCAGACAACTTTTTGAGTACTGGTACTTAAGCCCAGTCAAAGGTGTGCCTCTTAAGAAATTCTGCGCACGCCGCAAGGGAACATTTCTTGAATATTTTCAAACGGCTAATATTTAAGCATTTTACAATACTTTAATTCTTCAATCAAAAGTATGCTTATATATACACATTTTTTTAAATTTAAGCTTTCATTCTCCTCCAATGAGCTTGGCATGCCTCCAACGCGAATTAATTATTCTGGTCAGATCACAGGCGTGGTTTGAATAAACATTTACTTTTGACAAAATGAGTGCATTAAAAGAAAGAAACCCGTATAAAACTTATTTTAAAGGCCTAACAAAATATGAACTCACTGAATCATTTTTACAAAATATGCTTGAAATATCAATAAGCAAACATAAAATGTTGATGAAAAATGTAACGGTATAAAGGTATGAATGAGAGGTAAACTCCTAGTTTTCTTGCATATCTTAACTCTAATCGACCAATCAATGAAAATACACTCAAAAACTATGCGATGATACAAACAAAAAAAGTTTCACACATCGAATATTGATTTCCAAAGTAACAGAATGACCCAACTGCACAATCCACATAGGAAGCAATGTTATGTTACTGAAAAATGTTAATGTTATGTTAATGAAAAAATGTTAATTATCAATAAAGATTTTCGCTGTCACTAAATATTTAGTGGTAGTGCAATTTTTTGTTTCATTATCAGGAAATATTCAAATGAAATTCGTGTTTTAAGTACCACTGAAGAAGTTTTTGCATTTATTTTGTAGTGCATTATGCCCAAACCTGATTAATACTGACTCTAAGCTGTACAGACGATAATATTTGGACGTACCTACCTGAATGCCTGTAAAGAAAATTATGTAGAAATATTTTACAAAATATTATTCGTTTTGATTAAAGGATACATTTACTTTCATAATGTGCAGCTGCCTTATTGTTGCAAGCTGAAGTGGTCGCATGTTGCCATTCCAAAAAGGTAACAAATGCATATCAAAGGCCGATTGCAACTGCTTGTATAAACACATATGTGTGTAAGTATGTATGTCTCAATGCGCATTCATAACTGCACACATACATGCACACATACACGCTTACTCGCATGTTTGCGAATAAATAGCAGAGTCTGATTTTGAATGCAGCTGCCAGCTGGCTTTGGCCAAAATATCAGAAACAACAGCGAAAACAAAAACCAAAAATAACAAACACACAGATGGAAATAAAACCAGTAATAAAACAAATTAATGGAACAAAAGTTCAGGTCAGCTGCTTCTTGAATGCAATATAAGGAGTTGCGTACATATACAGGGTGCACAAAGTAGTTGAGGATGGCTATAACTTCCCGAAGACATTTATTTTTTCTTTTTGCTCTTTTTCAGATAAAACATTGAGGACTACAACTAAACTCAAGTAATGAAGAGAGATGTAGTTATCGGCGCTATATCACAAATGCAAATCACACAGATTTATTAGCCTCTAATTTTCTTAAGGGCAACCGTTCATTCGTTTATAAGGTTCGCCTTGAATTGGAAGCTGCAGGCGGCAATACAGAATCTGTTGACAAATGCAGAAAACAACGAGAAATATTCTGACACTGTTCGATCTGCAGAATTTATTCAAGAATCATCATCAATCATTCACGAGGATAATCAATGAGTACCTTTTCGAGGAAGCTTATTGTTTCTAAGAACTTATCCGTCGAGTTATCCTTGAAGATCTGCGGTATAAATCCTACGTTGTGTGCAGATGACAGTTTAGGTCGAAGCAAACACGAGAACAGCGATTGCTCGTTCCGATCAAAACGCCTTCTAAACAAAAGTAAACACCCTGAAGCGCCTTTCCTAACGCAAAAAATGTTGACCTTCTAAACAAAATTAAACACCCTGAAGCGCCTGAAATGCGATGTTTTTTTCTCACGAAAATAAATTTTGACCAAGACCAAAATATCAACAGCAGAAATTACCAGAATGGCATACCTTCTATAAAGGCTCCTGTTGCCATGCACACAAAGCGATGGCGACACAAGATTGGATGGCTGCAAACTTACATGACCACATAACAAAGAACTTATGGCCGCCTAACACCCCAGACCTTATTCAGCTGGATTACTACGTATGGGGCGTAGTTGAGCGTGAAACGTGTAAACATTCTCAATACACCATTTCTCCTCTGAAGGCTACAACTAATACCGTTATGCTTAATATGAATAAAGATCATTTGATTAGGGCACACAATCGTTTTGGAACCCAAATCGAGGAGGTTATTGCTGTTAACGGATGATTTTATAGAAATTCTTATATAAAAAGATAATGTTGTGTAAAAAGTTCGTGAAGTTTGATTAAATTTGTTGTGCAAAAAGTTCGTTAAGTTTCATTAAATTTTGTTCAAAATAAATGCTAATTTAATTTACTCTCAAGTTCTCCTTAAACACCGGACGCACCCTGTAGATGTATAATATGTGCATAAGTATGTATGTATATATTGCATATAAACGCATGCAAGCCTCTATAGGCTCTCAAAAAACAAAAGTTGCTCCTTAAGAGCAACAGCAGGAAACCAACTCCGACCGGCATTCACCATCGCAAAAGAAAATTAACGGGGAACCTTTTTTAACCGAAGTTATTGTATGCATACTTACATACACATGCACACGTACATGTACGTGTACGAGTAGCAACAGAAAAATTAGGTTAGTTCTTTAAATTTAGGATTATTATGTATGGATATGTATGTATGCATGTATGTAGTATTTAGAGTAGCAGCTCTGTTATGCTTTTATGTAGATGCTGAAATACAAACATGTAGGACATGTAGTGCATATGAATGTATAAGTAAGAGAACATTCAGAGTATGTAGAAAAAGTTACAAAATATTATTTTGGTTTAAATCAAATTAAATGTAATTATTTTTAAGTTAGTTCATTTGATTTAAATGAAAATAATTTAATTTATCTTAATTTAAATTTAATTCAGTTAATTTATTAAGATTGTTTTATTTTATTGTAATTTAAATTCATTTTGTTTTAAATGATTTGAATTTATTTTGATTTTGTTGAAGTTAATTTATTTTAATGTGATATAATTTAAAGCATTTAATTCTGTTTTATTTTCTTTCATTTTATTTAATTTTATTTTATTTTACTTTTTATTTTACAATATTTTTTATTTCATTTCATTTTATTTTATTTTATTTTATTTTATTTTATTTTATTTTATTTTATTTTATTTTATTTTATTTTATTTTATTTTACTTTATTTTGAGCTTAATCCATCTCAGCTATTGCCGGAGATTACACATCCCGGATAAAATTTTCAAGGGATTGTGCTCTGGTGGAGCGTAGTCCAAGTTCTACGCCCATGCGATTGCTATTGCTTAAATATTTAAAAATCTACGAACTATTGCACATGTGCCCAGAATAGTCGACTTCTGCATGTCTTCTAAAAGGTGTTGGCAGTCATACTTCTTCAAATATTTTATTAGATGATTAGGCACTAATCCAGTGGAAGATATAATTATTGGTATTATACTCACTTCCCTCGCTTTGTACATCCGTTTAAGTTCTATGGCCAAAGCTGCATACTTCGATATTTTAGTGGATGTTGCGATTAAGTGGCACCGTTATATCGATTACTTCGATTGTTTTATTTATCTTCTCGAGCAAGATGATGCCAGGTTTGTTGGCAGCTGCGGTTTGATCTGTGGAAATAAATCTGTCCCAGTACAGTTTAAAATTTGCATTTTCCAATATTGCCTTTGGTTCATATTTAAAATACAACACTTCTGCTTGTAAGAGACCGTGTTTTATCGCAAGTTGTTGGTGGAGGATCTTTGCTATATATTTCTTTATTTATTTAATATTATTTAATCTAATGTAATACTTGCCCTGGTTGCTAAGTTTAAGTAGTGAAGCAAAGAGTCTAATTAGCGCCTCCACACTATTTTGTGGTCACACCCACCTACCAACAAGTTTACGGCTATTCCTTCACGACTATATCCAATCTGTGGGATAGAGAAGCCGTGTAAAGTTGTTTATGTCTGTACTGACCAAGTCTCCAAAAGCGGTTTGCCAAGAGCTAACAACCTCGCCTTCCATAGTTTAGGGCATTCATAGGGGAAGTGGAAGATATGCCCTTTTTCTCCGGTTGATTACAACTATGGCAGAATACCTATATTAAATTATAAGGGATGCCCATTTTGACAGATTGCTCTCCTATGAACGAGAAGGCAGTTATCCCTGTCGCGAGCCTGCAGGCAACGTTTCGTTTCATATTTGTCAGTGTTGACGTTTGTTTGTGGTTGTGGGTGGGCCATAAAGTTCTGCTGACTTAGCATGTCGTCTGATCTCTCCATCTAGAATACGCGATTTGTAGGTATTTTGATTAGATTGCATTCTTGCCAGTTCGTTCGCTTTTTCATTTCCTTCAATTTTCCTACGTCCCGGACCCAGATTCAGGCAATTTTATGGCTTACACTCAAGAATGTTGAAAATATATTGTAAAAAGGTGGAAGCACTTAGAGGCAGTTTTAGCATTTTTGACGTTTACAAAGCCTTCAGCCTCACACTCTCACTTTCATTTTGGTTTTTTGGTTTTTTAATTTTCATTCAAACGGATTAGAATTGTAAAATATTATTCTATATTTTTACTGTTGTAATGAGTCATAATATGTACAACCAAAACCACACAGCTTTTCAAAGTTTTAAAATCTGTACAGAATTTCTAAAATAATTTCCAGAATTGAAAAAAAAGTCTAAAAAGCTTTCAAAATTTCCTCAATAATTTTAACTTTTTAACTAGAAATTTTGTGGCAATGCAGTTAGCGAAAAAGAAAATTCAAAAATCAACGGTATTTTGTATAAAACTCTGTTCCCAGAAAAATTCTAAAAATTCTGGTTAAAAAGTTGACATTTTTTTTTAAATTCTGAAAATTTTTGTATAAAATTTGAAACTCTGCCTTAAATGGTTATGGTTTTGTGGTATTAAAATGCTTCAAATCACTATTATTAATATTAACGGGCTAATGGGCCAAATGGATAACCAAAAAATGTAAGATGTAATTTAGAAATTTCTTCGCAATATAACACAACTTAAAACAAACCTGGAAAGACGTACGAAAGGATGCAGAAAATATGGCAATGGCTGCCCATACGCGTATGCAGGCTCCATGGCAGAAGCAACAGGTAGTGGAACGTGGAAACGTGCTTAATACAAAAATTTACACAGAGTGAAGAAATAAAGGAGTGAATAAAAAATAAAATAAAAGAGATCCCGGTCCGACTTAAGAAACAACAGAGAGAAGAACGAGCAAAGCAAGCCATGTAAAGTTGAGCTGATCAGACAAAAAATGAGTAGCCCTTATACAGAGGCCATTATCGCAACCATCGGCCAGCACGTACATGCATACATACATACACATACATATAGCTGAGAATGAATAAACACAAAGTGCAAAGATGAATGTGGAGTACATGCGAGTCCAGAAAGCAACAATGAACATTTGGAGAGAAGAATTGGAAAAGAAACTCAACGGAAAACAGAGCGGTGAAAATGCGCTAAACAAATAAAAAGTCAAAGAACCGAAAGTAACGTACGAAAATGAAGTGAAAAAGTACAAAGAAATAGAAATAAACTGAAAAAGCAAGAAAAAGTAAATATAATACTATAAAGCTTAGCAAACACAAAATACCGGTTTCAGTTGCCCCAACCAGTTGCACTCTGTGCCCCTACTTCCATGCGAAGCCGACACTGTGCACTGCCGAACAGCAGCACTACTATACACCACTACCATTGCACGAGCCCACATAAAGTTAGCAGCAGCAGCAAGTTGATATTGGCGTTGCCACAGCAGTTAACATGGCTGTCAAGTATGGCTGTATTGGTAGGTATGTATGCATGTATGTATGAGCAATTGGATTTGTTGGAAGCCGATAGCATATAACACAAACACATGCACATACGTGCATATAAATAGTGATGGTTAGAAAAAAATAAAAAAAATAAGTAAATTTTAAGCTTTTGCAGCAAAATATTCCACTGATACAGCCATTTTTCATGAACGTCATTATATTGATGTATACAGGCAGGAAATTCTTGACCAATGCTAATACCTACTACATGTGGAGAATGAAGATCACGGCGTTGATGATGATTTTAATTATGATATTCATTAATAGCAGCAACAAACTATATATATACATACAGATGTATGTTTAAGCGATGATGGCCCACTCAGCCAAGCATACATATGTACATACATTTCTTCCTAAGCATGCACATATTTACAATACATATGTATGAATATGTGTATCTAGTAACTTTATGCAGCAAAAAGTCTCAAGTAAAAAGCCAAAGCAGCAAGAATTATTGTCGAGTCAGTGGCGACGCCAACAAGGAATTCAAGTAAGAAGTAAAATTAACAGCAACAGATGGCTCGTCGCAAGTCGCGGCTCCGTGCTTTGGGGCAACACGTACGTACAGGCAGCTCGCCATTCGAACCAAGCACGTTTCTACATACTGATATGCACACACACACATGCATACATATATCCATATAATTACCTTTAAGAATGTACACATAGATTTTCATACATACATACATACAAGCACAAAGTTACGTACGTAGATGTAAGAATATGCGTTTGCTTACATACATACATACATATACCAAGCAAGACAGCCAAACAAATAAACCTACAAGTTGCAGCCCCAGAATTGTTTTAAAAAACGACGCTGATGAAGTAGGACGAAGTGGCTGGCCGTTGCTATGTTTGCACAAGCGTCTCGATACATACATACAGAATACCTGTATATGTGTATGTGTGTCCATGTGTTTTTTTATACCCGCATGGAATGGAGTGCCTTGAACAAGCATAGAATGAGGAACCACTGAGTGGAAGACGTTGCTTGCGTATACAAATCCGAGGGTTCCACACACTCAAGCGTACACCTTTCACTGGCATACAAAACACGCGCACATAAATGCAGACGGACAAACGATGAGTAAGTATTCAAAGATTGCTTTTGTAACTACAGAAACGCATACACACATACACACACGCATATGTACGTAATGATGCACTTTTTTTGGCTGCACACCTGAGTTTTGAGCAGCAGCTGCAACGAGCGATGCGAGCAGGTAGCGTGCGCTTGTCAAGAACAGAATTCAGAAGTGCAAGAACCACGAGGTACGGCATAAGGGGATGAAGCGGTAGTGAGGTGATGTACATGCATACATACATACATACACACTGCATATATTGAATTGAAAAATGATTCATTTTTTTTAACTGGCAGCATTTCTTAGACATCAGCATTCGATCACAAATGAGATTCCTCTAAAAAAAACCTACTTTTAACTATTTAAGATGTTATTAGAAAAAATTATATGTATGTATGTACATCAATTTGATTTTTTTTTTACCATTGTATTTTTCATTCATTTTTTCATTTATTTTTTATTTTTCATTTATTTTTTTATTTTTATTTTACTTTAATCGCTCATTCACTTTCGCTACCGTATTACGGTGCATTGAAATAAGCGCTGATAATGACTGATATTGCACGTTATTGCTTTCAATTACCCACTTTGCATTGGCAGCAGCAGCAGCTATACTCGTGCAAACATGATTTGCCCAGCTCATGGCGCTGCCTGTAATGTCGACCTAATTTTTAACAAGTTTTTATTGGGTCGCTTTCGGTCTTGTCTATGCGGTACAAATTTTGCAATTAATTTTAAGCTAACTTGGCGATGTTGAAATTTTCATGCATATATATGTATGTATGTATGTATCTCAACTCTAAGCGTTAAAAATCAAAATATGTACAGGGCTGCCCATATTCGACGGACCCATCTGGCAACCCTGTATCTTTTGACAGAGACGTCAGATCGCTTAATGACATACCGCGTTGGAAGCGTCAGTCCAAGCAGATTTTTACCATGGAACAGTACAACTCGTCACCAGGTGGCGCTGCAGAGTAGCAACTTCTGTCCCGTTCAACCGGTTATCATGAAAGTGGTGGAACAATTTTTCCCAAACATTGCACAAAACTACAAAAACCATCAGTGGCTCAGTACGCGTGTTATATTAGCAGCCAAAAACATCGATGTCAATACCATCAACTTCACTATTCAGCATGGAATACCCAGTGAAACGACAACATACTGGGTTGCCCATATTCGACGGACCTATGTGTTTTTTTTTAAATCAAAGAAAAACACAAAATTTTTGATGTTGACGATAATAATCATTTCATTTGGTTCAAGTAGATTTGTTGACATCACTTTCTGAGTATGATATATCTCAAATGACCGCCTTGAGCCTGTACGCCGTATTGTGCCCGTTTTGCAGCATTTTCCATAGTTTTAGCTAACATTTTGGCTGGAATAGCGGCTATTTCCTCACAGATGTTGTTCTTGAGCTCTTCTATGGTCTTTGGCTTATTAATACATATAAACCTTTGATTTTAAATATCCCCACAAGAAGAAGTCAGGTGGCGTTAAATCGGACGAACGCGGTGGCCAGTCAAAATCGCCACTTTTCGACATCAAACGACGAGGAAACAATTTCTTCAAAAAATCGATTGTGGTGCGAGCTGTGTGTAGTGGAGCGCCGTCTTGTTGAATCCAGAACTGCCTCATATGCTTTCGACGAATAATTGGCATTACAAAAGTGGTTCTCATATCGCGTTAACGCTCCTCATTGACGGTAACAGCTTGGCCATCTTCATTTTCGAAGAAAAACGGCCCAATAATCATTTTCGCACTAACGCCGCACCAAACAGTGGCTTTTTCGTACCTCTTGAATTTCGTGAGGATTTTCAGTGGCGTAAATACGGCAATTTTGCTTGTTTACCGTCCCATTCAATAAGAAATGAGCCTCATCGGACATGATGATTTTGTTCTTCTTCTTTCGACTTCTTTTCTTGAATGTAAATTCCAACAATTTGGAAGCGCTCGCGTGGGGTGTACTGATCCATGGTAAAAATCTGCTTGGACTGACGCTTCCAACGCGGTATGTCATTAAGCGATATGACGTCTCTTTAAAAAAGATACATGGTTGCCAGATGGGTCCATCGAATATGAGCAACCCTGTATAAGTCCATCGATACTGTGGAAAATCAAGACGAAGTTGTCAACTATCCAACTGAATTCTTGAATTCGCTTGATTTGCCAGGCATGCCGCCGCACGTTCTTATATTGAAAATTGGCGTACCCATCATTCTTCTTCGAAACATATGTAAATCCACCACGAGTTTGCAACGGAACCCGACTCTCAGTCAAGAAAATGATAAACAATGTTATCGAAGCAAATTTTGACTGAAAAATTCAAAGGTGAAGACGTACTGTTGTCACGTATCCCAATGCTCCCGACAGATATGCCATTCGAATTCAAACGTTTACAGTTCCCGGTGGGACTCGCTTTTGCAATGACAAGGACAATCGTTACAAGTGCGTGGATTAAATTTGGAGAATCCATGCTTCTCATATGGACAGCTCTATCTGGCTTGCTCACGTGTCGGAAAACCTACTGATTTATTCGTCTACGCAACAGATGGAAAAACAAGAAATATTGTGTATCCCACTGCACTGCAATAAACAACGAATTAAACTAAACTTTGTAATGTCACAATTTTTTCGAAATACCATAAACAAAATCAATGAAATGATTTAGAATGAATTGAATGTTTGTGTACTGATTTTTCTTAAATTTATTTTAGTTGTTGGTGTAGCAACGCGCGCCGGGTACAGCTAGTATATGTACATATATATGTATGTATGTATGCATGTACATACATACTGACAAACTTTGTTCGTATATTCGATGAAATGCATTTTTGAAAGGAGTTCTCCTCTTCGGCTAATTAAGCGGTAAATCCGTGCTAGATGAACAACAACGAAGCTGAATGAGAGAAATGAGCGAATTCACATTAGCAAATAAATCACGTATACCTGATCTTTTCGCTTTTTATCCACACATAAAGAGTGCATGCGTGCAGTTGTACGTGTATGTACGTGTGTATATGGTATGCCGACAAGTATTGTGCAACTTCATCGACCCGAACACATTTTCCAGCATTAGAAGTGCTCCAGTTTTAATGCTGGCCACTGTGTGCGATTGGCTATTATCTTCGAAAAGAGATTGAGTGCAGCAGATTAGGCTGGACAAAATGACTATTTATGTGCGTACCGAATTATGTGCATATGTAGTAAGAGTATGTAATTGCATATGCATACATGCATGTATAAATAATTTATATGCGTATGCTCTACATTCGTATATGTTTTCTCGAAAATCTTTATGTTTATTTAGGCGCGTAAACAATATTTGCCTTCCATTTTCTATTTCGTGGCATATTTTCATATATCATGAAGTCAACCTTTAGTAGTCAATACAGTACGCACGAATGATGAAAGCATGATTATTTTTTCGGGAATTTTAGTGCTGACAAATACAGGGGGGTCCATATAGTGATGTTTTTTTTTTATTTATTATTGTTATTATTATTTTTTTTTAAATCACATGTTATTTAGACAGTGACAACTCTTTCCTATAGCAAATTTTGAAAAAAAGTCAGAAACTGTCACTAAGACCTTGGATTGCAGGGTTAACAAGATGCGCTACTACGAAGCCAGCCTAGGCAGCCACATGCATGAAATTGAGTTCCATTCCATTAATAATGGGAATGCTTGCTCTTTCGAATAAGCCACTATAGCAAATTTATACCGGAAAAATTTATTTTTTATTTAGTTTCTTAATCTTTACAAAGAAATCTCTTTATGGATCATCAAAAAAGAATTTGTTACTCAGTAACCTTTTTAGTTTTCCAATATTAAATACGACAACAAACGACAATCAAAAATGCCGCGATTTTGGTGTCAATACCCCTCTTGATTTCTCTCAAAGATTTCCCCTATCGAAAAGACGCGCTCTATTAAGCACACATATATTTACATACACACATTTATAACGGGTGATTTTTAAAAAACGCACCAACCCATTCGGCTACGGCGACCGCCAACGGGTGATTTTTAGCTATTATCTTTTTGAACAGCTGACGCACGTTTCGTGTTTGGTTTCACTGTCAAACATCTTCAGTTTGGTCTATAATTTAACCATGGATCGTCTTACAAACGCACAACGCTTGCAAATCATTGAATTTTATTATAAAAATGCGTGTTCTGTTAAGAAAGTTTATCGCGCGCTTCTTCCATTTTATGGTGAGTTTAATCGACCCACTGAAGCGGCTATTCGAGCTATTGTGACTAAATTTAGAAACAAATTTACATTATTGGACATCAAACCAGCAAGACGCTTACGTAGAGTGCGAACTGAAGAAAATATCGCAGCTGTATCGGCCACTGTTAATGATGAACGTCAATTATGGATTCGTCGCCGTTCGCAGCAATTGGGCCTCTGTTACTCAACAACGTGGAAAATTTTGCAAAAGGATTTAGGTGTGAAGCCTTTCAAAATACAGCTGGTGCAAGAATTGACGCCGAACGACCTACCGCAACGCAGAATTTTTGGTGAATGGGTTCTTGGAAAGTTGGCCAAAGATCCACTTTTTTATCGAAAAATTGTGTTCAGCGACGAAGCTCATTTTTGGATCAATGGGTACGTAAATAAGCAGAATTGTCGATTTTGGAGTGAAGATAAGCCAGAAGAATTGCAAAAGCTACCAATGTATCCAGAAAAGGTCACAGTTTGGTGCGTTTTATAGGATGGAGGTATCATTGGACCGTACTTCTTCCAAGATGCTGCGAATCGTAACGTAACTGTGAATAGTGAGCGCTACCGTGAAATGATATCCAACTTTTTTTTGCCCAAAATGCAAGAGCTTGACTTGCATGACAAGTGGTTTCAGCAAGACGGTGCCACATGCCACACAGCACGCGGAACAATGGACTTGTTGAGAGGCGAGTTCGGTGAACATTTTATTTCACGCTCGGGACCTGTCAATTGGCCCTATTTTTTGTAGGGCTATGTTAAAGCTCATGTCTATTCAGACAAGTCTGCTTCAATTAACGCATTGGAAGACAACATTAAATCATTTATATGTGAGATACCGGCCGAAACATTGGAAAGAGTATGCCAAAATTGGACTAAGTGGATGGACCATTTGAAGCGCAGTCGCGGTCAACATTTGCATGAAATAATCTTCAAACGTTAAATTATATGGTCTGTACTATCGATTTAAATAAAAATTTCATGTATTTTTCTGAATTTTACGTGTTTTTTTTTAAACTTTCCTATAGCTCTTAAAAAATCACCCTATATATAAAAAAAACTACTTGAAGTTCTTGTAAACAAACTTGACTTCCGTAATTAGGGCAATGTGAGGGTAATTCACTCCTTCATCTATTGCATCGATAGTGTAAACACAAATGTACGTGTGTATGTAGCTGTACTTATTTATATATTTCACATACGAAGATGCAGTTTAAAGTGCCTGCATATGTATTGAATTTAAATAATGTTACTGATAAGCCATGAATATATGTATGTAAGTAGCTGACTGAGAGGTAAATGAGGGATACATATATTTTATTGTATGTAAACTACTGTGTAATACACCCTGTACGGCTTGAACAAGCTTGATCTAGGAAACTTATGTACCTGGGTACCTGGGTAAGTACAGCAATTCTTTTGTATGCTTTCGTTTTTGTACGCGCACACAAAAAACTGTCCAAACCGACTAGAATATCTCAGTCAAAACTTTTTGCGCCGTAACCATATTCCGCCTTGTGACTGGCAGAATCTGGCATTACATTGATTTGCCACCATAAGTATGTTGCTAAGCGATTCTCATAAAAATTTTGAATGCAGCAGTCAAAAGCGCATTTCCAAAAGACTATTGAAATAGTATTCGCATTTGATTTAGTGATGCGGGTGGAACCGCCGTATCAGAGCAGAAAGTAGAAAGCAATTGCAGGCGCTTGCGTAAAAAATTCCGGATAACACAACGACTTCTGCCTGTTTTTTTGCAATTAATTTGATTGACAAGCCTGAATCCTTGTAGGACAAAATTTTTCCAGCTCCTCTTGTGATAATATTAAACCCCTCGGCATTTTAGCTTAAAATGAATAAAATTATAATTAAAGTGTCTTATCAATTTGAAATGCCGAAAAGACTAGAAAAGTGCAGCTTTTTGGAAAAAGATTACGGGTTGTTTGATGGAAGTCTTAAATCTATAACTGTTAAAATGAGTAAAAGCTACTCCGGCAAGTAAAAGCGATCTTATAGTAGTTCAAAAATTCTTTCACGTGGCCCCAAAGAAAAAAGTCACAAGATCACCTCTTCGAGAGATAACTCGCGCCGGACTCTTTTCCCATAAAAGATCAATGGTTTCGTTGCTTTTGTGGCACGTAGCGCCGTCTTGTTGAAAATAAACGTTGTCCAGATCAATACGAGGGGTGCCATTTATATTTCGGGATTTGGCAACCCTGGTGTTGCAATCTGGCAACTGACAGCTGTATCGCAAAGTTTGACATTTTTTGGCTTTTACGTACTCAGAACGTTTTGACATACCAGCGCTATTTGTGTTGTTTACAGTAACTTAAAAGATTCATCTCAAATGTGGAATGGAATTAAATCCTGAACATTTTCGTGCGATTATTTTTTACAACTTTCGACGTGGATTAACTCAGCAACATTGCATGGATGAACTAAATTCATTTTTTGGCGATGAAGCTCCCTCAAGGACCAGTGTTTATCGATGGTATGGTGAATTCAATCGTGGTAGTAGTTCAATCCAAGTCGAATTTCGTGAAGGTCGTCCAAAATCAGTTGTTGTTCCGAAAATCATTGAGGCTGTGCGCGAACTGATATTACAAGATCGTCATGTGACCTATCGTGAGATTGAGACAATCTTAGGCATTAGTGGGACCAGCATACATTCAATATTGCATAAACATTTGACTGTCAAAAAAATTTGTTCGCGTTGGATCCCACACAATTTGTCAATCGCTCAAAAAAAAGCTCGTGTCGATTGGTCGAAGGAAATGCTCAAAAAATACGATCGCGTGGCTTCGAAACACGTCTATGACATCGTGACAGGTGATGAATAATGGATTTACGCGTATGAGCCCGAAAGTAAACAGCAGTCGACTGTATGGGTGTTTCAAGATGAGCCAAATCCAACAAAAGTTGTTCGCGCATGAAGCACTTCCAAGCAAATGGCCTGTTTTTTCGGAAAAACTGGACATGTCGCAACCGTACCACTAGAACAACGCAGAACAGTAAATTCTGAGTGGTACACAACCATTTGTTTGCCAGTTGGCTTCCAAGAAATTAGGAAAACCAATCGCCAAAGACGGATCACTCTTCACCAGGACAATGCGGCTCAAGCAAATGTATTTTTGAGCATCCCAAACATCGAATTAATGGGTCATCCGCCATATAGTCCTGACTTGGCACCGAATGACTTTTTTTTATTCCCGTACGTAAAAAACAAACTGAGAGGTCAACGTTTTTCGACACCTGAAGAAGCGGTTGCGGCATTCAGAATGCATGTTTTGGAGGTACCTCATTCAGAGTGGCAAATGTGCTTCGACAATTGGTTCAAACGCATGCAAAAGTGTATAGATCCGCCTGGAGAATATTTTGAAAAACAATAAAGTGATTTTCGATGATTAAAATTTGTTTTTGTTCTCTAATCCCGACATATAAAAGGCACCCCTCGTACCATCCAATTCCGGCCATAAAAATTGTTAATCCTCTCTCGATAGCGCAATCCATTCCAAAAAAACACCTGTTATAGGAAAACCCTTTATATGTAATTCGTTGCGCTGCTATTATTTTGCACACAAGTGTATGTACACTCACTTTGACAACAGCGCCGATTTTCAGGTAGAGGCAATTGGCCGCTCCCCCTCCCGTGAAGTACTACCTAACGGGATGGAAACGGGGCTGTGGTGGGTTTTTAGCGGGTGAGTAGAAAGATAAGTCCCAACTTTTCGTCTTTCAATGCTTTTTGTCAACCTCTAGAGAGAAAAAAAAATTTTACGTTATAACAGGTGGCGCTAAAGTAGTCCTCCTATCAGAATATGCTATAAATTTTGCGATTGTCCCCTAATTTCAGTTCTGTTTTGACATTTGTGTAGTAAACACATGCGAAATACACGTTAATAAACAATGTTATGCTACACTGCTCCAGAACGCGGAATATTGCTGACTATTTATTTGACCAATAATCGGTCGGTGACTTTGGAACAACGTGAATTTCGTCGCAGATTTCCTCGCCGTCCAACGAGTACTGGTGAAACACTGCGACGTTTAGCCGCTCGCCTCGAAGAGACTGGCATAACACGAGATGCTGCCAGGCGTGGCAGACCCCGGAGTAACCGTTCTGCAGAGAATATTGCTGCTGTAGCCGAGGATGTCATGGAAGCGCCGTCGACATCGACCAGACGACGTGCCACGCAAATGGGTATCAGTCGACGGTCTTTACAGCGAATTTTGGTACAATATTTGAAGATGTTTCCGTACGAAGTCCAGACGGTGCATCAGCTGTTAGCTGCTGACCACCAATCGCGTCTAACATACGCTCAAACCATCCTTAATCCCCACCAAGAGGAATATGATTTTTCATCAAAAATAATCATGAGTGATGAGGCCCACTTCCATCTTAGCGGGTACGTAAATAAGTAAAATTTACGCTTCTGGGGCACTGAAAATGCGCGTGTAACCCACGAAGAGCCATTACACCCGCTCAAAGTCACTGTATGGTGTGCTGTTTTCGCTGGAGGAGTCATCGGACCTTTTTTCTTCGAAGACATCGCGGGGCAAACGGTTACTGTGAATGGTGAGCGCTACAGAGCAATGATTAACGAGTTTTTTTTTGCCGCAACTTGATGAATTGGGATTGGAAAACATGTGGTTCCAACAGGACGGTGCAACGGCACACACTGCACGTGCCACAACCGATATGCTGAAGGATGCATTTCCCGGGCGCCTAATCTCCCGTTTTGGCGATTTGCACTGGCCAGTAAGATCGCCTGATTTGACCGCTCCATACTTCTTTTTGTGAGGCTTTTTGAAGTCGCGGGTTTATGTCAACAAGCCTCAGACTCTTGCAGCTCTTAAAGACAATATCCGTCAAGAATGTGAGGACCTATCGCCGGAAGTTTTGGCCAAAGTGATGGAAAATGCCATAAAAAGGGCTTAAATGGCAATCAACTGTGGCGGCGGCCATTTACATGACATCATATTCTCGACTTGATGTAAAAAAAATTAAAAGACCAAATAAAAATAATCCACAAGAAGAAGCAAAGTTTTTCATTTTTTTTTTTAATTACAGCCAAAAAACATCGCAAGGTTACTTTTGCGCCACCTTGTACTTACTTTGTTTACATGCTGTAAAAACATAAATATTTTTTTATTTTTTCTAACTTTAGACCACTTTTTAAATAAAATCAAACATGTTTTTAAATTTTTCCTTTTCTTTTTATTTTGATTCTCAAACTCATTGCTTCTCACACTTTTATCATCTTTACTCGTTTTTTTTTTATTTAATAAATTCTGGCCAGTAAAAAATCAATGCCTTACAAAAATATTTTTTTTATTTGTATGCAGATATGTATATTATTAAGGCTACATACATACATATGTGCATACTCCTAATTATACATAGGTGCCTATAAACAAATATTCGCATCTAGACTTTAATTTTTTTTTTTTTTTTTGTAATTATTATAACTACAAGTGGCATTTCGCGTTTTATTACTATTTTAGATCGCTTGGAGAAAATACTACATTACATTTACGGCTGCGGCATAGTGTAGACTTGCCGGGGTGTAAATGGGGACCACACAGTTAAAAAATATATTAAAATGCTCACTTATCACTTACAGTTATTCATATATACTAAATGTATGCATGTATGTGTAACATTTAATTAAACAACAGTAAATTATTCATTTGTAACTCAATATTACAGCTCGCTGCCCAGCTACTAGCTGGCTATATAGTAGGTTTTTTGTAAATTAAGTGGAAAGGAAGATTTTCCTACAGATCCTAGTGATCTTAGTGTTTTTTTTATATTTATTGCCTTTTTAAGTTACTTAGTTTGCTTTAAATTACGATTTCGTCATTACTTTTGAATACTTAAATACTTTGAATGTAATGGAAGTACTTTCGTACGTTAGAACAGAAATAAAATAAAAAGGAATATTACAATAATTATAATAATAATAAAGACAACTAAATGCGCGTTTCGTGTTGGATTCAATAAATTAACACATGTTTTTTATTTATTTTCTCATAGTTTTGCTTTTTTGTTTTTTTGCATTTTTAGTTTTAGTTTTGCATACTTCGACTTCCTTCGTGGAATATAATCGTACATCTGTAGCTCATGACTTGTCCACAACATATTTATTCAAAAATAGCAGTCATCATGGCTCCACTACAAATATACATAGTTTGTTCGGTAGTTTTTTATTTTATTTTTTTCTCTCTACGCTTCTCTACATTCAATTTTTTAATGTCTTACAGTTATGTTCATCACTTGTTTTCGCATTAAATTATTAGTAATACAATAAAAAAATTTAATTAAATTAAATTAATTTAAATTAAAACGAGCGCTTATGTGTGTGTGTGCGTATGTATTTGTGTATGAGCTGCGTACGGCATTTATTGGAACCCAATCAAGCGTCTCTCCACCATCCAACACACACACATTCATTTGCATACATATGTATGTACATCTACTATACTCGTATGTATAAATATGCGCCTAATTTTAAAGTCTTTTACATTCTGCATGAAATGTCATTGGAAAATTTGTATTCCGGTTTTAATTTAGTTCTAGTTTTAGTTTTATATGCGCCAACCCTGTTCGTCATCCACATTTGAGTCCGTGTCGGAAGGTTCTTCGCCATACATATCGGCCAATTTGCGGAATCGTGGTCCGAAATTCGACAAATAGTCAAAATTGAGATCGCCATCATCAGTGCAGGACGCCAGACTCGAAAGACTGCCGTCCGAGTTGCCATCACCTTCGTACGCGTAGTGTCGCACATCGTCCACCGGATAGGTGCCCGCCTCCCGATCGCAATTCTCCTTTTTATCACCCAAGAAGCCACCTATGTCGGGTATCTCATTATTTGGGTCTTTGATCGCTTGCAACGCATGCGGATCTTTGTAGAGCTTCTCCTCGTAGAAGGGTTGTGTGCGCAACACATTGAGATCATAGTCAGTATCCCGCTCGCCGCCGCCCTCATCTTCATAGTTGATTATCGTTTCGCGTATATCATCGATGTCTTTTTCATGCCAGCCATTCTTCTGTTTCTTTTGCACAACCACAGCCAATAAAATAATGAGCAGCAGCATTATACAGGCCACAATCGCAATGATGAAATTTCGATCTATCCCAAAACTCACCGCCACAGCAACGGCGCGTTGACAACCCGAATCGATGTTGCGCGATATTGCAGGCGCACCCAAGTTGTAGGTGTGATTATTGATCGTGAGATTTCGTATGCAGCCAAAGAAACCTTGCCTGCTCGGCGTGTAGGTCCAGTTTAGTTTGTAGCCGAGTTGCAGTAGATCTACGGGTGTGCCACCCAGCTGCAGCGGTGCATTAACATTTAGAAATTCGTTGGGGCCTTGCGGCGCACCCAAACTCATGCAAGTAGATAGTCGGCAATTGTCCACTGTCATTTCAATGCTGGCCTTTTGTAGTATAATGTCTAGTTGATAGGATTTGCCTACCTGCAATTGGATGTGGCGATGTTCGATACGTATGGCACCCGAGCCATAGTCCACCGTCAGTGTGGGATAACCTTTGACTAACTCTAATGACAAGAAATCGGATAGTGGCAGTAGTGGGTTATAGTTTAACGGACCTAAGTACATAATTAAGCCTTGATCGGTTTGAGGCGCCACTTCGAGGCTTATTTTCGTATTCTCGCACGGCGAAATGGGTTCATAGAATGCGTAGCCATTGCCATAGAAACCAACAGAGACCAATTCGCAGTGTGGACCCGTAAAGCCGTCAATGCAGTCGCACATGTCGTTTTCACCTATGCGCGGTGTGCCGCCATTGAGGCAGTAAGTGCTTATGCGCGCCTCACAAACGCAATGCCACTCAATGAAGGCCGTCACGCCCACAAATGACGAAGTATTTGAGTAGATCATGTAGGGTATGTTTGACTTGTGCAGCGTGTTCATGCACGATGATTCGCATTTATGCCGCTCGATGAGACATTCGTCAATATTCACCATAAGCATTTGCAGGCCCAACTCCTTTTCGAGCATCTGCTGATGCTGTGCCACGATGCCATTCAACTTCTCTGGCGCATAGTAGGGTGAACCATGTGCTGAATAGCGCACATCCAAGGTATTGTTGGTATTTTGAAGCACCGTAAAAACATCTACATTTGTAACGGTTGTATTGAATAATTTGGCAAGCGCATATTGGAGACGGTCTTTTAGTGAAAGTGAATCGTCGGCTTGCGCGTCGCGCGCCACTGCGATGAATTGTTCCTTGGTAATATTGAAGAAGCGTATGCTGCCGCTCTTATCGACCGCTTCTTCGGGCAATTCGCGTACAACAATTGTGACATCGGCGTCCACTGAGTGGCGCGGAATAAAGGTCGATTCTTCGGTGACCACGAACTCAAGCAGATATTCACCTTCTTGTGTACGTTCAAGCATAGTGATCATGCCAGTACTGGGATTCAAACGGAAATTATCGTGTGGTATGCCATTCTTCCAACGGAATTCCTTGTCTTCGAGATCCCAATCGTCGGGATCATCGACAAAAACGCGTCCCACATCAGTGTCGGGCGCTTCACCTTTGTAATTGTATATGAATATGCGCGATGAACCTTCCGACATCGCATTGTCATTGTCATCGCCAATGATCAGATGTAAAATGCTCACCATACTTCGCTTCGGTTGGCCAGAATCGCTTATTCTTATGGGTATAAAATATTCCTTTTGTTCCTCACGATCGAATTGCACATTTGCGAACAGATAATCGTTGTCGATGCTAAATTTCGCCTTAATATCTGCGGACGCCTCACTGTCGATGCCGTAAGTGTATGGCGGCCCATTCTGCGGTTCGTCATAATCATTCGCTTGCAACTGCACAACTTGTCCGGGGTTTCGGTTTTCTTGCCAAATAACTGGCATCGTATTCACCAAGAAGGGCGCATTATCGTTGATGTCTTGTAGATTTATTATCACATGCGTCACAGATTTCAAACCGAAGCCATCTTCATCAACTGCCGCAATCAGCACCTGCCAACTCTTATGGCCATCTGGTGGGTCGCGATCCAGCGGCTTTATCAACTTTAAGCAGCCTTCATTGTCAATTGTCAGCATTTTCTTTTGCTCTTCCTTCACCACCGAATATTTAATGTGTTGATCTGCAGAGCGATTTTTGATATCCGGATCGTAGGCTTCAATATTCAATATGCAATAGTCATAGACCATTTCCTCTTGTATGGTTTTCGAATATTTCTCCTTAAACTCTGGTGGATTATCGTTAACGTCCGCAATTTCTATCTTAACAATCGCATAATCGTCATAAATGCCATCAAAGGCACGTATCTTCAGCAAATATTCGGTAATATTTTCATAATCCAGCCGCTGGTTCACGGTGATCGTGCCGGTCTTCTCCTCGATTTTGAATGCATTTCCCACATTTCCACTTTCAATTGTGTACAGAATTTGTGACGCATTGTCCTCATCTTCTGCCATTACCTCAATAACAACGAAATTTATATTGGCATCCTCTGGCAAACGATCGGGTACATATTCGGGTAATTGAAAAATTGGCTTGTGATCGTTCTTGTCCGCAATTTCGATACGAAAAACTTGTTGGCCCCTATTCGGTTCGCCGTTATTGAACAAACTCGATGGCGAATTGTCACTCGCAATCACCTTCACATTGTAGAAATCACGTTCCTCACGATCGAACGTGGTCAGCGCCGTTATGTTGCCAGTGTGCGGATCAATTTTGAAATATTCACGATTATCGGCCAACTCAAAGGACACAATATTGTTCGCTTCGGTGCCATCCATATCAAAGGCACGTACCTGCATCACAGGCGTTCCCGGTGGCTCATTCTCGAGCAGTGTGCCCTTTTTCACTTCAGTAAAATATGGTATATTGTCGTTTACGTCCTCAACCTTGATTTTCACCACATGCTCTGCCACCAAATCGTAGGTGTTGCGCGCACTCATTGTTAATGTGTACTCTGTCACGGATTCATAATCGAGTAATTTACCCAAACCAATTGTTACGGTAGTGCCAGTCTGATCGAAGACAAACGTCTTCTTGCTATTCGTCTGCTCAGTGCGCCCAGTAATTAACTCGAATATCACTTCCGGTTTATCGGGAACATTTGAAACTGCACGTAGCGTAACTATGGGCGTGGAATAGTTCATGTAGTCCTCTTTCAGGTAAATGGGATCTTCGATGGGATCAACAAAGGACGGCGGCTTCTTTGACGATTCTACAACGCGTATACGCACTTCAATTTGTGCATCTTGCGGCGGATCTGGCACAATGCTATTGTAGGCGCGTACGTTGATTGTGTAGTGTTGGCCGGGACGTTTGTCAATGGGACGGTTTAGATAAATGATGCCTGCTGCTTTGTCGATTTTAAAGTACAAATGATCGCGATCGGGTAGGATTTCGTATTCGACAATACTATTGTTGCCATCATCCAGGTCACTGGCCGAGATGCGCATCACAATTGCGTCAGGCTGCAAATAAAGGAGAGCAGAAAAATGGAATTCAGGTCAGGATATATGAATATACAGACATATACATAAGTTATTAAGCGAAGAGAAATAGCTTCTTGCTTTTTCTTAAATATTACAGCGGTGAAAAATACAAATGTTCTGTTTTATTATATATGGCTAATGCTAGCAGATGCACGCGGCTGCGCTTGCGCGTAAAATTAAATATTTTATGTGTTTAACCCTTTTACATCATTCGACGGAATAGTCTGCGCGAACAATAACTCGCTTTCAGAACGGAATAATCAGCAATAAATTTTTTTTTTTTGTTGAAGGAAAATATTAGGTGCGCAACTAAGTTCTCACTGTTTTTTTTTTGATGAAAATACAACTTTATTCTGAAAAAATGGTTACAAGTGAATCATTGAAAGTATTGCCCATCGCTGGCTACTATTTTTCCCCATCTTTCTGGTAGATCTCGTATACCGTCGCGGTAAAAATGTTCATCTTTAAAGGCTATGCACGGATCAAGCCATTCTTTGATGTCTTCATATGAATGGAACTGCTGATCGGAACAGGTGATAATCGGACGGCGCAATATCTGGAGAGTATGGCGAGTGGGATAGGATTTCCCATTTCAGTGTTTCCAGGTAGATTTTAACGGGTTTGGCAACGTAAGGCCGAGCGTTGTCATACTGTAGAATCACTTTTTCATGCCTTTCCGCGTACTACGGCCACTTCTCGCGCAGTGCTCGACTCAATCGCATTAATTGAAGTCGGTACCGATCCCCAGTGATGGCTTCGCTTGGTTTTAACAGTTCATAATAAATACCACCAACTTGGTCGCACCAAATACATAGCATAACCATCGCAGCGTGAATATTCGGCCTAGGCGACGACGTAGAAGCATGACCGGGCAATCCCCATGACTTTCTTTTCTTTGGATTGCTGTAATAAATCCATGTTTCATCACCCGTCACGATGCGATGAAGAAAACCCTTCCTTTTTTGCCGCTGGAGCAGTTGTTCACAGGCGACACAGCGAAAAAACGACGTTCCACATCCCATGGTTTTAATTCATAAGGAACCCAAGTCCCCTGTTTCTGAATCACTCCCAAAGCATGCAATCGCTTGGAAATGGATTGGTGGGTAATACTGAAGCACAAGCCCTTCTTTGCTTTGTTTTGACACGGATCCACATTGAGCAATGCCTCCAATTCAGCGACTTCGAAGGTTTTTGGCCTTCCTTCACGCGGACGGTCGTCAACATTAAAATCACCGTCTTTGAAGCGACGGAACCAATCTCGGCACGTTGTTTCACTTAAAGCAGCATCTCCATAAACTTGTTGTAGCTCTCGATGCGCTTCAGCTGCCGTTTTTTTCGAATGAAAGAAGAAAATCAACACTTCCCGCATATGACAATTATTCGGACATTTTCACAAAACCAAAAGTATATAATACCAAAACAAAATCACTAATGGGTCGAAGCAGTTTGTTTACCATATGTCTAAGCTTGGACGTTTAGGTTATGTTAGAATCGACTAGCACACACTGCTGGCGGCATCTATTGATAAACAGCGGGAACTTAGTTGCGCACCTAATAGTTTTATTAAAAGATCTTGTGCCTGATCGAAGCTTTTTTTCAAAATTAACAATATGGCGACCTCAGGAAATATTTTTCAGATTTTCAAGAAAAAAACCGACAACTAATTGTAAAAAACAAAAATCGAAATTTTTGAAAAAAAAATCCTTTAATCAGGCACGAGTTTTTTATGCTTTTCAAAAGCAGTATAAATTTTATTGAAATCTACCAAGCGGTTTTTAAGTTACAGTGATCACCAGTTCAAGTATAGTTTTGAGAAAAAGTTTTTTAAAGTTTTGCTATCGAAACCGAGTTTGCTAGTGCCCGAGCGCCCTTTGTTAATTGTTGAATATTTGTCGGATTCAATTCTAATTTTCACACACCATTTTTAAGTCCAATTTTTGGAAAATTCTGACTACCCCTCACCCCATAAGGCAATTCAAACCTTTTCGATTTAGAAAATAAGTGGCAGCACCAATCAAAAAACCCGTATTGCGTTAAGTAAAATATTCTCAATCATAATATGCGCGAGACCCCCATTATATTACTTAATTCATCTGTGCTATTATTTACGACTTGCAAATACTAACATCTTGGGAGTTAGGTGGCAACGCTATATACAAATACTTATAATTAAAGCTTTGCTCATGCTTTGGTCCAGAGGGAGAAGGGTGGTAGGTGATATATGTATATACGAGGTGTGTTCCAAAAGTATCGCGAATTTTGAATTTTCGCAGGTTACGTATATTCCAATTTCGATTTTTTTGTGGCGATATGTTGGTGTTCATGTCTCTCACTCATGCCGACGAGTTCAGTCATTTTGAATGTTCAGTTAATTGTTGACAGCTGCTTTGCTTGCACGTATGGATCAAAGAACCTTTATCAAATTTTGTGTGAAAAACGAAATTAAGTGAGCGGATGCATTCCGAATGTTAACTATGTCATACGAAGAAGCTACTTTGGAACAAACCAACGTTTATCGGCGGTACAAAATGTTCTCAGAAGGCCGAGAAGATGTGAACGACGAAAAGCATGCCTGACGCCCGAGCACTTCAACAACAGTCGAAAAAATGGATGAAGTGAAAAAAATAGTATTGGCCAATCGTCGAATCACCGTTAGAGAAGTTGCTGAGGACCTAGACATATCGATTGGCTCGTGCCATTCGATTTTTTTCAATGATTTGGGCATGAGACGGGTCGCCGCAAAATTCGCAAAACTGCTCAATTTCGACCAAAAGCAGCATCGCATGAACATTGTTAATGAGATGTTGGACTCCGTTCGCGACCACCCAAATTTGCGCCAGAGGATCATAACTGGTGACGAATCGTGGGTTTATGGAAACCAAAGCTCAATCATCTCAATGGAAGTTGCCGCACGAACCAAGACCGAGAAAAGCGCGCCAAGTTCGATCGTATGTAAAAGTTTTGTTTACCATTCTCTTCGATTGCAGGGGCGTTGTGCAACAGAGTTCTTGCCACAGGGTAAAATGGTCAATAAGGAATACTACCTGCAAGTTATGCGCAATTTGCGCGAAGCAATACGCCAGAAACGTCAGGATTTGTGGCCGACTTTTTGGCCAAAAACAAAAACACTAATGATGCCACAGCCACCGTATTCCCCAGATCTGGCCCCCTGTGACTTTTTCTTGTTCCCGAAACTGAAGAGGCCCATGGAAGGGCGACTACGCTACGATTGACGAGACAAAGACGCTTCGATGCCGAACAAGATAAAAAAAAGATTTTTTGAAGTGCTTCGAAGATTGGAAAAAACGTTAGCACAAGTGCGTAATATCTCATGGGGATTACTTTGAAGGGGACAAAAAAAGATAATAATGAATAAATAAATAATTTGTGAAAAAACACAAACACGCGACACTTTTTGAACACACCTCGTATGCGAAATATGTACGTATACAACTTGGGTTTCCATAACTTCCATGATGGCAATGTCAAGATGTATGTATGGGAAGAAACGACGGCTTCAAGAAGTGCACAGGAAGTAGCATCATGCATTTTAGTGCATTTGGAGGATATAGCTACTCAACATTGACGCTGGCTCAGACCAGAACCGTAAAGAATCGTAAGCGAATTACTCAGTTATCAAATAATAATATTGAAATAATCGACCACAAATTTTTAATATCGGGTCATTGCTTCCTACCTAATAAGCGTGATTTCGGGTTGATAGGATTGAAAAAACAAAAAAAAATAAAAAAAAATAAAAAAAAATAAAAAAAAATAAAAAAAAATTAAAAAAATTAAAAAAATTAAATAAAATAAAAAAATTGCTTGTACAACCCTGAACATTATTACGAATTTATAGAAAAGTATAGAAGAATTTTCAATAAAACGAATATCGCAGCCGATTTCTATTTCAACGGAATCACTAAAAGAGTCAACAACAGGAAGAGTAATAAGTTGCTGCGAGCAAATCTGTCTCTTGGCTGAAATGGAAGAGATTCTTAAAAAACAACCTTATAAAATACATATTCTATAAAACTTGCCTTAGATGATTCTAAATTTTACGCTTTGGATACTCCACCTAACAGGGATTGAGCACGACGGACAATATCAAAAGAGAATTCGCATAGTTGAGGCAACAAAAGTATCGCTCTTTGGACGTGATCTAATGAAACTTGCCTGGTATCAGAAAAGAGAATTGACAGCATTGAATATAGTGAGTTATGATATGCCATTTTATGCTTTCACATGCTAATTTTTCGTCAAGCGACCAGAGGCCAAACTTAGCAAATGGAGAAGTGGCGAATCGAAGGCGCTTATCATTTTTATTACTACAAATGAGAAGTTGGTGCTGCCAACACCCTTAAAGATGATCCGGATCGTTTCCCAGCTACTAAGCTGGATAACAAAAGAAAACAAGCCAATTAAGTTATTTGAGTTTTATTATAGTGTGAACTATATTTTAATAAAAACTTTAAGTAAAAAAATTATAAAAAAAATACAACAAAATAATAAAGTACAAAAAAAAATTTAACAAAAATTAAACAAAAAAATTAAATAAAATTCTCACTAAAATTAAATAATATATTAACTAAAAAAATTAAATTTTAAATAAAAGAGTTTTAAATAAAAAAAAATCAGTTTTTTTAGATAAAAATTTAATTTTGCTAAAAAAGTTATATTTCAACTAAAAACCATCCTACAATCTGAAACAGACAAAAACCCTTATAAGTCTTTCGAAGCGCGAACTAAGGCATATAATATCTCTTATCACCGGCCACTGCCTTTTGGGCAATCACGCACGTCGGCTCGGGGTCCTCAAAACGACCTGTGCAGATACTGAGAGGACGAAGATGAGGAAGTATCGAGCAGGCATTTGCTGTGCAGTTGTCCCGGTCTAGCCAGAAGTCGACTCGCTCTTCTAGGCTCTCCAACAATTGACAATCTTTCAGTACTCTCGGACCTAAAAATCGAATCTCTCATCAAATTCTCGAAACGAATTAATATCTTTGACCAAAATCTATAATAAAAATCTCGGTTAGGTGGGGAAATCATACAATATAATGAGCTCAAGGGCAACACAACGGATCCAACTTGCGGTCTATGTGGCACTCCGATGCGGGGTCACCCTTAAACCAACCAACCCAACTAAAAACAAACACAATTCTAACTAAAAAATTTTAAATAAAAACATTTTAACTAAAAAAATATAATTTTAACTAACAAAGTTTTAACTCAAAACAAATTACATTTTACCTAAAAATAATAAAATTTTTACTAAAAAAATTAAATTTTAACTACAAAGAAATAATAAAACAATCTCTACTTAACTAAAAAAATTAAAGCTAAATAAAAAAAATTTAAGTAAGAAAATTAAATTTTAACAAAAACAAAATTAATAAAAAAACTTAAACTAAAAACCTTTTTAACTGAAAAACATTTAAAAAAATATTAAAAAAGTAAAACTTAAAAAAAAATTAACTAAACATAAAAACAATTTTAACTAAAAAAATTAAATTTTAACTACAAAGAAATAATAAAACAATCTACTTAACTAAAAAAATTAAAGCTAAATAAAAAAAATTTAAGTAAGTGTAAATTGAGGGTATTTCCAAATATTTTAAAGCCGGATGGCTCACGATTAAATTCTGATAGAAATAAAACGACTGGCTATTTTTACGATCCAAGCGGAAGTGACTTCCATTTTATTCTTTCTTCCATTTGTCATTTAGGGTTGCCTTATTTTACTTAATACTACATCTCTTCTTAGCATTACTCTATGTTTACATTATTGGGTGTATCTTATACTATGCCTACACTTACATTAACATACATTCCATCAATAGGCGACCTTAAGGGTTTTACATAAGAAAATTAAATTTTAACAAAAACAAAATTAATAAAAAAACTTAAACTAAAAAACAAACTTTTTAACTGAAAAAAATTTAAAAAAATATTAAAAAAGTAAAACTTAAAAAAAAATTAACTAAACATAAACACAATTTTAACTAAAAAAATTAAATTTTTAAATAAAAAAAAAAATAAATAAATAAAATTTTAAGTAAAAAAATACAATTTTCACTAAAAAATAAAATTTTAACTAAAAAACATTTTAACTAATAATAAATAAAATTTTAACTAAAACAAATAGATTTTAACTGAAACAAAAACACATAATAAAAAAAATTTACTCAACTAAAAAAGTAAAACTAAATAAAAAAAATTAACTAAGAAAATTTAATTTAAACAAAAAATAAATAAAATTCATGAAACAAATTTAAACTAAAACACAAACATTTTAACTAAAAAAAAAAATTAAAAAAACATTAAAAAATTAAAAAAACATTAAAAAACTAAAAAAAATTTAAAAATATATTTAAAAAAAAGTAAAACTAAAGAAAATTGATAATTATTCAAAAGAGAAGCTCCTACATACGATCAAATTGGTTTCGAGTTTTCTCCAAATGGTTTTGTACTTGAGTGAATTTCGTTATTTTATAAATAGATATTTTTATTTATGCTTTAAACTTTAGAAATTTCATGCGCACATGTAAAGTAATTCGAAGAAACTTATACGTAGATTTGTACGTGTCTAGCGACCATAAACAAGAAAATTCAATATTTAGTCGTATTTTTCACAGAGATATTCAAAAAATTGGATATTCAGAATATTCCCAGCAAAACTTGTACCTATCCGACATTTGACGGCAAATAAAAAATTATTTGTACTGTTAATTAAATTACTTATAGACATGGGTATACGCAGAAGAATCGTAAACCAAAGTGAAAATACTTTCTCTTAGATCTGCCCAAATCAAGTAATCCACACACATCCCGGTTAGCGTCAACGAATCGCACTAAAACTTAACTGAAGTAAATAAAAAACTAAAATATTAAATAGAGCGGAAATATGCGAACGAATTGGAAAGCGAATAGTAGTCACGTACTTTTGCCTATGACTAACCAAACTGAGCTTTAAGTACAGCAAGTGACACAAGAAGGTTTCAAGGTTCTATCACAATAAGTGGTGAACGAGGTATTAGTCAGTGCATTGAACTTAGGAACTGGAATGCCCACAAGAAAATACCAAGCAATAAATACGAACAAAGTGCAACAATGTACCTGCCTCCAGCACTAAGAAGCTCATCGCACACGCACACGCACACATTACTACTCGCGTATGGTGTGCACACTTATTTATACTCGCCGATGCGAATATTGTAGGTCGGTTGATTGGAAATACATGCTCTTGCTGGAAATATAGCTTTTTTCCAAACGTTTCCCTACATGAAGAATTAGAAAAAAAAATATTCTAACTACTATTCCATTAACCATTTACAAAATAGGAACTGAAACGTTTGCAGATTTCTATGTTGAATGTATGCAAGTAACATATGGGTTATTTAGTTTAGACAGGGTGGTCCACATACAAACTACTTCCAGAATCATAGAGTGACTCTAAGAGCTTTTCCCCTTTCGAAAGCTTGAATGTGGGCCCGCAATGAATCTCAATAACACAATTTTCACCACACTCGCCTGGTAAAAATTTTGAGGAAAAACAAAAACAAAGTTCTTCAGATTGAAATTATGTATTATATAATATTTGAATATATCATATTATACATACATACATATTTAGATATTCAGTTGACTCAGAAATCTCGCCTAATGACCATCCGATTCACTATAGCTTCTCAATTTGGGCTTAAAGCAACTCCAATGGACATGGAATTTGCCCGGAAATCCTAATTTACGATTGTCTTCGAAAATTCAGCAGGAAATTTCTTTGCGGTTATGGGTGAGTGAGCGCTTCAAAACCGTGATTGCCGACTAAGGGCTCGGACAATTTTTAGTTTCTCCGAATTGGGGCACTAAGTACGGAAATTGTTAATGTCAAGAAGTTTTTAGAAAATAGTATTAAGGGGACAGATACCTGTAAAATTTCGTGACCCGTGACGACTCTATTCTTTGCGTTCGAGCGCTGGGAGAGGTATAGTTACGTTGTATTCAAACTTTAGACGCGTTTTTCTCAAAACTATATTTTTCGAATTGGCGTTGCACACATCTTTTTTATGATATTACCTTCTATGTGAATTTCGAAGCAAAAATAGTAGGAAAATTCGCCCCAAAATTCATTTTTTTTTAAGCATTTTATTCCACGATTTGTTTTTGTTTAATTCATATAGAAATTGTGACATTAATAAACCAAAAAATGTTTGGTTTTTTGTATTCAGGTCACTGACGATTAAGAAGCCCCACTGCGACCTTCCTGGAAGAATTGAGTGTACATACCCCCTTTTAAATGATTAAAATAAAATAAAAATTTATATTATTTTTTTGTATAAATAAACTGTATGCGAATTTTGAAAAAAATATATTGACTTTTTCATTTTAAATAATTTTAATGAAAATCAGGGAAAATATGGCCGTTTACAGGTATCTGTCCCCTTAACAGAATACGCTACTGTAAACCAGATGAGGCGACATCCTACTTATAAAAGACGTTCCCACGACAGTCGGTTCTACGTAGCCGGAACGACCCGGACTGTCACCTCAGCAATATTCCCTGTATATATGTAGGGAATGTTTATACTACTACAACAACAACAATAGCAATAACAACAACAACAACAACAAATATAAAACTATTTTTTTTTTTAATTCACATATTATTCACACTTTTTGTTCACCACTTACATTTTTTCTGAATTTTTCTAAATTTATTTTTCCGGATTTATTCCAAATTTGTCATAGCTTGAGTACTTTCTCCCGACCAGTTTTTCAGTTCTAAGCCTACTTTTTCCAGCCACTTTTTCGGGTTGTGTTGTGGCTTTCACATGAGGAATAATAACTAATATATTCACTCCTCCCCCTCTTAAGCTCGTAGCGCCTCTGATCTGACGGTAGTTTATTTTAAAATTAAATTTCTAACGAATATTGCTTTTATGTGTTTTTGTACTGTTTTTAGCAACACTGCTGTTGTAGTTGTTGTTAATAATTATATCCGTTTTTTGAGACTATTTTTGTTTCCAGTTTTAGGTTTGCTTGTTTTGTGTACTATTTCACGGTACGCTCAGCATCGACCTTCTTTCGCGTGATGCTATCTGATGGTTCGCTCAATGTGTGACCTATCCATCACCACTTTCTGCGTTTAATTTGCCTATGGATGGGTTCCTCCTTCGTTAATCTCCACAGTGCATCGTTATTGATGATGTTTGGCCAGAATATTCTGCAGATGATGCAGAGGCCTTTGTTGATGAAGGATTGTAGCCTCTGTGTGATGGTGTTAGAGACCAGCCATATTTCGCTTCCGTACAATAATACTGCCTTTACGCATGAGCCGAATATTCGCCTGGAGATTTATTGTTGAGTTGCTGATTTGTTGTCAATCGATTTTTTGGATTTTTGTGTTATTAAATTCTTCTTTGTAATTTTTTTTGGTGTTATTATATTTTATTTTATTTAATGTTGATTGCTGTTGCTTTTATTATTGTTACTGTTGTTATTTTATTGTCAAAGTTGGGGTTGTATTTGCGATTTGTTATTCTTTACTTATTGGTTGTTGTGCCTGTAGCTGTAGTTGTATTTGTACGAGTAGATGGGGTAGTTGTGTATTTGTTGTTGTAATTTTTTCTGTGGATTTTTTTATTATTCTTGCTATTAATTTGCGGTTGTTATAATTATTGCTGGGGATGTTGCTGTTGGATGATGTTGGCTTAAACCGCCTAATGAAGTTTCGCATACTGCCTGGTTCCCTTGATAACTTTTATTTTTGCACGGTGTAATATTTGTTTGTTTATCAAATTTCGTTTAATTTCCGTAAAAAGAAAACTTCGGGTAAAGTTTGCACTCACTTTTATTTAATAAGTTTTCCGTTGTTTGTTATTTATTTCTGAATGTAAATACTTATTCCTAATACTCAGAAATTTAATTCCGATCATAATTTCACTTCACACAATAGTTCACAAATCGTTGCAATATATATTTTTAACAGTTAACTTGTTAATGGAAATTTTCATGAATTGTCACTACTTTTCTTTTAATTAAAAAATTTAAATATGCATGCAAGTTTAAAAATACTTCTCTTATGAGAATATGTTAGGTATGGTTTGTATTCTTTTTGCAACGACATATCTTTGCTTCATTACCATCAGTTGGACTCCAGGTCAGTATAAAACCTTTTTAATTTTTTTTTTTCATTTTTTAATTCACATTTTATTCAAACTTTTTGCTCACCACTTTTTTTTTTTTAATTTTTCTAAATTTATTTTTTCGAATTTATTTTACTTTTTTCCGACCGGTTTTCGGGTTATGTTGTAGCTTTCACGTGAGTAAATTGTTTGTGGGTGTGTGCGCATATTGTTGGTAGTTCATTTTGGGTGTGTTTATTAAATAACATATGAAGATTTATTCACACTATCTTGCTTTAGCCGAAAGAAGGTGCATGCAATGAACTACATGTATTACAACAAAAAACTCATGGCCGTCGTACAAAATCCAAAGGACGAATTACTTATTAGGATGCTCTCGACCAAACATTTCACGCATCACTGCAACCCTTACAGGTCTTTGGAAGGTAGGAGATCATACAGGCAGATTCAACCTTTCTTTCAATCCCATCTGCAGAAGCTGTCAAGCGGAAGGGATGAAGGAAAGTCTTTTCCACTACTTATTTGAATGTCCAGGGCTAGCTAGGGCACGACTTCGTTCCTTCGGTAAGCCTTTGTTATAGCAAATGAATGAGATCTCAGACATCGAGATAAAGAATTTGCTGCTATACTTGGATCTCACAAAATGGATCTAACTTAAAAAAAACACACACACAGACATAAGCACACGAGAATAGTGGTAGTAAAATGGTCCTGGTCGGTAATTAGAATTATTTCAGTAGAAATATTCAACCACTTCAACAACAACAACATATGAAGGAATTTCTATAAATAATGTACTATTTTTAAGAAAACTGTCAAATATGAGTTTTCTTCTTTAAAATGTTTTTTTATTTAAATATTTTTTATTTAAAATTCTTTTTATTTCATTTTTTTTTTATTAAAAATTTTTTAATTTAATTTTTTTTTACTCAAATTTTTTTTTATTAATTTTATTTTTATTCATAATTTTTTTAGTTAAATTTTTTTATTCAAAATTGTTGTAATTCAAATTTGTTTTTAACCAAATTTTTTTTTATCAAAAATTTTTTTTATTCAAATTTTTTTAAATAAAAATCTTTTATTTATTGACAATTTTAAATTTTTTTTATTTAAAATTCCTTTTTTTTTTAATAGAATTATTTTAATTGAATTTTTTTTAACCAAATTTTTTTAAATTAATTTAATTTTTTTTTCATATTTTTTAGTTAAATTTTTTTAATTAAAATTTCTTTTCTCAAAATTTTTTAAATAAAATTTTTTTTTATTCCACATTTTTTTAATACAAATTTTTTTGTAACCAAATTTTTTTTAATTCAAATTTTAATAAAAATTTTTATTTTATTAAATTTTTTTTAAATTAAAATTTTTATTTTATTAAATTTTTTTTAAATTAAAATTTTTTTTTATTCAAAGTTTTTTTAATTAAACATTTTTTTTTATTCACAATTTCTAATTTTTTTAGTTAAAATTCTTTTTATTCAAAATTGTTTTTTATTCAAAATTTTTTAAATTTAAATTTTGTTTTTATTCTAAATTTTTTTAATAAATTTTTTTTAACTAAATTTATTTTAATTAAAAGTTTTTTTTTATTCAAAATTTTTTTAATTAAAATTTTTTTTATTTAAAATTAATTAATTAAAAACTTTTTTTTATTAAAATTTTTTTTATTAAATTTTTTTTTTAATGTAAATTTCTTTTTTCATTAAAATTTTTTTTTCATTCCAAAATTTTTAAATTTAATTGTTTTTCTTTTATTTTAAAAAATAAACTTTTATTTATTTAGAAAACTTTTTGAAGTAAACATTGTCCCAAAGCATAATTTTTACGAAAAACGAGCAGAAAAAACTCGTAAATACGCAACTAAAAAAACTATAATTCAAATACTTGAAAAAAGTTGAAAGTTTTGATGGAATTTTGAAAACATTTGGCAAACTTCGGTTATTATTGTAATATGAACTATTTTTTCATTAAATTATTTCTTATTTTGCAACGAGTTGTATATGAGAGGAAATCGTAGAGGTACGAACTGGTAGTGGTTAGGGCAAGGCAAGCACACATAAAGTTTTTAAAAACAATGTAATATTTTTTTTACTAACACTACTAGTTAGTAAATAGTTGTACTAGCTCTGGAAAGCCAGTCAATATGGGAACACTCAACCTCGTATAAAACTGCCAAAATTATGCTATGGACTTGGAATACGAAAACTAAAAGCTTTATTTTATCACTCTCTAGAAAAAAGACTGAAAAATATTAGTTGGAGTACTGGCGGGACACTGTCTCACTCCACATCACGCAGCCAAAATAGGACTAGCCCAAGCGATGCGTGTAACACATGTAACGAAGCGTATGCTAGAGGAATTTTAGAACACCTACTTTGGCACTGCCCTACTCTTTGTAGGACTTGATATGTGCCTAGGATCAGCATATTTTTCATCCTTGAAGTATATTGCTGACAAAAGGCTGGACGGCTTGTTAAGAACGGCAAGAAGAATTACATTAAATACAATCTTTGACTCCAAATACACAGCACCGGCAACACAATGGACCCTAGAGATCTAAGTGAGATATTTGCCAGCCAGCACTACCTAATCTAACCTACATGAATACACTGATAATAGCTCTACAGGATGGTTTCTAGGAGACTGTGAATATCCGTTGAAGTCGTTGCTAATGAAATCATTCAGAAATTCACTGAGAATGCCAGTCAGCGAAGAGCCATGCGAACTACTAGTTTAAAAACCACTTCTGCAATTAAGAGCAAGAATATAGCAAAAAAATTTAATGAGTACGGACTAAAATATCCACGTTTTTATATATAGTTTTAGTTTATAGCCGGATTGTGCGGGACTTGGAAAACCAAAAGACAACCTCTAACTTAAGCGGTTACATACGTCCAGAATTTTCAAAAAATCGATTTTTTCCGATATTTCGAAATATATGTAGTATCTTAAGAATATACTGTGAAATCTTCATGCGGAAGTCCCCAATATTATAGCTTCTACAGCCCTTTAACGAAAGGGTTTTCCAATAACGGGTGTTATTTTGAATTGATTATTAACGATTTTTTATGGCCAATGGGATAGTATTGATCTGGACAACGTTTATTTTCAACAAGACGGCTCTACGTGCCACAAAATCAATGAAACCATTGATATTTTACGGGAAAAGCTTCCAGACCGTGTTATCTCTCGAAGAGGTGATCACAATTGGCCACCGAGATCTTGTGATTTAACACCTTGTGACTTTTTTCTTTGGGGCCACGTGAAAGAGAAGGTGTACGCCAACAGCCTAGGGTCGATTCAAGACCTCAAAGATGGAATTCGTGAGGCTATCGAGGACATAGGGCAGCCACTTTGCAATTCGGTTATGGAAAATTTCATGAAAAGAATATTGTTCTGTAAGCGTGGTCGTGGTGGTCATTTGCCTGATGTTTTTTTTTCACTATTAACGGCATACCTTCCCTCTTTATAATGAAATAAACATCCGATCATTTATATTAAAAAATAGCATTTTTCTTTGAATATCAAAATAACACCTCTCATTGGATAACCTTTTAGGTAGAGAGCGGTCCGCGCGTTCCAGTACCTCAAACTTTAAACTCGTTTTCCTCGAAACTACTTTTTCCGGCACGGTCTGCATGATAACTCATACAGTTTCTAATATTTTTTGATGCGGTTTTTTCTTCTAAATATTCGAAAGTGTTTTCTCTATAGATTTGATTTTTGATATTTTTATTAAAAAGTGTTATAAACATAAATAAAGTGTGACATTTATGAATTTCTTTTAAATGCCGTAAATTGCAAAATTTTTCGAAATTCAAAAATCCGGCTTGACAGACTATAACTACGAGTACAACATTATTTTACAAGAATTTTTAACTTTTTACAGATCCATCAACATTTCAAGTGGAAATGATGTAGACCGTGGAACAATTTTTTTTTCATTGTACTTTTAGTCGCGTGATTTTTTATATACTAATTTTTGTAAAGAAAAATGAAAATACATTTTTTTTTAACTTTATTATTAGTTTATTTCTTTTGTTATCCCTTCTAAAAACTGTTTTTTAGCGCATTTTTGGCGCTGCTGGACGTACATATGTAACCCCTTAAACTAAGAGACAAAAATTAAAGTTCCATAGATTACAAAATTCTTTGCTAGGTTTCATTGTAAGATAAATATTCACATACATATGTAACAAACAAAATGTGTGTTATCACAACCTCAAGGGCGAAAAAGAGTTTCATTTGCTTACAGAAGCAATTTCAATCCAGTAACAACCCGGAATTATAACCGGCGAAGGACTGTCACTTTCGCTGCATTCGCCGTATATGTATAGGTAATGTTTATGGTGGTGCAACTACAACAACAACAGCATTAATCCGAATCGAAAGATGATAGAATACAAGGTTCTGCCTTTCGAATTCGCTGTGCCGTCAGACTCCATGAATAAGCAAAGGGAAGGGATATTACCTGCTTGTGATGAGGGAAAGTAAGTGAAAGCAATAGAAACTACCAAACACAAGAATGTCAAACGGTTCGCTAGACAGGGCTAGTTTACTGGGGCGGCAGCCCTCGCTCGAGAAAAACCCCCCAAGTCATTCCGGTACCGTAAAACTGGCTGCCATGGGATATTGTAGCAGGTTAGACTCTTACTTATCCAGAACTGACCCCACTAAACTCACTCATCTAACACCCCTCTCCCTCTGGACCCAACCTGTCGGAACAGCATGTTTCCTGGGCCTACCTTTAGATGAGTTAGACGAAGACGACCGGTAATATTCACTACACTGACAGGGCTTGTATTGCTGCTACAACAACAACAACCAAATACAAGGATTTATACCCACGCACACACACCCACACTTGCTTGCCGCGGCGTCATCTGCATAAAAACTCAAAAAACTGCATTTGGAGGTTTCATATTTAATAATAAAAAATAAAATAAAATAAATAAAAATAAAGAATTTTTTGAAAATTCTGCCTACCCCTAACCCCTTAAAGGTAGCTGCCATTACTATTCGTTAGCGGGTCTCGGTTGTTGTTGTAGCAGCATAAACATTCCCCATATTTACATACGGGGAATGCTGCTGGAGTGACAGTCCTTGGCCGAATATAAATCCGGTCGTTGCGGTAACGTAGAACCGACTGTCGTGGAAAGAAGCGGGACTCGGTCGAACCGGACGTTTTAGAAATCGAGCGGCCCAGTTCGTAGGCTATAAACTGTTCCCTAGATATTCGTTAATTAATATATCAAAAATAGAAGCTGGATATGTGAAAAACCTGCTTTTCCTTAATATTTTTCGCTTAAAACTATTTCATCTGTAAACGAAACCAATTTTCTTTTCTTTTTTTTTTTAGGTTAGAATAAAACATGGAAGCCAGTTTTGCACCATTGTTGCCCACATCGGTACGATGTTAAATTGCAGTAATCCTGGGGTCCACATATTTAACACACAGTACTTTTGTGGCAACAGACAACTATGTTTTGTTCTGCACCGTCTTTTACTACTTACACATACATATGTATTTGATAAAAATAATTGCAACTCACCTGCTTATCTTCTGACATGGATTCGTCATAACGCGCCTTATTGAAGACTGGTGGATTATCATTGATATCTTCAATGGTCACTTTAAATGTGCACACATCGTCCAAAGGTGGTCGCCCGTTATCCGTTGCCTGCACAGTCACATACACCGCCTTTTCGTATATAGGTTCGTCACGGTCGAATATGTGCGCTGTTACAATTACACCCGTTTTAGGATCAATATGAAATTTCGATCTTTCAGCTGCCGACTGCACAAGACTATATTTTATTTCTTGATCCGAGTCAGGATCCTCAGCCTGTACCATTATAACGAAAGTGTTTTCGGGTCTCTCTTCCTTCACGGATGGTTTGTAGCTGGCACAGTTTTTAAAAGCCGGCTTACGATTATCCGAATATTGTTCGATCTGATTGACACTATTCTCATGTTCCGCCAGCGATGATGGCGACATCCCGAAATAGATGGCAGAATTGCCAGTACGCGCTGCCGGTAAGGCCGAATAGAGAGAGCTAACCGATTCAGGAGCAGGATTTGGCGAACGTCTTAGTCGCGCAAGTGGGCTTACTGAATTTGGGTTAACCGGCATAATTAAACTATTTTCAATGTTGTGCGTGTGGGCAGGTATGAAAAACCGCGTAAAAGGGTCATCTCTGGGACTTGTGGATAGCGCAGAAAGGGACGTGCTCGAAGCAGCGTAGACTAATACGGCAGTTTGCAAATTGACCAGTGCTAACGCAAAAGCTAGCGTCTGATATTTGTGTAATTTTCGACATAGATGCTTTCGTGGGCGCTGCGACTGCTGCTGATACTGTTGCGGGTGATAAATTTGTGTTTGTTGTTGTGATTGACAATGTTGTGGCAACATTTCGTAGCATTACTCCGTGAGCACGGCAACCGAATTAAACCGAAGATACTTTGAGTTATTCTAACTACAACTTTTTATTATTTAAATAACTTTACGTGATCTTTTTTAGGTGCACACATTTAATTTATTGTGAATGAGTCACCCAGTATTTCTTATTCATTCACCTTTCTTTTCAATGTACGATCAGCAACTCTGCCGACACTTGAGCACCTCCGAATCTCTCTCCTCAGTTTTCACTTCTTTCTTTCTACTTTGAACCGCTTTATTTAATCACTTTAAGCATATTGTGTATATATTATATTTCTCGTATATTTCATCAACCAAACTTTCCAACGGCTATTCTTATTTCCTTATTTTAACTGTTACATTTATTGTTGTTATAGTTATGGCTGACGTCGTCGCATCGAAGCTTCAGAATTGTTCGGTATTACGTTTTGTAATTTTGTTTCTGTTGTTGTAGGCGGGGGCTGCATTTTCATGGAAACGGCGCTATAAACAAACACGAAAATACTGTGGAATAAGGCACACGATAGTTCAAACACACATTCATTTGTACTAAATTATGTATGTATGTATATTTACACAATGATAGGTACGATAAAGGCAGATTAGCTCAAAGGCAAAAGCAACTAGCCATCATATAGACACCACAAACTTAATAATTAAGTTGTTTGCAAGTTGGATCTCTTCTCGTGATATTAATTTATTTATTTTTTAAACTCGTTTCACATGTCTGCTTCGTTCATTTCTTTCCACAATGCTTGTATGTACTTTTTTCACTCAATTTATTTTTACATAAACAGGTAATTCCAGGTACGAAATAGTGGTTACCACGAACACACACATACACAACCGCTCTCGACACGCCGACACGCAGCGCGCTGCCAACGAACGCCGCGACGCTTAACTTCACAGCAATTGTACTCGCTTCAAGTATCGTATTGGAACATTCACTCTATTATTCGTCAGTGGTTGTTAGCAAATTCAACAGACTCAAAAACTTATTAACAAAAGAGTCAGAATTTTCACAATCATCGAGGTTTTTATTTTGTTATTTATTTCAACTTTATATGTATGTTATCTGAACAATATTTCACGATATCAATGTAATACCATTCGCACAAATGCCATTCAAAACCGACATCAAACACCTGGAATTTTTAGCTGAGTATGAAAATTTTCACACAATTTCCGGTTTTCGAGCTACTACAAATATAAATTTTTCACAAAGCACCTTCGTTTTCTCATTTATTTCAGCCTTTGAGACAATCTTTATACAACCGTATTTCCATACTTCAACGGTTTATTTCAATATTTCAAATAAATTTGAACTTTTCCCGGAAAATAGCCATACGAACAACTCAAGTAACCGACACAGAGAAAGCACACCACTGATCTTTACGCTCGTTCACCAACAAATGAACCTTTAGCAGGCAAAATAAATGCATTCGTTCAGGCAGTGATGCCAACTCCATTGAACTTCCCAAATGGCGTAAAAATCTGTTGACGAAGAAAGGCTGGAGATGAATTGTTTTCGCAGTGAATTGTAAAATATTAAAATCAGAGAAAAAAACAAAACGTTTAAAGACTGTTTTCCATTTCATCAATAGCAAAATTTCGCGAGCACTTGGTAAACACTTCAGAGATTAGACGAAAAAGACTGGCATCACTACCATCCATGCCAAAGCTTGACAACATATTATCCACAACTGTTGCTTCCACATAGGGACAAGATATCGAATCGAAAGTATTGATATGGAACTCATTTAAAATATCACATTAAAAAAATCGAGTAGAGATCGAAAATAACAGGGCTATTTACCAAAATGGCGCAAATTGCTATATATTTTTTTATAATTAAAATAAAATAAAAACAACTCGCTAAAACTGTAGCCTATTGTAGTCTATTAACATTTCGAATTGAAGCTTTCTATTTAATTTTTTAAATGCAGCCAGATATATGCAAACTGCTGAGTGAAGTGCTGCCCTTTTTCGAAATTGATATGTTTTTGATTTTAGGAGGAATTTAAATTTATTTGAATACACTTGGGAGTATGTGGTGGAGAGGAAAACTTTTTATTAATATTCCAACAGGTTTAAGAATATTCAGAATGACTTTCTGCCATTATAAATTATTGGTTGTATTAACATAGTAGGTTAAAATTCATTGGACACCTTTTACATTTTAATGAATATATTCTTCGAAATATGGCAATATTGACAGCAACGACATGTCTACAAACCTCCGATTATTGCGAAATAGTTATCGTTTCGACTAACAGATATGAGCCATAGCAAAACAAATGTTTGCGTGTTGTCAACATTAATATACAAGTATTTGCATGATTGCATAAAAAATTATGCGCTTCAAAATTAAAATATAAAACGTTCGAACTTTCACGCAAAACTAAAGAAATCGTCTGGATCAAAATTGGTTGTAATTTTTGTATCATAGCAGAATTTTAAAAATTGCTTGTCAAAGAACCAAACTGACAATTTATGATAGGCAATATTATCAAGTCATAAGCTCTGATATTTATTGCCCTTCAAATGCAATGAGCAGTCTCCATTGACAATGTGTGCTAATAACGTAGTAAGAAGAAGAGTGCTATAAACAAAATTAGTACGTACATATTTATATTTGTTTAATTTTTATAACACTTGAGAATTTTTATGCAGGATTAACGGGCGAAATGTCGAGCACCGGTCGTGTTTTTACTGAAGCGGAAAAAGCGCGCATGGAGCGCAACCGCATCAAGGCTCTTCACCTTAGACAAGCTAAATTAGTTGCACACCCCTATCAAAAAAAGTAAGTTTACCGTATTCTAAGTTCCAAATATGTACACCTACGTAAATGTGTATGAGGAAACTTATATCCCAATGGATTGAATTTGTAGAAATGTTAACTCGGCAGCCGGCGAAGAATCTGTAATTAAAGTACAAGGCACAAAATATATTGACAGTGGTGGAGGCTTTTTGTTAGAGCAACCGGTTATTTCAACTAATGGGCAGCCAATCACCACAGGAAAGGAAATAAGTGATTCTAATACCGAAGCCGCAAAAGTTTTAAATGATGCTCTTTCCATACCAGTCACCTTTGAGGAATGTCTAGATTGTGGAGATGCCTTCGTTGAATCGTATCTATTCAGCAACTTTGGTCATGCTGTTTGTGACAAATGCCGTGACCAGGATGGTCGTCATGCATTAATCACACGGACTGAGGCTAAAGCAGAGTATTTGTTGAAGGATTGCGATTTTGATCGACGTGAACCCCCTTGCGCTATATTAGCCGAAAGAATCCGCATAATGTACGATGGGGCGAAATGAAACTTTACCTTTTGTTGCAAGTCGAGAGACGTGCAATGGAAGTTTGGGGAAGCGAAGAGGAGCTGAGTCGCCAACACGAATTGCTTGAGGAAAAACGTGAGGTGACAAAGGTGAAGAAGTACAACAAACAAATGAAGCAGTTACGCATGGAAATGCGAAGTAGCTTGTTTACGAAAGAAACCAAGTCAACGCATGAACATGAATTTGGACCCGACACTTACAACGAAGATGATGATAACTACACGCACACATGTCTAAAATGTCCCTACACTGAAACCTATGAAAAAATGTAACTCCAATACAATACCGCAATACAATCATTTGGGAATCCATACAATGAGGAACAGGTTTATATGCAGGACATTTTCTAAGACCATAAAATATTGAAGTGTGTGATAACGCAACGATATATGTATTCCGCAAAACATGGATTCTATGCATGCATCATTTTGTGTAATTTTAATTAACAATCATCAGAAAAGTCAACTGTTGTTTAACTAACTATTTGGATAACCTTAGTAGGCTGATCTACAATAAGAGCATACATAAGGCTTCTTAACATGTGTTAGCACTTAAGTATTACAAAAAAATAAAAAATATCTTGTCTTTATTAAAAAATTGTGTAGGAAATAAATTTAAAGTATTTTACTTATTACGATTTTCTTTAGCAATAGTTAGCTGTTAACAAATGGTCTTATGTGCCCTCTGCACTAAAAACTTGCCGTTGCGACATAAATTGTTACCAACTAATGTATAACGGGCCGCCGTAGGCGAACAGATTGGTGCGTATCTACCATTCGGAATTCAAAGAGAGAACGTAGGTTCGAATCTCGGTGAAACACCAAAATGAAGAAAGTTTTTTTCTAATAGCGGTCGCCTCTCGACAGGCAATGGAAAACCTCCGAGTGTATTTCTGCCTTGAAAAAACTCCTCATAAAAAATATCTACCGTTCGGAGTTGGCTTAAAACTGTAGGTCCCTCCATTTGTGGACCCCAAAAAGGGTGTACGCACCAATTATATATATATAATGCATAACGGGGATGTAAATATTAAGATATGAATTGAGGTATGAGTCTTAACCTAAAGATCTATTAAACCAACTTATTTTGAGAATATTTCATCTAAATACAATTCAATTTTGAAGTGAGGGAGTGAATGACCTTGTGCTTAACGCCAAGTTATACATGTAAACAAAAAAAACTTGACCGTGTCGATGCATCAATTAAAAGGTCCCCAAATTTGTGTGTAAAGTTTTTTACACAAATCGTGCAAGATTAAGGAATACATTCAGCGCGGCAATTTAAGCGAAGGTTGAGAGAAACCCTGTTCGTTTCCACGACAGTTGGTTCTACGTTACCGAAACGACCCGGATTTATATCCGGCCAAGGACTGTCACTCCAGCAGCCCGTATGTAAGTATGGGGAATGTTTATGCTGCTACAACAACAGAGCAACCCTGTTCCCTGACAGTCGGTTCTACGATATCGGAACGACCCGTATTTACTATACTATATATCCGGCTAAGGACTGCCACTCCAGCAGCACTCCTCGTACACGTGCGAGAAATGTTTTTTCTGCTACAACAACAACAGCAACCCTGTATTGTAGTAAACTGCTACAACAGCGACAGGGTTGCTTCCCATGACAGTTGGTTCTACGCATCTGGAGCAACCCGGATTTATATCCGGTCAAGGACTGTCTCTTCACCATCATTCCCCGTATATGGATGGGGAAAGTTTATGCTGTTACAACAATAACCCGAATTTATATTCGACCAAGGACTACCAGGCCAGCAGTACCTTCCATCGCAGGCAAAAAGCAGACGTGCGACCCACGCCATCTTGGCACAATTGCGTTAAGGATATTAAACTCTTACCTATCCAAAATTGGCCCAACACAATATATGTAAAGCATGTGAAGGTTCTCTTAAATCCGTTCACCTAACATTGCTCTCCCTCTAGACCACCGTCGAAATAGATCGTGGGCGACCGATGATTACATACATCGTACCGGAAGAAACAAACAACAACAGCAACCCTAATGGAATTACACAAATATTTCTCGAGGTGCGTTTATATAGCAGTCAGTGTAAACGCTGAAATTTAAGCGTTTCGTGAGTTTAGACGTTGAGATGAATACCGCTAATGATTTATAAAGGAATTGAGCAGCACATTCGCGACATCTTGCGGTAGAAAATTGGTCTTAACTTTTAAACAAAATCTTTGATATACCAAACAGTTGCCTACAGTCCAGTGTCATTCATTGATTTATGTGCCAATAAAAACATAGTAAACGCTAAAAGTTATTACCTTTGAAGGAAACTATTATTTCAAAGAGATTTAGAACGTAGAAACTGTGTAAAAAAATGTAAATAGTGTTTTCGTTATGCACCTGCGAAATTGTGTGTGTATCTGTCCTGCTCGCACTTCTTAGTAACAAGGAAATTGTCGTTTCTGTCAATAAGCACAATATTTAAGAAAATTGTGCTCTGAAGCGAAAAGTTTGCATGAACACAAAATTAAAAGCAGTTCGAGAGTTTTTGTTGTGTGTTTAAGTTTACTATAACCTATTCGTAATAATATTCAAATTTAGTGCTGCATATGTAAATATTGAACAAATGTATACTCGCACATAGCTGTCATTTTATACTCTTTTTCTCTACGCTCTGCGGTTACTGAATCATAGCTGTCAAATCTATTACCCGATTTCTTGTGGGGAAATAAATTTTTTCTGCTGAAGTTCTGTTGGCTATTTGGGAATATAAAGAGTTCTTGCACTTTTATATTCTTTTAAAATAGATTTACCTGTGTAATAAAAGTGTGTACATTAGTTAAAAGAACGGAAACAAAAAACACTTAGCCAGTGCTAATCATTATAGTAGACGATTTGGGTGTATGTGTAGTTGTGCTTGAAGAAATTAAATACGGACCCTTGAGTCACAACTGGCCACTCACAAAATATCATAAATACTTTGGTTTTTTGTTGAAATATACTAATTGAAATGGAGCAAACACAAATTAGCGATGCTGAAAAAGTGCGAATCGTTTCTGATTTTATTATGCATGCACCACCTGGCGAATTCAATGAAGTCTTTACCGATGTACGTCAATTGCTCAATAATGATGCGCTGCTGAAAGAGGGCGCCAGTCACGCCTTCGCACTATACAACAAAGAGCAATTAACGCCAGTACATATTGATGGTAGTGAAAATAATGCCCTTATATCGGAATATAATGATCTGGGTAAGTAACAAAAAAACAAACCAATTTTAAGAAAAATTAAACTAGTTTCGTTGTTATTGTAACAACATAAATATTCCGCATAAATGTTTGGGGAATGCTGCTGGAGTGACAGTTCTTGGCTGGAAATAAATAAATCCGGGTCGTTCCGACTTTTTAGAACCGACTGTAGTGGTAACGTTGTTTCCAACGTTGTTGAGTCATAACTGACTTAAAAATAATACCATTTCTTCACATACCTTAATTGGTATATACTTAGAATTCGTTATCTTAAAATTATTTGTTGACTTTGAAGCAGTGACTGATTTAAGTCCAGCGATAAAACTGCATAATTTAATTATAGATTTAGACCGATAAAATTGCACAAAATATTGATAAATTCACAGGTTGTTTAAAAATGGGTTAGAAATAAGAAATATTTCTCACTACCAAATACAATATTTAAATCATAAAAACTTTGATAAAATAGTTGAAACAAGGAAGGACTTTAGGGTCGCTGACATCAAAGACATTACTTTGTAATAGTAAGTTAATAATTTTCCTGTAAGGACTTCCACATACCATCTACAATAATTAATAAACAGACAACCATCAGTTATATGCTTGGTTAATACCGTGAAGAGTTTACTGATGCCTTTAGATGCAAAAAGGATGCTGGTACCTCTGTTGTTGTGGCAGCATAAACATTCCTCATACTTATATACGGTGAATGCTGCTGGAGTGACAGTCCTTGGCCGGGTCGTTTCGGTAACGTCGGTTCCAAGATGGTAGCGGGAGTTGAAGCAGGGGTTTTTTTAAATCAGCAGATTTATCTTTTTCCTTTCAACTGCCGAAAACTGCTAGTGTTTTTCAGGCAGTAGTGTATGCGATCATGCAGGCATGCAGAATGCTTAGAGAACGCAGAAGCGAGGGAGTTATTAACGTTTTTTCCGATAGTCAAGCTGCGATCAAGGCACTGACAACGTCATTGTGCAATTTCAAACTGGTGAACTCCTGTAAGGAGACGATCAAATCTCTTGGCTGTGCAGGTAACATTTCTCTGACCTGTGTTCCAGGACATAGGAACTAATAGGGAAATGAAATTGCTGGTGAGCTTGCCAGGAGGGGATCGACTGAATTGGTTGCAGAGGTCTCCAGATATCGTCATCCTCTTGTCTGTTGTTAAAGGGGAATTATCCAACTTATTTCTCAGGAAAGTGCATAATAGATGGAGCTGAAAAACCCTTTAGCCCTAACACAATAGACGCAGACAGTTCGAGGACTTCTCGCCATTTAATTTTCTAACTAGAAGCTGTGTTTATCGGGCAGTCCACTATCGGCACACACTTTATCTTTAAAAGTCCGGGTTTGGCAATTAGACGACTAAGGTCACTGGGTGCTCCTTTCTTCGACCGCCTAGGGCAGTGCGCCAATCCAATTCCCATCAATCTTCTTTATATTAACACCTCTGGTTGGCTGTAGATATCTACCTGTTGGAGGACCCGAAATGGTATCAAAATTGCGCTTTAGTGCTACTTGGGGAGTGCCAACTGGTGGTTTAACAATTTCAGAGACCTACTTCAGATGCAAGAAAGCAAAGCAGTAGTTCAAACAATTATCTTATAGCAAACGAAACAAAAGTAGATACATAACATAGTAAAATCGTGAACTAACTCACAAAGTATCATTAATAAATAGTTAGCAATTAAATAATAAACATAAAACCTTACAGGAAATGGTCGTTTTTATGATCCCCGTACCAAGCAATCTTTTAAGTTTGATCACCTACGCAAAGAAGCCAGTGATTACCAGGACGTGGAACCGGACGCCACATCTGAGCCATGGCGTGCTGCTCTTGATGTAGAAGCCATCAACTACACCAACAGTCATTATAGAAATGGCGTAAGTATTTGTACTTTTTTTTATTTCTTAGAGCAAAACAAATATAACAAGATTTTCGATTGATTCATAGGTGTCCTCTGTATTTGGAAAGTCCCAAGGGGGTCAAATTACTCTTACACTTTGCATTGAAGACCATCAATTTCAACCGAAAAACTATTGGAATGGCCGATGGCGATCACAGTGGAGTATTACTTTGCAACCTGGCAATGGAAGTGCTGAACTTAAAGGGGTGCTTAAGTTACAGGTTGGCTTTTTCAAACAATACTAATAATGTTAAGCTAAGTTAATACTATACATATTCATGTATATATGTACATTTATCTAATTCGAAGTATGCTTCTTGATGTAGTCTTGCATATCAAAAGACCCATAGTTTTCTAAATCCTCTCAACGGTATATGGTTTTTAAGAGTAAACGCTAAAACAATTCTTTTTTCTACCTTTCATGCGCATGGTAGGCTGGGAAAGCCACCAAACGAATGGTATAACATCCTATGCCTTGTTGTTGCAGCAGCATAAACATTCCCCACATAGACGAAAAATTTAATATCTTAAAAGCCACAGCTAACTAATGCCGCAAACCAAGTTTTACATAAATTTATGTATGTAGTATACTTTCGCTAATAGATCTGTTCATGTAAAAATTAGCTAGTAACTTAATTTCTCAGATTTCTCACTCAAAGAGAAAAATATCAAAATGGTACATGAACCCAATAACAATTGGCAAGTTTTACGAACCTAACAGCTGGTTAAATTGTTGGCGGAAAAA